>VWZU01009961.1:55502-91642 GCA_013397095.1 Sterrhoptilus dennistouni | reverse complement strand
CAAGGTGGGAGCGGTGCCGGCGGGCAGGATGGGGCGAGGCTGATGAGGAGCAGCTGGGGAGGCTCAGCCTGGAGAAAAGGAGGCTCAGGGGGGACCTTGTGGCTCTGCACAACACCCTGACAGGAGGGGACAGCCAGGGGGGTCGGGCTCTGCTCCAGGGGAACAGGGACAGGATGAGAGGAAAGAGCCTCAGGTTGCACCAGGAGAGGTTTAGATTGGTTATTGAGGGGAAAAAATTTGCCTAAACTTATTCCTAGTATGTTTCCCAACCTAAAATAAAATGCTAGTGGAGTGCCCATGCCTCATTAAAGCTATTATTTCCCAATAAATCACTTAGTCCTGGAATTCAAGCTGCTTGTTATATCAATGAAAATTTAAGAGATTTAGAAAGGAAACCCCTTTGTTCAGTAACTCCTCTTAAAAATTAGCTTCTAAGATACTCTAGCCCTACTCAAAGGTTAAAAGGCTGCAGGAGGTACCTAATGAAGCTGCTGTAGTTTTACCCCATTTGTAATGGATGTAGGAGCGATTCCAGTCACATTTATAATGCAGCTGTCAGAGTGCTACTTCTTATTTATGGATTATTCTTCATGTTTGTTTTGCAGTTCCTCTTAAAGAGGAAGTTAAAGAATTAACTTCCTCTAAAGCTCATTTTTTTTTCCTTTAAATGCTCAGGGCCCTCTGTACTGGCGCTTCACTAACGGTGTTATGGATACAGGCTATCCCAAACCTCTCGCAACTGGATTTGCAGGGTTAAGTGGGAGAATAGTAGCAACGCTCCCTGTGGCAAGATACAACAACAGACCAGAATCTGTTTATTTTATCAAAAGAGGTATGTCTTGTATTCCAGAAGTTTAGGGAATATCAAAAGGTGCTTGGATTGCTGTACTCAGGAATAAAATACCGTTTCTCTCAACCCAAGACCTGTTTCTTTCAAACACAGAAATACAAATTATGCCAGTGTTCCAGGTGCTCAAAAATAGCCTGAAGCTTTAAAAAATTTCTATTAGTAATTGGAGGTCTTTCAGTGCATTTTAAACCAGGTCTGTAAGGGTGAGAATCCAGGAATCCACCACTGTGGTGGCTAAACATTAAACTAAGTTTTATCTGGCGGTAAAGCTATTTTAGTCTCAAGTTAATTAGAGAAGGGAAGGCTGTAAACGTGCTACTTCATAACTATGTGAGGAAATTTCCATCTCTGTTTCTGATTTCCTATTTGAAAGTAATTTCCTTATCTTCCATGAATGCTGTACTGCCACCATAAGTATGTTGTTATTGATTACCTATGTGTGATATGAATATAACATTTTCATACCTGATCAAGCTGGTGGTTGGGTGTTTTGTGGGGTGGGGGGGACTGTTTATTTTTTTTAACTAACAAAACAAACATGTGTTTTAGATGGGAACATGCAGCAGTACGTGTACAGACAAGAACCAGCCAAGAAGTGTCAAAGAAGAGCCCGGGTCACCATCAGATACCCAGCCTTTGTCCCCAGACTTGTCATCCGTCGACGCTTCCAGCGTGCCGTGCGAATGCCGACCATCATCCGCACCGTCAGGATCAACCCCCACTCCTCTGGTAATGTGGGCACTGAGCTTCTCTCACACAGATGCTGTCACCTCTGTAGGGTCTGTTTGACACAGCATTGTGTGGGGAAGGTTTTCATGGCTGTAGGGTGACACAGCCCTGTGACAGCCGCAGCAGTGCCGCAGCTCCTCACGGAGGGTTCCTTTTCTTGCAGGCATTCTGCGCAAGGAAATCCAAATGACAACGTACTGGAGAGGGCTCCCCAAAGTTGTCCACTCAACTCTCTCTGTGCCCAACCAGAACAAGCCTGATGGCTACGATTACTATGCCTTCTCTTACAGTAAGTAAAGCTAAAGCACATCACTAAGGCTCTCAAAAGACATGAGGGTGGGGAAGAAAAAAGCTCCTGTTATCACTTGTGGTACTACTTTCAGCACTGCTAGAAAGTCCTGAGAATTAAAATGTTGCCCATAATCAAGAGATGTTCCTGTTAAAAATCAGTAGTTACAGGACAATGTGCAACAATGAAAGACAGAGGTGCAAAGCAGCCAACTGGGGAATGCATTGCCAGGAGTTCAGCCTTGTTAAGTAACAAACATTGCACATTAATGAAGGATTATGTTAATGATAGACTGAAGTGTTTGGATCACTACACAAGTTTTTCAACAGCTTTTGTGGAACTGCTTCTAACGAAACACAAAAATGAGGGAGATGAACCACTTGACTTAGTTCAAAAAATTAATTATGATTAGGTAGACTCATTTCCCCAGCCAGGATCCTGTATAAGTATACCTCAGAATTTCCTGCATTTTTTTTAAAAAAAACCAACCCCACCTCTAACAAGAAGCCATACCCAAATACAGGCTATTAAATTCCCTGTCAATAAGCTCATTTCGCACTCAGGAACCATGGATGACTTCTGTAGTGAGTGCAGGATTATTGTAGATGTAGTTTGATTTTCAAATTCTTAAGACTATTTCTGTGTTCTGGCAATACAAGAACATTCTTCCTTGCTCTTGGGACAGATTTAATTATTAGCAGTGCTATAAAACTTACTGCAAACAGGGACACCTGAAAAATAAAGCTGAGGACAGAAATTTATTGTTGGAGTCTCTCTGCTCCCTGTATGCACATGGAATGGAAAATCTGTTATTCAGGCCTAAGTGACATTAAAATGCAGGCTTGAATTTGTGAATTCTTCCCATGTATTAAATGTAGTTTCTAGAATTTAATCCTGACCTCTCTTCCTTTCAGACCGGTACTACAGTTTGGATATTGGCAAAAGAATAGCACGACCTGTGACAGCTCTCACAGGAAAGACTGTATCCAAAGACTGGTACAACTGTCCCAGCAAGTGATGCACAGCAGAGGAGTTTAAAACAAGATGCCATTTGAATGTCAACGTTTTTTTCTAATTTTATTAATAAAAGACATTGAAATGTGTGCACACAACTCTAAGTATGAAATGCTGCTTCAAGCTCTGGCTTCATTACACTAAGCAACCACAGGCAAACTGGCACTTTGTATACACAGCTGGAAGTACTTTACATTTCATTTAACTAATGTTTCCTCTGTTCAGGCCTCCTCTGCCTCCCATGGCATGAGTTACACCTGTGCAGGGAAAGAAAACAAGTGCATTAGTAAAAATCCTTCCTACCCTTTTCATCAGCCATTGCACAGGTTCATTCTTCCTTAAGGAATTGTCAGGGCAGTTCCTTTCTGACTCAGTTCAAGTTCCCCTCTCTCCCCCCAAGCCTAGTGACACATGTATGTGTCACCTGTGTCATGCAAAAGGCTGGGGGTGACTTGTGATCCTGAGCCAAACTAAGGAGCAGAGGATTCTTGCCACTGATCATCTGAAATCAGTTAGTCCCTTCTTTTTGTTATTAAAAAAAAATGGTGACAGATGGAAGATCTATCCTAGTCCCACCTCCTTATTTTTTTCCCTTAAAATACCAGCTAATCTATTTTTCAGTGCTAATATTCAGTCTTCTACAATGTTAAAATAATGTGAAACAGAATAAAATCCATCTAAGGCTTTTTCTTGATACAGAAATTGCAAAAATAATTTCTTGTCATGGTTTAACTCTATTGCACTAAAAAAACTGTAATACTTCCAATAAAGCTTTTTTTCAATGAATACACATTGATATAACTGGAACCCTTGCTGTACCAAATGGAAATTCTTCTAATGCTAAAACCAGAATTTTCTAACAGGACTTTTGAAACCTTCCTTTAAAACTCTAAAGTATAAGATCTAATGCTCTTTACTTTCTCTCTACTGATAAGAGCCAGGTGCCTCTGCAGAAGGCAGTTTGACTGTCTAAAACCTGCTCAGCCCTAACACACTAAACCCAAACCAGAGCTCTTAGGGTCACACGCCTGTCACTGACACTGGCTACTGTGTCACTCCCTGTCTGCCAGCAAGGCCAGCCTGTACAGCCTCAGAGGTGGAAGGAGGGAAGGGCTGGAGTTTGCAGCAGCCTGTCTGGAAGCAGCCAGGAGCACTTACCCCTCTGCCTGTTGAACTGCCGGCCACGCACGCCCGTCCTCAGCGTCGGGGGCTGCAGCCGGACACGGCGCAGGGACTTGGGCTGGGTGCTGCTCGTGTCTGTGGGGAAAGGCAGTGCAGAAAGGGTGGCTGTGCCTGCCACCTTCTCACTCTTCATCTTTACATATTTTGGTATGTGTTATGCTTTCTTTGCTTTACAATGATCTAGGTGCCTCCTTATTTCATTGACCTCTCCTCTAACATAAATAAAAGCTTCAAAACAAATAAGTCTGGGACTTCTTTTGCTATCTGTACAAAGGGGTTATTTGATAACTCAATAGTGATTAACTTACTGTTGGTTTACAATTTAATGAAAAATATTTTTAAAGTTGATATCAAATATGCCACTGGATAAATCAAAGTATCAGTAATGTTTGCTCCTTGAATATTCTTACTTAGCCTACTCCAGTTACTGAGGTCCAAAGAAAAATGGTTTGCCAAAGTACCAAAGAATTTACAAGCATCAAAATATGATCTTGCTCTAAAAGAACCTTAGAGGGGAGACCTTAGAGCCCCTTCCAGTGACTAGAGGGGCTCCAGGAGAGCTGGAGAGGGACCTGGGACAATGGCCTGTACGGACAGGACAAAGGGGGAATGGCTTCCCACTGCCAGAGGGCAGGGTCAGATGGGATATTGGGAAGGAATTGTTCTCTGGGAGGGTGGGGAGGCCCTGGCACAGGGTGCCCAGAAAAATTGTGGCTGCCCCTGGATCCTTGCAAGTGTCCAAGGCCAGGCTGGACAAGCTTGAAGCAATCTAGGCTAGTGGAAGGTGTTCCTGCCCATAGCAGGGGTTGGACTGGATGCAGGAAAAGATCCCTTTCACCCCAAACCATTCTATGAGTCTCTCATTCTAAGAGTTTTATCTTATTTTGTGTATCCTCACAACCAGCCATGATGCTGGACAAAGGAATTCCCACTCCAAATGAAAAGGTACAAATTGTTACTGTGATTAAAATGTACCTGCAGATGAACTTGAAGGAGGATCCTGACTAGTTGAAGGAAGATCTGACTCATCAGATGCTTGAACAGATTCTTCTTCTTGCTGGCTATCAATTTCTAGACCTGCTTCTGAAGTAATGCTAGAAGGGAAGGAGGGGGAGGAGAACCATGTAAGTGTATTTGCATAGTTTCAAAAAGGTCCAGAAAAAAACCCCTGTCTTTGGTACACAAACATTCAATGAAAATTAAAAGTAAATATAGCATAAAATGATAAGCCGTCCCCTTTTAGATATTTACTTCATCATAATACAAAATATAGCAATTATTATAAATATTAAAATTGCACTTGTAAAGCAAAGACAAAATTATTTGTCTACAAAATTCAGTAAAAACTGCTTATTCCAGCCCCTTGCTTCATCTATTGCACATGCACTCTCTTAACTGGGTGACTCAATCATGTATGTGTGCTTTGCATGAGGAGGGATTTTCTGTATTACACAGGAATGCCCCCAACTTTATTCTACAAACTGATCCTTCAGCCTGTGCCTTTACCATCAGTATTTGACTAGTGCAGAGTCCTCTGCACTCTTAAAAAATACAAATTTATTTTTATTTGGTGGCTTTTATATTAACTTGGTTAAATCCCAAGGACAAGATCAACAAAAAACTATTGGTTTTGGATGAAGAGTCAGATTGTCCTGCTTCATGGGACTCTAAGAGAGACTCCTCTCCTAAAGAACTGATGAAAGACAGATTATTTTTAAATGATGAAACTGACTGAAAATCACAGGTTTTGTCTCTTTATGTTGTTTATGGGAAAGTGAACAATTTGTGGGCAAGGGAGAGTGTTTTAAAAGCTCTATTTTTGAATCTTAGTTTTATTATCACCCACTAAAGAGAAAAAAAATCTGTTTAAGTTAGGGCCTGCTTTGCTTCTCCTGATCCTATCTCACAGAGGGAAAGAAGAGAGTAAACACTCAAACCACTACGCTAAATTTGGCAAACAGAATTCGGCGAACGTAAAACCTCTACACAGCTTTACAAATTGCCGTCTGAGCTGCCCCTGGGCGACACTGAACGTGTCACAAGTGCTAGAGAACCAAGGCAGTGGTGCTTTACCCTTCAGACTCTGCCTCTGCGAAGACCTCGTCGGTGTCGTCGCCGGCGCCGGGCTCGGTGGTGGTGGACAGGCTGCCGGTGGAGGTGGTGACCATGGGCACGGACTGGGAGGCGTGCTCCGAGGCGTCGGCCGAGGCGCTCTCCGTGAACACCGTCACTGCGGGCACAGACAGCCTCAGGGCCTGGCACACAGCCCTGGGACAGGCTGCCCTGAGGAGCAGCAGCACTGCACCAACCCTGGGGAATCGTTCCCTGCATCAAACCTCTGCCACTTACCTGGTGCTGCCACTTGTAACGGTGTTGTGGGGACGCTACGACCCCCCGATTCCTCCTCGTGGGCAAGGAATAGTGGGGTTTCATACATGCCTAAACCTGAAACACAGAGTTCCAGTGACAATCCATCCAAATAAGAGGCTAAAAAAAGGATTAGTGATGTCTTCCCTCTGGACACTTGATAAAATCCACTCACTTGTCTTTGTTATTTTGTTTTGACTTACTGTCAGAACTGATCATAATTTATTGGAAGGTAAAACCTTGATGAAAATATTACTGCTTGTTTTTTTAACTTTCACCTTTGCCTTATGCCATTATTTTGCTGTGAGCTTTCTTCAGAGAAGAGCCTGTGTTCCGTGCCAGCAGGGGTGCTGGTGAAAGGGACAGATTCAGACCAACAACAAACATGACAACAGCCTGGCCATCTTTGAGGAGAGAAGCTTATAGCCCAAAGACTTCTTTGCATTTGCTGTTTTCCCTTATTGTTTCACTACAGGAAAGCTACAACCAATAGTAAAATTGAAGTTAAAATCCATTCTTTCAATATTTCATTTAATTTCCTAATTTAAAATCCTAACACAACTAGAAATGTAGCAGCTTGAAGACACCACTTTCCCACTTTGTTATTCTCACTCTGCTGACGATTATTTAAGAGTTGCAGGTTTCCACACTTCAACGATTTCCTGAAGTAGAATTGTTTTTTTGACTGAATTCTCTCTTTTTCACTCAAAGACCCATGGAAAAGAGAGCCCAGAACTGCTTTACCTCCTTGTGATGCCAGCTGCCCAAGATCAGAGTGACTGGAGCTAGTTTGTGGCATATCTTCAGGGGGCCCAAATCTGAACCGAGGAACTCCAGCTACCTGGGGGGAACTGGCAAAACACAGACTTCAGGAATTCTGCAACTGTCCCAAAGACCAGGGCAGAGGGGAAAAACTTTCTGACCAAGAGAACAAATCATGCATGAGCTAATACCGACCATAAAAATCAGCTGAGCAATGCTAAATAAACAGCAATTAGCTTCTGAAATTATTAGGAATGGATTCAAAATCAGTACAACAGTCCTGGAGAGAATATTCTTTACTTATCCATTCTATGAACTGTCACAATTTTAAGTGGATTGCTGGACATGTCCAGAACATCCCAAAAGCAAAAATGCAGGTAACTTTTCCTACTTTCATTGGCAATATTAATAGGGAGGGAGGAAGACGAAGGAAGGAAATTGGATAGAACTTTTGTTGTTTGTTTAATCTCTTCTTGAATCACCAGGTTACAACACACTGGAGAATATTCACTTCCTAATTTACCAATCAGTTATATGACACACAATTCAAACAATAATTACTTATCTGTACATACAGTTATCTATCCTACTACCTAACATATTACTCCAATCACAAGTCCACTTAATTGAAATTTGTCTTCATTTCACTGAAAAATAGAAAGAAATAGAATAAAGAATAGAGAAAAGCCTTTTTTTTCCCTTTTTCTTCTCACATCTACTTACTGAATGGCTTCTGCAAATCCATCTGTACGATGTGGAACTACAAGAGTTGGTGTGCTTGGAACTGTTCTGTCCTCATCATCGAAGAAGTGCTGCTGCTGGAAAAAAAGAGACTGATATGAGAGCCTACAATGTATTTCCAGTTTTTACCAGCTGGGTTAAAGGTTGATTTTTCCACATAGTCCAGTAAAACAAATACAGACTTAGCTCTAACAAAATTATTGTTTTATTTCAGACATCTAAAGTTGATGCTTTTGATATCACAAAAGGTACTTTAGTCAGTCAGTCTCTCTTCTCTTGCTCAATCTGCATTAGTTCTGCCAAATACAGCTGAATAAAGGGTTCAAAATTAGCTGATGGAGACAGCATAAATTAGCCTTGTTCCTTTAGGATGAGGCTGAACTTAGTATTATTTTTTCCAGCAACACAGTCACTCTGACTGACTTTAAACACAAGTAAATAAAATCATCTTAGACAGAACCCAACCAAGCCTCTTTTGAAGCCTTTTCTTTCCTCTGAGTTTTCTAGTCTTTGCCTTCCATTGATACAGAAATTAACAGGAGTAGGATATTTTCTGCAAAACTACAGAAACCATCCCCCCTTGATGTCAGCAGCCAGGCTTCTTTAAAAACCAAAATAAACCCCAAGAGTTAGGGATGTTCCCCCAAAGCAGGACTTTAGTAGTAGATTCTGATACACTCACCATTCCACCTATCCCAGGGGTCAGCTGAAGTCCTCGCCCCACCGACTGTCTTCGAGTCATCTGGATTCTCTTTATGGGAAAGAAAAGAGGGAAGTGGTGTGAGTGTGGTCCTGGAATTCTAACAACATACAAGTGTTCAGTCAGAACCAAGGATAGCAGCTAAATGAGTAAGTATAGCAACCATCAGGGAAGGACAGAATATCCTGAGCTGGAAAGGACCCACAAGGATCATCAAGTCCAACTCCTGCATGAAGGACAAGCCCAAGAAACCGAGGAAGAGCCTGAGAGCATTGTCCAAACACTCCTGGAGCTTTGGCAGCCTTGGGGCTGTGCCCATTCCCCAGAGAGCCTGTTCAGTGATCCCAGCAGTTTCTGGGGGACAATGTGTGGGGGACAATGTGTGGGGGACAATATTTTACTCAAGTCTCTACTGAATACAGAAAACTTGCACACAAAAATATTGTGATCCCAAGCCTCAGCACAAGGTAATGGTAAAGGATCATTTCAGTCAGAGTATTTTTGAAGAATTCCTGTTGTGATGTTTATTTTACAAAATCTACAGGTCTTCATCAAAGCATAATCAGGGGTCAGACACTGACTGTGAAAGGTTTAACTTGGAAAACAAATGGCAACATTCCTTTGCCCCATCTACACTGGGGCAGAGACTCAAAAAAACCTTTCCAATCTGAGCTTCAACCTGACCAAGAAGAGCTTTTTGAGTGGAAATATCATCAGCCACCAACTGACCTGAGCACTGGTATAATATAATAAGAATTCCAAGATAAAAAGCAGTAAGGCACTGGGGATGGATTTGTATGTTCCCTGTCCAACCATCTGCAGGATGACACACACTAGATTGCTTTGCTCAGCTACCGTTTCTATGATGCCGAACAGCTGGCAGCATCTTCCCCAATGGATTTTATTTATAAGAAATCACACAGCAATTTTTTTTCAAAGCCTTCTGAGGTGCTGGAGCTGGTTTGTACCTGCACTGGGGGCCCCAGCTCCTGGGGAGGGGCGTGGATGGTGAGCCGTGGGGGCAGAGGGTGCGGGGGCCTGCGTGGGGACTGTGGGGGCCGCGGGCCCTGGCGCTCAGACGCCGACGACGGCTGCTGCTCCCTCAGGCTCTCGTGGGGAAACGTGGACTCTGCAGCACTTGTGCTCCCTTCTCCTACAACACAAACACACAGGGGGAAACCCTAGGAACCAAGCTGAAAACATGAAGGCAAATCTTCCAATTCTGCCACACATTAACACAGTTTTCCCTCACAAACCTGGGGACAGCCCAGTATTGTTATGTAAAAATCACTCAAAGAGGACTTGTGCCAGCTACATCAGCACTGAAACAAAATACTAATTATTCAGGTGTTGATTTAGAGACAGAATAATCTACTGAGCCATTAAGTTTCCACAGCAACCAGAGCCTGCAGGATTTTCAAAGGAATTTAGAACAAATCCAGAAAGAAACCATTTCAAAAGAATCCACATGGCACATTGAAATGGCCTTTAGTATTTTACTTATATTTTTACTTTTAAGTGCAGATTTTAATACATGGCAAATAGCTTCTACATTTCCCTCCCCCTACATAGACAGACTGTGAAGAAACATGGAATAACTGTACCACTGTTTTGGGAATCTGCTGCCCTCTGGTTGCTTTCAGCTCCTCCCATGCTCTCTTCAGTCTCTGTTCCAGGATCTGTACCATCAGCACCCTAAAATCCCACATAAACAGAGCATGACTAAACAAGTTATAGGTTGTAAAGAGAATACAAAAGCAGTACAAATTTATTCAGAAAGTAAACCAAGTCAAATATATGACAGTCTTCAAAGATTTCTGTGTCTACAGCATTAGGTAAATATATTGAAGTGTATGAGATTTCCGAAGTTTGAGTACCTGTGCATACAGAAACCTGAACAATGTAGCCACCATTGTTTAATAACAACAGACAGTGAAATATCCAGCTCTTCAAAAGCCTCACCAGCTTCGCAACTACAGTATTTGTTGCTGGCTCCTGTACATTGTATTTTCATTCAGACCTCTTAAACATTCCAAGTTGATTTTTCTTGTGAAAACACCAGTTATAAGAAATTACCATCACCCAGTATCAGTCTTAACTTTTGGGGATGAATTCATACCAAGATTTTCTCTTCCAAGCATTCACGTCTGAGCATTACAGCACTGATTTGTTGCAAGAAATTTAACAGGCTATAAAAGAAAGGTACAAATCTCACCTCGGCATCATCTGCTTCATATCCATCATTACCATCAGCACTACCAGTTCCTTCATTGCTGTCGTCACCTTCATCTCCCATCCCTGTGTCTTCATCATCATCCTCATCCTCCTCTTCCTCATCATCATAATCCTGTGATGAGACAATAAAAGAGCCTTAGGGAAATGCAGAAAGGAGAATGGAATTGGCTGGATGTGATGCACAGATCAACACCCACCCAGACACTCCTTCTTCAACAGGACAAGGGTAGGAAAGAAGATGGAAAAGCCTGAGATTCAGATAAAGGAAGGTAAAAGAAAAACTCAAGGTGAATTAGCAGGTAGCTTTAAAACACTACAAGTTCAGGCAACATAAATACCAGCATGAAGACTGCTTATTCAGTCAAAAATATTTTGATTAAATTAGTGCTGTCTGGCAAGTTTTACATCTGAGGAAAGACAAAATCATCAAGGAATTCCATGATATACATACCTCCTGCTCCCCTTCATTTTCTTCATCATCGTCATCTTCATCATCACTGTCAATTACAATCACATCATCTCTCTTGGACTGGCCATCCTGAGATGAAGAAGTGTTTTGTTGGTCTGACTGAAGATCTATTGGGATAGACTGGGAATTCTCGTCGCCGTCCTCCATGGCCGCGTACTCCCCCTGCGTCACACCCTGCCAAAGACCAAAGGCAATCACCAGAACAAACAAAATTCATTGCACCATATACAGCAGCAAGAGAACCAGACTCTGATGCTTAGAGAACATTTACTGCTGCTCCTTAGAAACTGACCAGAGCAGAGGACAAAAGAGAATGTGACAGGTGACTGTCAGTGATTGAACAGTTCAAGTCTAAACTTTAAAACATTTTAAGTGGTTTCCATGGGAAACCTGCAGGACTCCATTTAAGATTTCACTTCTAAATATACTGAGATTTTGGGGAGCAGATGGCTATTTCTGCTGAAAATTTTTGCTCCTCAAATATGCTTACTTCTCCAATGGAATCCTGTGAGTCTTGATTGTACGTTTGTGTCTCCACCTCTCCATCAGTGCTCTCTTCTGCTGTCACTTCCTCCTGGAAGAACAAACATTTTTCTCTTTTAAAACATATCATTAGCCCTAAACATGTTTGAGATTTTTTTTACTTCTTTAATGAAAGTTATCTTTCCCCACAAATATTATGGGCAACATTTTCTCCCACTTCCTTAGCAATGCTTTTATCAAACATCTTTCCTGTCCTGGAGAAATACAACTTCCCCAGCCCACAGGACCTCAGCATACCTCAATCTTTTTAGGACCAAAAACAAATCACCTAAGTTTCCCATTCTACCTCCAGCCTCCCAGATCCTTAAGTGATAATGTTCCTATGCAATCCTTTTTCTCTTATGAACATCCCTCCAGCACAGAGTTAATAAAACATCTTCAGCTTCCTTAACACTGAGGTTCTGTCTCAATTTCATCCCTTTTTCACAGCACATCCCAAACCCCTCACACCAACACTCACATGCCTCTTCTGCAGGCTTTTCCAGAAACTCATTTTTGCTTCCTATCTCCTAAATACCCTGTATTTTTG
Organism: Sterrhoptilus dennistouni; assembly: GCA_013397095.1. NCBI lineage: Eukaryota > Metazoa > Chordata > Aves > Passeriformes > Zosteropidae > Sterrhoptilus > Sterrhoptilus dennistouni. The sequence goes on along the minus strand of VWZU01009961.1, from coordinate 79,232 downwards.
TCCAGAATTACTGCAGATAAAGACCTTCCAAACCACACTGAAAGAAGGCTGAACCTCTTCCTCCTCAATCCTAGGATATGCCCCTCTCTCTTCCATCCTACAGGTTAAGATTTACATTGTTCATTCTAACTGGTTTAACCTCTGCCTTTTTAGATACCCAAACATAATTGTTTCCTTCCCAACAGGTTAGAAAGTCAATTAAGAATTCACTGATTTGCTCTGAAGTAACACTTTTTTTCTTCCTATTCAAATCCTAAAAAGGGACAGATTAAGTAGTAGGATTTTATGTTTGTGCAAACCTCAGGACCAACTCTCTGCATGATTCTCAGTTTCTTTGAAGTAGGTGCATCCACTGTTTCCTCAGAGATCTGGTCTGAGTTCTCCACAGTGTTGTCCTCCTCTTCCTCTCGGGAGCGTTTAGACAGTGAGGAACTGGGGGTGGCTGAAACTTCAAACACCTCTCAGTTACTTTCAGAACAACACATGTACGAACAAGAAATCAAAAGCTTTGCTATCTTCTTCTGAAGATCACCTCCATTTCTGCACTGAATGACAACAATCAGGATTGCACTGAGCTGTGCAATTTTCCTAAGCCAGGAAAACATCAACCCCATTAGTTACAAGTCTTAAGCTCTCAGGCATTTATTCACAACTTAACTGACCCTAAATATAACCCTCAGGGTACAATCCAAATATTTGTTCTAACATCTCTGCTTTGGACAAGTACACCCAAAGTTTTTAAGAGTATCAGCTGGAAAAAGAGAACCTCAACAGTCTGCAGAAATGTTTTTTGGGGGAACAAATGTTCTATTTACACTCTGTAGGACAAACAGATGTGCAGTAGTGTATTACAGTGAGTAGCTTTAGAGTGCCTCCCATATTTCAAATTCAAGTTTAAGTAGCTTACTCATGGCTCCTAAAATTAACCTTGATCATAGTGCCATAGAAACAAAGCCAGCAAGGTTTAATGTAGTGAACTCCAAAGCTGCTCTGAAAAAGACACACATAAAATTTTATTTTCTTTCTACTTAAAGGAATGCAGTGCCAACAGCATTTCAGAGGCACTATTTCTGACAGCTCAAGAAGGAAGCCTAACTTCAGAAGTTCTTCAAATACGTAGTAAACTAAGAGAAGGGAAAAGCCTGGAACTGAAGTGAGGCCTGGCTGGCCAAGGGTCCAACTGTAGCTACTTACAAAGAACTATTGAGCAAGGCAGGCCAACAAAATGACACCAACCTGTGCCAAAGACAGCAGTGGAGGTGGAGGGCCTCTCTATCTGGGAGCTCTGCACCACCTCCACAATGGCAGGCGCTGGCTCCTGAGCTGCAGGCTCGATCTGAGCGTGGCTTTGCTGTGTGGGCTGCACGAAGGCAGTGGCCTGTGTCTGCTGCTGCACAGTCAGGATGGGCTGGGGCAGGGATGTCTGCACGTTGGGGCTGGTGGAGCGCACGGAGCCGCTGGCGCTCCCGAACACTGGGACGTGCTCCACGGGTCCTTCTGACTGCATGGCTGGAAGGAAAACAGCAGCACAGTCAGGGTCTTCATTCATCCAGCACAGCTCACATCTCCCTCTCAGCATACCCTGAACAAGCACATTCAGGGTTTTGCAGATGAATTAATGCTATGCACACCTCTGGCTGAGGAACCATGAACTTTGCTGCAAGGTCATGGAAGTGCAACACTCCGAGAGATGCAGGGACAATGACACTGGCTGAGGCCCTTCCAAACTGACTGCCACCAACATTTCAAGGCAAAGGTAGCACTTCGGAGTACTGAGGACCCTACCACTACACTAAAAAGCTCACCTTCCTGAGTCTCCACCTGTGTTGTTGGCATCACTGTGGCTGTGGGAGTATTGGTGGGATTGGTGACTGTGGCAGGAGTCACCATTGGGCGGATGCTGGCTCTTGGAGTGGATTTATTCCCAGCTATTGCAGCAGCAGTCACTTTACTGGGAGTTGACACAACAGGAGTTGGTTTGATGTTTGCTGTTGGGGGATCTGAAGTGCTGGCACTGAAAAACAGGAGATGGGTTTCATCATGGTAAAGAAAGCAGATTTTAAAAATAACAAATATATTGTCATAACCAGAAACACTATTTTTCAAAGCTTTTAAATTTAAAAGCCTGACAACAGCATAAGGAATTGTATTCCAAAGTTTTTGTACTTGAAAGAAGAGAGAAACACTATGCCATCAAATGCATTTTATCCAGCTTGGAGAACTGAACAGGTTTCTTCCAAGGTAATCAAGTGGGAATCTAGTAACAGATTGACTGTACAGGGACTTTATTACAATGAGTAACATATCTCACATCACAACTGATTCTGTCAATACAGAGCAACATCATCTCTTGGCAGAGACAAGGGGCAGCCAAATTTTAGGAAACATTTCTGTCTAAAGGATGCATTCGTAACAGCTGAGAGGGAATTTGTTATCCCAGCTCAGTAGTACAGCAACATTTTCCATTTCAGAGCTTAGGCAAATGACTGTTTTATCTGTCCTTACAGTTATCTGTTCAGCCCATTTCTCATTTCTTGCACAAGGAAAATCCTTCCCAAAACCAAAAGGGTTAAAGTTAACAATCAAAATTTTACAACTTCAAAAACCTTGAAGTCCGAAAACATTGTAAAAAAATCTTCTGTGTTTCCCAGACACCATGTTCCTGGTGGTTAATATGCCAGTTTACTGCTTAAAAGCCCTATTGATTAGACATAGCTGAGAAAACAGGAGGAATGTATTATCAGTCAGTATCTTTGCAGCCATTTAAGAGAAATTACGAAAAGCCAGTGGTTTGCTAAAAAGAAGAGCAACTACATAACGATAAACCCAAAAAGTTTCAACCACAGAAACTCTGCAAACCCCTTGAACTCACATTCCTCTTTCACCTGAAGCTGGAGTAGACTTGAGTGAGATTTGCCTCTGCTGTTCTGGGACCTATTAGGTAAAAACCAGAAATATCGTGTCATGTACACATGAAACAGAGCAGGCAACATAAAGAACACTTCAGCACTATGCTAACAAGTCTGTGAGAGAAATGCTTGCTGCATATTTACCTGGGTAGACTCTGTAATTATGGCAAATTCCCCAAATGAAATCATACCAGCCATAGCGAGGCTGGAAAACAATTTGGTAACTGCTCAGGTATTTTCTGAAGCTTTGAGACATGAACCCATTATACTGAGTGCATGAGTAAAATACAAAAACAGAGGGCAGAGCATGGACAGCTCCTTGGTTGATTCACAGTGAGTGGCAGAACTGCCTGCTTGTTTGCACTGGGAATTCTGATTAGGGCAGGAAATTTAAATTAAATTCTGAACTCTTACTGAAGCCAGCCTGTGTATTTCCAAGAGCAGGACATGGCAGCCTGGCTGCTGTGCCAGGGCTGCCTGGCAGGATTGTGTACATAGTGTACCTTGTTTGTGGACTCTGGGGGCTCATCCCGCTGCTCGTGGTGCCGCTCCTGCTGCTCCCGGAGCTCCCTCTCCAGGCGGCAGATCCGCCCCTCGTACTGCGACTTCAGCGCGCTCATCCGCACCTCCAGCTCCGTCTTCTGCTCCTCCAGGGAGCTGCTCTTCTGCTTCCACTCCTCATTTTCCTTTGTCAGCTGCTCTTTTGTACCTGGTGGAACAGAAGAGGGTCTAGCCTTGCCCAATCTGCACACTGAACACCTGGGTGTTTTACCAGGTCGCTGAAGCATTCTGAAATCCTAAAAATTTTAAGCTATAAAAGGAAATCTGGGAGGCAATATGACCATTTTTTCTTTTTAATTGCAATTAAATAAAAAGAAATTAAAGATAGAAAAATATACAATAAATATACATAAAGAAACACTTAAAGAAGTAGTCCCAAAAGAATAAGATGTTTTCAGCAAGCTCTTACGCCATCATTTCTCTCAGCGACATTTAAAAAAAGAGGAGACAATGTGTTTACACCTGTACATTTAGGGAAGGGGAGAATTACCTGAGCTATTAGTTGGGCAAATCTACTCTAATCAAGGGAAGGATCAAAAAAAGGGGGGTAGCATATTGGCTGGCCAAAAGTAAGCAAAACTTTTTCTACATCATCCCCTGGAGGAATTAAATTTTATACTTTAGAACAATCCCTGTAGCATTTAGCCTAGAAAACACTTTTCAGTAAAATATGAAGCAGGCCATGTTTTTCAAGCATCCTGTCTAAAGGTTTTGCCATAGAAATAATAAAAAATCTCTAAGGACAGAAAAAAAAATTACACTACCAGCTAACTGTGCAATTTTCTGCTTGGCTGCAAGCAATGTCTTCCTTGTTTTCTCTTCCTTCTCAGTGATCTGTTGCCTGAGCTGTTCTTCCTGTGTAGTCTTCTCTTGTAGATCTTGATGGAAACGGGCTAGTTCTGCCTGTAGCTGCATTATCTGCTCCTGGAGATTTCTAACTTCAGTTTCCTTTTCTGTTATTGTCTAGAGAGAGGGAAAGATTGCAATTGTTGGCCACAACCAACTACTTTGGCAAATATAGGGCCCAAGTTCTAAGGACTTGGTATTAGCTGGCCACTGGATTAAGGTTAAAAGGCTTCTTATCAACAACAGGAGTTCAGTCCTCTCTGAATGCAAGAGCTGGAGAGCAGCATTTTCTTTCCCACTGATTACAGGAAATAATGTGAGACACACTACACACAGGATTTACACCAAGCTTAAGATTCCCTCTTTCCCAAGAAAGCAGAGGCACAATTGGTCACTTCCCATATTTCATATTTCACACATTAAAACATCCTCACACTCTTCACCTTTACACACTTAGGATTGCAGTGGAGAACAATACTCTGAAATTACTCACTCTTCTTACCTTTTGTAAGCTTTCAACCTGAGTCTCCAAATTCTTTGTCTTCACTTCAGCTTGACTGAGAGTGTCTTTTAGCTCTTGTACTTCCTGGGCAGAAACTTGGTCTTCTTGTGGTTCTGTCAAAGGCAGAGTTGACGCTTCGGCAACCATCTGAAAGGCATCAAGGGATACAAGGCTGAAAGGGACTATCTGATCACAATGTCATGACTTTCACAAGATGCTTTTGTGTGCCAAGTCATTGGTTTAAAAGTTCTGGGCAAACCCCAGGAGCTCTAAGGAATACTTCATTTCAGTTCTACCTACCTTGTCATGCTGTGCTTTCAGCTCCTCATACTGAGTCTTGTACCTGCGACCGATTTTCTTGACCTGTGTTATAGTTTTCACTTTTTCCTGTATGTCAGCCACTTTAGCATCCAGTTCCTTCTGCAAAGTGTCCTTTTCTGTTCTTATTTTAGTTACTTCATCCTTCAGGCTCTGAACAAGATTCTGGCTTGTAGTCAAGGATGCATTAGTTCTAAATGACAAGAGATCAGAGGGAGAGACGCAAATGAGATGCTTGTAAACATATATATTTCAATATCCCTTACTTATGTAACATCACAGGCATTATCTGTAGTGGATTATGTTTTGTAGTATTTTGCAATACAGAATTAGAAATTATTCTGCAATATATTACTTTGGAATAATTTCAGCTAATTAGACAGCTTGCAAAACAACTTTTACTTCACCTTACCTGCTTGCTATCAGAAAGAATACCAAAAGTTTCACAGTTACATGGAGACACTTAAGAAATTACACTTCCAGATACAGCTACAATCACAACATTCTGCTTTGCACAAAACTTTTCACAAATTGACCAATACCACACCTGGCAACTTCTGCTTTAAGCCTGCCTGTTTCTTCACTCATCTGTTGGACACGCTTGGCATTTGCCTCCCTCTCAGAGAGCAGTTTTCGATACTCTTCGAGATCAGTGTCCTTCTGCTGGCTCAGTAAGTGCTGCAAGGGGAAGAAAATGGGGGCGTTTTTGTAAAATAATTACACAGTTATAGACAGAAAATCTCTTTGAATTAGAGCCGCTGCTTTTGCATTTTGATATGGAATAGCCAACTTTGAAGCTGCATGAACAATGCTTTATAATTCAAACCTATTTCTTAGTTTTTTATTCTTCCTAAGAAAATTTAGCACTTTTTAAAATTGTTTCACTGGTGGACCTTTGAAAGGAGGCACTTCCCCACCTGAGTCCGGGCTTTCCAGCGTTTAACATCCTCTTCCAAGAGTTTTTTCTCTGCCTGCAGCATCCCACTCTTCTCACTGAGCTCAGCATTCGACTCTTGCAGGGGCAGGATGTCTGCCTCGAGCTTGCGTACCTGAGAAAGCACAGTAAGGGGTTACACTTTGCACCTCAGGAGACTGAGGGAATCCCTCAGGAAAAAGTCATGCTAGAGCTTCTTGCCTAACTCTCTGCCTTCCAGTGGCCAGCTGGAGGAAAAGAAAAGAACAAGAACAACAGCCGAGGATGATCCTACAGAGAAAAAAAGTTATTGGTGCGACTTCTCAATCTTAGATGCTCACTCTGTATTTTGGTACTGGAGAAATTATTAATGTTAAAATCCAGTGCACTAGATCCCATTAAAATAAGCAGTATCTCCCTTTTAAACCCTTAATAAAGCTGCAGCCTGTTTATATGTATTCTTGTGCCATTTTTAATTTAATTGCTGATAACATCCTTGTTCCTGGTATACCTCTAGCCAAGAATAAACACTGACTTTCAGGTTCATCTAAACGGAACTGAACTTCAAGGTTTTCCAATGCTGTATATGCACCAATGTCTTTTAAAATTTGAAATGCAAAGTCTCCTCATTAGTGTATGACTTCAAGGAATAACTATAATGTAAATCATGTATTTACTGTAATTAGCAATGGTATATCCCAACATTTAACTTACACACTGAATATCTGAAAGGTTTATGTGAAGCTCAGTACTGACCTTTGCTTGTATCTGCTGTAGCTCTTGCTCCAGCCTCTCTTTCTCCTCCCTTAACATCTTGTTGGTTTCTATGAGTATGTTCATGGTCTCAGTTTTCTTCATTAATTCTTCATGCTGTGCAATGGTTTTTGCTGTTACCTGTGGAAAGAATCAACTCAGGTCATTTTTTTTTTTGCTTGTACATGCACATATACGCCACCTGGATCTGGTATAATGCCACCTTGGAAAGCTATCATGGCATTCATGTACATTCAAGACAATGGGAAGCAGGAGATAGGAAAAAAAGATAAATAATCTTTATTTTCCCTAATTATGAGATTTTGGAATTGTCACACTCTCTCACAAGACTAAGAACAAGATACTCCATTTGGGTATAAGCAACCCCAGCTAAAACAAATCCCCAAATTCTTTCAAAAATTTGTTTTTGGGCCCAGGCAACCCCAGAACAGCCCTGCACTCATTGAAATCATAAGCACTAACCCCCAGCCATACCTGCACCTTCTCCCTCTCAGCATTGAGGCTGTCCTGCAGCTCCTGGAGCTCCCTCTCCAGGTGCTCCACTCTCTGGCGGTACCGCAGGCTCTCCACCTGTGCCACCTCGAACCTCGTCTCCGCAATCTCCTTCTCCCGACGGATAAACCTGCAGGGAGGAGTTCAACACCACATCACACCAGGAAAGTGTCCTCAGGTAGTACACCCACCTCCCAACAGCTAAAATGCACTTGGATTTTTAACATTATCCTTCAAGTGTAAAGTAATACAGAACTATTGAAGTTCAAATCCAATTTATAACCCCCAGGAGAACGACCCAAGAGCTAAGGTTACCTAAGAATTTCCAAGATTTGTTCCTGGGATTTGCCTTCCTCACTAAGAGAAACATTTGCTGCAGTTGGGATGGCTTCCTTCATGGAAGTCACCATCTTATTGCTCATACTCTCCAGCTGCTCATGTAATAATCGATTTTGTTTTTCCAGATCCTCACAGCGGGATGCAAGTTTTGAAGCTTCATCCTACAACAAAATCATTCACTGACTGTGATTTCTGTGGTCGAATTTCTGTTAACAGAAGAAACCCACTGAAACAACAAAGCCCATCACACCTTGATCATTCTCTCTCTCTCTTCCCAGGAGGCTTTAGATTCCAAGAGCTCAGACTCTGCTTTCTGAGCAGCCTCCTCCAGCTGCTGCCTCACAGCTGCATTCTTGGCAACTTGCTCTTTGATGGCCTGCAGGGCCTCCACATCAGCAGCATGAAGCATCAATTCCCTCTCATATTTGTTCTGAGCTTCAGAAGCCATCATTGCCTGCACAAAACCAGAATAAATTAGCTCTGTTACCCTTATTTTGTATGTTTGATGTGAACAAAGAGACAAAACCAAGTGACCACAAAGCAAGAAGAAAAACCACTGCCCAAACCTCCTGTTATTCTCCAGCACAGGAAACATGGAAATGCACATCTACTACATTTGGGGTTGGATTAAATAGCAAAAAGTTTTTCAACATCCTTGACACATATTAGTGCTGCTGGAATTCTCATCTGCAGAAAAGTAAATTCCTCTTAAAAAACATCTGGTAACAAGACAATCTTCTCAGCTGCTGCTAAATATCACGGTGCCCCAGAGTCGTAAAAGACGACAATTATCTTTTGGGTTAGAAAAATATTTTCCCCATTGTCTTGTTGGGAGCGTTTTCAGCTCCCTCCTTAGGGCATGGAGGCAGTAATTAAAACCAGTTGATTACATTCCCAAATGAATCTTTTTACATAATAAAACAGAACATAGAAACAGAAATCTATTGCATTCAATAAACAGCTGCTCCCAAAATAGAGAATGTGCTCTTCTAGCACTTTCTCCTGCCTCCAGCAGTCCCTGAGTAACAAGTTTAGTTTTGAGTTCAACTGAAAGCTAACAGGAATTTTGCTGACCCTGGCTAAAATAGGCAAACACCACAAACATACTTGTTCCTGGCAGTCCCTTCTGGCCTGCTGTTCATTATTCAGAGCTGTGCTGGCTCTCTGAAGAGCTTCCTGAACTTCTGACTGCACAGCTGACAGACTCTTCTTCAATTCTGAGAGCTGCAGTGACAGGGGAACAACAAAAACAAAGTAATAACAAACCCAGGACTAAATGGCAAAATATTTGCAGAGTACTGAACATAGTCATTCATAATGGCGATTATTTTATTACTTATAGATGAAAATTAGTATTAAAAGAGACAAATACTTCCTATATTTTGACTTACTAATATACACAGCTCTTTCCCAGTAAAAATATAATTCTTTACTTTCAGAGCTGGGCCTGCAGTAATTCTAGTTACAGTCATTCTGTTTCCTTCTGAAACCTCTCACAAAGGCTGTTACTTACATTTTCCTGCTCAACACACAATCACTCCACTGAAGTGACACTGTCAATGTACTGCTCATGCTTGGAAACCTCTCACCAATTCAGGTACCCTGTGTACACTCTAAAAGCCCTGGCTCAGCACTGCTATACCATGAGACACACGTGAAGCTGAGGGAGCTTTGTGAAGCTCATTCCTGGGGACTCTCAGGGGGGTCAGTGCATACCTGCTGCTCCATGTTCTCCACAGCTTTACGCTTCTCCTCCTGCAATTCTTGTTTCTCTTTTTCTGACTCCATCAACTTCTTTTCCAGATGTGCCTGATACTCTGAAGACTCCTTCAGACGAGCTTCAACTGTTGTACGAACTTCCTCTGTCACCTTCATTAAAATCCATCATGAGATCCATTTTTTATCCAGTTAAATACATTATTCTGATACAAAACTGGAATTTTATTAACAATTTAAAGCCAGAATAGGCATTCTCAGCATCTAATTTAGAACAACAACACTGAAAATGTGGAAAAATCACAAACAGCAATGAATTTTTGCTCTAAAAAACCATTTAAGTAAATAAAAATAGGTAATTAACTACTTACCTGTTTTTCCTTGTTGAGAGATTCCTCCAGACTAAGAACCATGGCCCTATACTGCTCCACATTACTGGAACTAGTCTTGAGCCTCTCTCTCAGGTCATTGACTTGTTCCTCAGCTTGTCTCAGCCGACTTACAAGATCATCCACATCTTCATTTGTACTAGGCTGACCTGCAATATTAGAACACATTCATTAACTGAAGTTCAATTTAGTTTTAAACCCACTGTTCTCTTGAAAATGGAAGGAATTTTAGGATAACATAATAAAAAACAATTATTTTCACAAAGCTTCCCTAAATAAAAGTGTAAGCCTTCACCAAAATAAGGGCTTACAATAAACACTGTTGACTATTTAAAACTATGTAACCTAATACTTTAAGCTCCTTCAAATAAAAATAAAAGGAATCCTTTAAGAAGTTCTGCATTATTTTCCCCTTTGTCAAAGGCTGCTTGGATGTGAATTTTACATTAACAAATCATGCTGGTTATCATCTGTCTGAATACCTGATTGCAGTAACAAAGTGGTTTATTTTTTAGTGTACTGTTGTAATTATTATGGACTGTGAATTTTACCATTCTGCAGATGAAAATGCTTAGCACAAAGAGAAATTAACAGTAGGGGAAGATTTTACCTTTCCCTGGAGGCCTTTGTGAGGACTGGGATGTGAGCTGGGCCTCCGTGTTGTTCAGCTGCTGTTTGAGCATGGCACTCTCCTTCTGGGCGTTCTTCAGGAGCTCCTTTGTGCTCATGTGACGGCTGGTCTCCGTCTCCAGCTGCCTCTTTAGGTCCAGGATATGGACCTGCAAGCACAGGGCTCTTCAGTTTGCAATTATTCCCAACTGGCACAGAGGCCAAGTGCGGTTCTACATGTCAGGTATGGAGAACATGCTCCACACTCTGGCAGAAGCACCTGGGGCTTTATTTTCCTCTGAACAAGTGCAGCACATTTACACTCACCTCTTGATTCTTGGTAAGGGAATGTCTTTGTTCCACCTCACTCTCCAGTTTCTTCTTCAGCTGAGATATCTCACGCTCCAGCTTTTCTATCTGATTATTGAGTCTCTGCTTTGTTTCTGTCTCAGATCTCTCCAGTATTCCCTGAGAAAAGAGCACAATGCACTTTGTTTACAACACACCTCAGTAATTTTCTTCTGAATTACTGCAGCACTTCATACAAAGTTGTCACAACACTTCTTCCACCCCAAGAATAATTAAATAATAAGTAGATACAGAAAAAGATGAAAAGTAGCACTTACAATGTTTGACTCAGCTTTAAAAGGTTTTATTAATAATGTTAATACAATAAATATTATTAGAGGAAAATCTATTGTCCATGCAGTCTAATGCCACGGACTAAAAAACTTCCAAAAGATCTACTAGAGAAACAGAATTCACTCACATGATAAAACGTGCTTCCTTAAGTTCTAAGTGTCAATACACATTACAATAAACTATATAAATGTATAAAAGTAAATATAACTTAACAGGAAAATCAACTACCATGGCAGGCACTGTTAAATTTTGCTATCATAAAAATGACAAATTAAAATTTTTTTCTTTCAATGTTTTGTTTCCATTTGATTGTCAAAATCCTTCTCATCAACTCAGAATTCTCAGGACTTTGCCCAGGTAAATAACAGAGTATTATAACGTAGGACAGACGTTATGTCTGAAACCCAAACTTGCTGAAACAAGTTGCTGAAGTATTTTATATTGTGTTGATTCGTAACCACATAAAAATCCATGTCAAGACCAAATCCCCGGAGTCTTTTAATTAATTTTCATTGGTATTTATTGAAAAGCATGACAGACAGACCCAACCTGGGCATAAGAATAGCACCACATACCTGAATTGTTCTCAAATTGGTGAGCAGCAAGTTCTGTCCTCTTTGCTCAACCAGCAGAGAGTCACGTTGCTGAGTCAGGCGCACATCTGACATCTTCAGGATATCCTTCTCTTTTTTCAAGTTTTCTGCTCTTACCTTTAAGACAGAAAATAATTAGAACTTTGTTGTCAATCACAAATCCATCCACTAAATTTAGTATTATTTTAAAATAAAGGTGAATTAAGCCAAAAATAATAAATAAGCCAAGAACAGAACTACTGGACATTCTGCTTCTTTCCCTGCACTCTGTAACACCTTGGCATATTCTTGTATCTCCAGTCTTCACTTGGGACATTTCAGGATAATCATAAGGAAAACTCTCATGCTACCCTGGAATATCCCACAGTTCCACACACTGTTACTGACCTCTGCCACTGCCAGTTTTTCATTAGCTCCCCTCAGGTCCTGAGTCATGGTGTTAATGATCTGCTCCTGCTTCTGAGTGGTGGCTGTGAGTTTCTGGGTTCTCTCATGCAGGGAGGTGATTTCGCGGCGATAGCCTTCCACGTTATCCTGCAGCATCTCGTACCTTCCAGGGAACACAGCAAAGCAAGTCTGCCACACTGCACTGTCCAACTCAACAGGAGCATGCACACAGCTCTGTGTTTCATGCTTCAATTTGCACTTATGTGCCTCACTCAGCTACAGCTTCTGCTCTTGATCCCACCTGCAGTATTTCCTCTATGTTCTTACAAAGAATAGACAGTATCAATGTTTAAGTGAGCAAACAGTATCAAGCAGCCAGCAAACCTGTAAGGCAATGATAATATGTAGCTGAATTACCGTTTGGAGGCAAATTCCAGCTGTGTGGATATCTTGGCATTTTGTGACCTCAAGTCTGTGACCTGCTCCTGAAGCTTTTCATTCTGTTCATTCAGAAGCTTGTCGTTTTCGGCCTTTTCTTTTTTATAGTTCTCAAAAACTTCCTGCAACTGCAGCGAAGAACAGACATAAAAGTGCTTACCAAAAACAAGTAAAAAGAAATAGGGACAGCTTTGTGCAGTGTCTACTGAAAAATGTACCTGCTTAAGAGCAGCCTTGGCCTCCACAGTCTCCACAGACTCACTCATGGACACTGGAGCAGGAGTCGCCATGGACTGAGGTAAATTCGGGCGCTTTGGAGTAGATGTAAGACAGATCTCCTCTGGTAACATACCTGAAGCTACAGGAAGGTAAAGAGGGGTTTAAAGCAACACTTCTGCTTGGCACAGCAGATCACACAACCCCTGCAGCCTGGGTACCTTGCAGAGGAATGATGGCCCCCGTGGTCTGGGTGAGCAGGATGCGGAACATGTCCCGCTGGCGGATGATGGACTCCACGAGCTGCAGCTGGTGCTGCCGTGACTCCCGCAGCTGCTGTAGCTCATTGACAGCCTCATCCAGCTGGCTCTGGAGCTCAGAGATCCTGAAACAACAGCAGCTGCCTTAACACCACAGGCAGGCACATCCAGGTGTTCTGGGCCCCTTCCTTCTACAAGGACAGTGAGGGGCTGGAGCGTGTCCAGGAAAGGAACAGAGCTGGGGAAGGGTCTGGAGCACCAGGAGAGGCTGAGGGAGCTGGGAAAGGGGCTCAGCCTGGAGAAAAAGAGACTCAGGGCGACCCTGTGGCTCTGCACAACTCCCTGACAGGAGGGGACAGCCAGGGGGGTCGGGCTCTGCTCCCAGAAAACAAAGGACAGGACAAGAGCAAATGGCCTCAGGCTGTGCCAAGGGAGGTTCCAACTGGACATCAAGAAGAATTTTTTCCACAGAAGAGGTTGTTAAGTATTGGAAGGGGCTGCCCAGGGAGGTGGTGGAGTGGCCATCCCTGGAGGTGTCCAAGGAAGGCCTGGATATGGCACTCAGTGCTCTGGACTGGTGACATCTGGGGCATAGCTTGGACTCAATCCTGGACATCTTTCCCAAACCTAATGATTCTGTGAACCTATGACAAAATCCTGCAAAGTTTCAGGAGACAGGCCTTTTGGGCTGCTATGTGCAGATGAAAAAGAAAGCAGGCCTCATTCCTGAACAACATAATTCTATTCATGTGAATAACTTTAAAAATGTCAGTAGTATGAGCAGAAAGTCAGGCTAAGAACCTTTCACACAGAATTCACACCTGTGGCCTTTACAGTAGTCATTTAGATACGCACATATGCATTTTTTTCTTTAGCTAACAGGAATAAAAGCTTATCTTTTTGATAAACAGTTCTGCTGTGTGAAATCAGTCACTAGAAGACTGACAATTACTTTTACTTCAGGTTTTGATGAATAGATATAAAGCTATAAAGCCATTTCAATAGAAAAATGAAGGTCCTGTAGCTTAATAAGAGCTTGCTTTATGAGTTACATAGCTGCTGCACACAACTAGGAACAGTCAGAAGTAAAAACCTGAAAAGTGCTGGAATGAATCCCTGTTACTACTTGGTACAAAGTTAATGAACAGGAAAAGGTGACCTACTTAGATGATGTTGTTTCTTGCTCCTCTTTTTCTTTTGCCTCCCCCAGCTCCCGAAGAGCCACCAGGAGACGCTGATTCTGCTGCTGAAGCTCTTGGATATTTCTGTAGGACACCAGGTGTTGAGTGATCACTTCAGAAGAGCTGCTGATGTCAGCAGAGCTCACTGCTTCATCACGGATCACATGGTTCCCTCTGGCCTCCTCCAGTTCCATTAACAGCACACAGATCTGAAAGAGAACAGTCCTCATGTAAGGCCTACACAAACTTTAAAATTTGCTCTGAAAAAAACATATTAGGAATAAAGGACTTGAGATTAAGGGGTTTTCCCTACATGGAAAATTTATTGATTATAATTATAATCAATAAATCCTTGTAAGATAATTATATGACAGAAAAATAGCTTGACTAAAGGAAACATCAGAACTACATAAACTGTTCAGTTCTGTGAACAGATCACAGGACAGCCCAATCGAACATAAAAATGATATAGATGAGAAATTATATGATATGATATGATGATAAAGATGAGTTTTAAATCAGATGCTTATTAACATTATTATCCTAAAGCAGCGCCATTTCCATCCAGCTAAACTTATGCCAGTTTTGAAAGCAAAAGTACTATGCTATCCTGAGGAGAAACTTTAATGTCACCAAGGCACTTAGGACAGCCATGACTGTGGCATGAGCTTCCAAGTAAACATCTGAATTGCAGCAGCACATGAATACACCAACTGCAAACAGCACATTTAACCACAGCAACGTTTTTTCTACCTGCTGGGAGAGATCCTTCACTCGCACTTCCAGTCTCTGGCTCTCCCTCTCAAAGAAGGAGGCGTGTTTGTTGGCTTGGTCAGCGCTGTCCTGCAGGCGATGGATCTCCTGCAAGACACCAACAGGAGCAAACATCACACCTCAGCTGCACACATTCCTTTCCAGAGAGATAACAGCACATGCACACACACCTGGGAACCAAACTTCTCCTTAAAGTTACACTCCCAAGGTTAAACTCCAGGTGTTCTGGAATCAAAAGCCACATTCTTTTGTAATGTATTAGTGTATGCTTTAACAACAGTGGGAAGGAAGAACTGAAGTCCAATTTTATGCCAAGTAAACACTAAACTTTGTTTACAGTGAGTCTACTCTCTCAGAAAATCAGACTCTAAATCACCACTATAAAAAACTACAAAATACATTGGTTCTGTAAAATACTTTGTACAGTTTCAGAAATTGCAAGCCAGAAAATCCAACACACATCTTTTCTCCATAATAAAAGTTGACTGAAAGATCCATTTCATTCACTTACAGCAGCAATTAGGTTTAAAGATTTGAAAATTAATTTGTTTTCCAGAATTATACATGCTTTTATTTTACACCGACCTTCATTGCTTGTTCAAGCTTTGCAGACAGACTTGCAACAGCTTTTTGGGAACGCTCAAATTCTTCACGCTGTCGTTTTAAGATTGGAGCTTTAGCTTCTACTTCCTGCACTATTTCATCCAAGTATTTATTGATTCTCTTATTCTCCAGCTTCTCCATATGCAGCTGATCCTGAGTTTCTACATAGGCATTGTACAGCTGCAACAAAAAGGTTTCCGTTTGTTTTTGATAGGTCTGTACAGATCTCTTTAAAAAGAACCACTGGTAATGATACAATTCATACCTTAAGGCACTGCAGTTTTATACAACTGAACTAGTTAATTTAGAAAAACAAGCTGGACTTTTAAAATAAGGTTCTAGGACTCATATCACAGCAAAGAAGTCACACATAATAATTTCAAAATGGCAAACTTTATAATGCAACTAGCTGCAATAACATAATTCTACATAAAAGGTGTAAGTTTTAAGCAAATTTAAGACAACGGTAGTATGGCATAAAGGAATTTAATGGCTGGACAAAAGAATCAGTAACAAACAATGACAACACAAATTGCATAAACAGAAGTGTAAAACCCTCTAGAACCTGTATGACCTATCATTAATTTTTTTGCAAGTATAGGCCAAAAGCACAGCAGTTCAGACTAAAAAATTATGTAAGCAAGCAAAAAAAAAAGGCTGCTCCTGCCAAAAACACATATAGAAAGCATGTTTATACTAACAAAACCCACCTATTTCTGAATTTGACCTACTAAAGAAAAACTGTAAGGCATGTTGAAAAAAATCCCAGTAACTTAGCAAGAGAAGACTGCCTCAAGTAACATTTCCTTGCCTTCATCAGGCATGAAACCAAACCCAGAGCATCCCAAGCCTGAACCTTTCCATTCTCAGAGTGCCACTGACGGCATCCAAGGGCTCTGCTGCTGGAGAGGTTGTGTTCACTCACCTCAGTCAACTTCATGCCAGGCTTGACCACTTTGGCCACTGCTGCAGCAGTGGGAGACATGGCTGCCAGCTCCTCCTCGGACAGGATGGCTCCTGGAGACACAACCCCACAATTACCATCCAAAAGCTGCAACAATCCCCACCAGAAATACTCTTAAATATTATATCTGACTGGCTTTATTTGAATTGCTGAAAAGCTGTTGCTTCTAGGACTCTTAAAATTTAAATAATTTCAGAACATGAGCAGTTGAAATAGGTGGAGCCAGGCTTAACCTCAGGCTTTTTATCACACTGTCAGAGGTTTAGAATATCAGAGCACTGGTTTATTTTCATTAAATTAACACAGGGATAGAGCAAATGTACTCCATGCCTGCTCCTTCCTGCTCTCTATCCTTTAGAAACTATGGACATGTAGCAACCAACAAAAAAGACAGAGCTAAAACAGTGAATACTGAGCAAGATTTAATGTTAAACAGAAATTTAAGGACAGAGGTCTGTTTACTGCTGCCTTTTTTCTTAAAGAGGAAAATATGACTAGTTTATAATCTCCACTTCCCTCTCGAGAAAACCACTAAAAGCACGCTGATTTGGCCTTGAAGAAAAGTTTCCTATCCATTTTCTTTGAAAAGATAAAAGGCTAAAAAAAGAACTTCAAAAAACCATGACAGAAATGCACTTTCTGCTGAGGGGAGCACATTTACATACATACATAAGTACATATATACATATACATACATATATACGAAAAAGCTTCTAAAGTGAATTATTAAAAATCACCAAAGATGACATCAGATTAATGCAGCTGGTTCTTACAGAAATTCAGCACAATTTATCATTGAGAGATCATAAAAGCCCAAGAGTTTCTGTATTTCAGGCGCCAGCTTATCCCACCTTTGCGCTTCGTAGCCGACAGTAAATCATTGGCGTTCTCCAGCTCCTTCTCCAGCTTACTGATCTTCTCTCTCAGCTCCTTTTCCATGGCAGCTTTTGATTCCTCCACCTCAGCCAAATGCTCCTGGGCTGCTTTATTAGCTGAATTTAAACCAGACAAGCAGGTTTTGTGTTGTGATTGAAAATTTACTTGTGTACCTTAAATTTTACTTTATATGATCTGCAGAAGTTCATGCTAATAAGAAAACTCAGCAGTGTGAGGAAAGCATGGAGCACTGCTTAGAAAAGGGCAAAAATATGAACTGTCCTCAGCAGTGAAAAGGAACCTAAACTAAAAAGCTAAAGTGGAGACATATCTTAGACCTAAATAAATTAGACCCTCTCATCAAAATCCATAGTAAAATTCCAGGTATTTGAAAATAGTTCCCCAACCATCAGTAAATTCAACTAGTCACGTACGGTTTTTCTTACGAAGGGACTGATATTTCCATCACCCCACAAATCCAATGAAATTCCTTTCAGGAACACAAACCCCTCGTTTTTCAGAGCATCAGGGTACTCCAAGAAGCTCAACTGCTCTCCTCCCTTTGCCAGCTTACCTTCACCTGCTTCCTTCAGGAGCTTGTGCAGCTCTTCCACTGCTCCTGTCAGCTCATTGCTCTTTGCCTCTGAGTCATCAGCAGCACTCTGAAGAAAGCATTTTAGCTCACCTTTAGTACACAGCAACAGCAGCCCCATGTTTACAAGAAAGCTTAAACTGACCACAAATTATGAACAAAAGTTTTCTGCATTAAATACTGAAAGATTCACCTAAACTGGTCAATCCTTTCCATGTGGATTGTCTGAACCTGCAGCATTCAGAATGAACTTCTAACTCAGAAAAATCTCTTCCACTGTCATACTTTCCACATAAACTTTCACCTTCCACTAGATCCTAAGACATAATCACATTTTTACAACACGAAGCCTCAAAATATTTGGCATAAAATTACTATTTCAACCCCAGTTTTGCTTATTCTCCAAGATAATGCAAACCATCTAAGAGTCTAAATGTTGACTAAGACAGCAGTAAAGAAAACAATGTTTTGCATGTTTCATAAACTCCTGCAATGGAAGTTAGCCTTTCCACATCCAAATTTTGTGGGGAAAAAAACTCCAAATTGCCCTACATTACATAAGATTCAGGCCCCTACTACAGTTATAATGGAATTAACAAACTCACCTTATACAAGTTGGATAATTTTATGTGGGCATTCAGTTCGTTGTGGAATCTCTCTTCCATGCTTGCCTGCTGCTCTTTTGCCTGGCAAATGAAAGAGGAGACAGGGTAGGGGAGCATTTCACTATTTCTATTTCATTTTATTGTTTGATTTGTAGAAGCAACTGTAATGCTGTTTAATATATTTCAAGCTGTCTCACCTCCTTCAGTTTATTCAAAAGTTCTTCGACATGTTTCTGGAGGTTTTCATTCGACTGTTTCAAGCTGTTCACCTGTTCCTCCATTCTGGAAACCTATTCAGAGAAGAAACAAGAACACTATATAAAATTTTTAGTTCCTAGTCCACTTCATTTTGTAAAATACTTGTTTCATTGTTTTTAACTTAAAAACAAGCCCAAAACTGCTGAAAGAACATAAAGGTCACTCAAATACAGCCATTAAAACAGTGGCTTTGTTTAACACAGTTAATCAAGTAGTATAATTTCTAAGAAATGACAACTCAATAATTACATTACCTCCTCCTTTTTGTTCTCCAGACTGCATTTGAGCTCCAGGATTTCATTGCCTTTCTCCCTGGCAGTATGGAGCAGTTCATCTGTTTTGGCTTTCAGCTCAGCATTTAGCCATGTGTTCTGGTTCTGCAGCAGCTCTTTTTCTTGTTCCAGCCTTTTCTCTCGGTACTGAAAAGAGAATTGCACAGTGAGATGATTGTAATGGTTCCACAGAAAATAAAGCAGCCAATTAAATTACTCTGATTGGAGGAGGAGTAGCAAAAATGTACTGTAATTTGGTAAATACAGGCAGTGCTCCTTAACACACTGGTAGTAAGTTACAACTATCAAGCAACGAGAAATTCTTGCCATCTGAGATAGTTTTCTCCAAGTTTACATTAGTTGGGAACATGAACTAGATTAGTAGCCTTTTAGAGGAAATTAATTATGATATTGAGGTTTTTGTCCTTTCTTCCTCTCTTTATGGAGTTTGTTTTGCCCACAGAGTAATGGTACAGATTCACATCTAATTACTTTTCTCCTTTCTACCTCCCTTCACGGACCTGAAGTCCTTTCAAGGAGGCCTGGACATGCTTCCCCAGCCTGATACCCCCTGTCTTCTAGGAATACAGATCTCACCTCTGGCCACAGCAGCCACTTTTACAATAAAAGAATCTGCTATAAACAACAGGTGCTCACTTGACCTACTTTCCAAGGAATCATAACAAAATGGGGATTACATCACACACAAACAATGCAGAACACACGCTGTGCTTATAAAAGCCCCACTGACCTTCATGGAAACATCTGATGTTTGAAGCTCATCCAACTTCAGCTGAAGTTTTGCCTTTTCTGTGCTTGCCTCTGTGAGCTTTTCATTTAAGCGTTTAACATCCTCTGGAGGAGGGAAATCAGTGTTACAAAAAGCTGTTGTGTAACAGCTTTAATTGCTAAATTGTAAAGAATGACAATAGGCAAGATACTTTGTAAGTAATTGCATGTTGGGCAGCAAGATACTGTATAAGGCACATTTTTAAATCGAGAAAAACAAGCTCCAAAGTGCTGTTTTTCTGCAATTACTGGGTTATTTCCTGGTATTTATTGACTGTGTTCCTGGCTGTACCATTTAAATGTTCAACTTCCTGAGATCTCCTTTCAGTCGTTCGGACCAAGTCTCTCTTCTCAGCTTCCAGTTCTTCCTTCTCTCGACTTAACTGGCTCTGAAAAATATTGCAGAAGGGCGATAAAGAAATGTGATCAGCTCTCTGGAACAATTTAGAGCCACTACTTACACTCAGAATCACACAGCAGCAAGCTAAACCTCACTGAGTTACCCCAGCCAACTGAACACTGGGATAAGAGGCTTAGAGGGGGCAGATGAGTCACAATGGAGCTGTTCAAAACTGCAACTCAACTTAATATTCTTGTAAAGACAGCTGTGATAGTCAAGAATTTACTGAAACAGCTTTATTTGGTTAAATAAAAGGGGTAACAGAGTAAAAAAGGAATGAACACTCGTATCAATATAAAAATCAAAACAAAGTCAGTAATCTTGGATCATTTACAGGCCACACTGTCTCTGCCCTCAAGGGACCTCAGTCAGGCCCAGGTAAGCTCCTCTGGGGAAATAATGAGACCTATCTTCTCATTGTGGAAAAATCAATCTAATAAACTTATTTTAGCTTCCTGCTTCAAAATTACTGTTCTGCTGGATCAGTCAGCTCAAGTGGCTCATCCTGCAACCCAGTGACTTTTGGGCATAACACAAGAAAAACTGTGCTAGAGTGTGGGAAAGGATGGGGGGAAACAGAACTCTTGTTTGTACCTTTGTCTGAATTTTGGGGGTTCGGTTTAAAGTCACTTCACAACAGGTTTCAGCTGGAATGGAACAATCCATCCAAACTGAAACAAAAGCACCTGCTCACCTGTCATTCAGTTTGCTAAAACACCACCTTTTACTTTAAAAGTTCCTGCCATTTTCCTGCACACAGGCCCCATGGGCATGTAAACATGTCCATGAGCTCACACTGGTACTGATCCTGACACACTCCACTGGGAACTGAGAGCATTCTGTGCTGCAAAGGGCCAGGGAGCTGAGGGCACTCTGTGCTGCAAAGGGCCAGGGAGCTGAGGGCACTCTGTGCTGCAAAGGGCCAGGGAGCTGAGGGCACTCTGTGCTGCAAAGGGCCAGGGAGCTGAGGGCACTCTGTGCTGCAAAGGGCCAGGGGAGGCAGAGGATTTCAGCCCCTGGCCAAGGCCCAGCAGTACCTGAAGAGCTGCGTTCCGGTCCTGGGCAGCCTCCAGCTCCTTGTTCTTCTCATTGAGCACCTTCAGCTGCTCATCTGGGGGAAGGAACAGCAGTGAGGGATCTCCACTGGAATGTGACACAACTCACTCTCCAAATGCAACAGAAACAAAATGTCCCTGACAAACATTTGTAACAAAAGAGAGAAAAGAATGCCAGACCTCATCCTGGAGGGACCAGGGGTACCGAGGCAGGCTAAGGCAACCCTTAGAGCAGAAACATCTTTTGACAGGATCAACACATGACCCACTGTACTGTTACTACCCAGCAAGGGGCTTTTTTCCCATGAGAACAAAATATTCCATTAAAAAAGGCCAACTTGAACACACCACCAAAACCCATCTCTACAAATGCAGCTCATGAGAGACTTTAGCTGCTGTGTAAAACCTGAAGCAGTTCCCACAACACTGAAGGGTGAATATCCTGCCCAACACTTGAGGATGTTACACAGTGACACTTACGAAGCTTTTTAAGCTCCTCCCGCAGAGTTTGACATTCCTGGGTCTCGTTTACAAGTCTTTCCTGACTCTGAGCCAGTCGTTTTTCCACTTCAAAGTATTGTTGCTCTGCAAGATAACAAAGTCATCTCAGTTTCACACAATAAACACTTTTTTCTTTCTCAGCTTTACCAATGATCATTCTACAGAAAATATATAAAAATACTAAGACTGTAATAGAATTTGAAAGAAGGGAAAAAAAGAAAACAAAAACATTTTTGAAGGCAAAAATCTGTACTTCCACATTGAATGAAAGTGGTTTGAAACACTTTGCTAGCATGACAAGTGGTATGTTTCAGCCTGGTGTAGTGGAAGATGTCCCTGCTTATGGCAGAGGTTGAGATGAGTTTTAAGGTCCCTTCCAACCCAAATCATTCCACGATTCTGTGAAATGACCCATCAAATAAGAACTTAATTAATCTGATTAGTTCTTTAACAATTTTGATATTATCAGAGACATTGTATCAGCCCAATTATGCAGTATGGGCTCGTCAGCTTAAAACTTCCTTCACGTCTGGAGTATTTCTACACATACACAAGAAAATCCACATAGCCCCAGGCATCAAGGGATTTGATCTGGGGAAACTTTTAATGAAGATTTCTTAAAATTAATTCCTGGGCTCTATTCCCTTAGCAATGAAAAAAAAAAATAGATGTGAATTTTTGTGATCTGAAACAGTAACTGTGTTATGGAGCTCCAGTGTAAAATACTCAGTAAAAGCAGAACTAATCTCACTCTTGGGCAGGATGGGCTTCTAAGGAAGCACTGAGAGATGTTTGTTTATCTTCTTCTCATACATTATAATTCCAAATAATGCTGCCCCTCCTGCCACACAGGGAAAGAATGGATCTGGAAGAGAGTAACTCACTCAGATCTGTGGGTTACCTTAATTTACACCACACTTTAGTGATACATGTGCCAAGATTTCTACCATGAAAGAGACTGAAAGGTAGAAGTGAAGTTTACATCAGAAGTGTGTCACATCCTCTACAAATTAACTCATTTTCACAACTTCACACTCTTGTCTCCTGCTCTCTGCTGGTGTTACTGCTCTGTGATCAACTCATCTCCAAATCAATATAAAAGTATTGATTCCATCAGGGTGATTTTACAGAATGGAATTTAACAGTAAAGTATGAACCTATGGCTGTTTGAGAGCTGTGTGAACAAAGCTGTATTTCTCCTCCACAACGAGGACCAAAGCAGACCGAAGCACAGAGCTGTTTAGGTTGGAAGAGAGACTGAAGATCAGAGTCCAACCAGTGACCAGCACTGCCAAGGCCACCACTGACCCATGTCCCCAATTCACATCCACATGGCTTTTAAATCTCTCCGGGGTGAGGATTCCACCCCAGCTCTGGGCAGCTGTGCCAGGGCTGGACAACTCTTTCAGTAAAGGATTTTTTTCCCAATATCTGACCTGAACCTTCCCTGATGCAACTTGAGGCCGTTCCCTCTCCTCCTGTCCCTGTTCCCTGGAGCAGAGCCCGACCCCCCTGGCTGTCCCCTCCTGTCAGGGGGTTGTGCAGAGCCACAAGTTCCCCCTGAGCCTCCTTTTCTCCAGGCTGAGCCCCTCTCCCAGCTCCCTCAGCCGCTCCTCATCAGACCTGTGTGTATCAATGGTAGTTAAAAACCTGACGAAAAGCTTTTCTTTGAGTCCCCTTCAAACGCAGTTTTAACCCTGGACGTCTCATAGCAAAAGAAAAAAACTAAAGACCAAAACAAGTGGGAAAAAAAAAAAAAAAGGCTCCAGGAGCCAAAGCGAGAGACAAATACCGATCAGATCCCACTGCAGGCTCTTTCCCAGCCCCCTCCCGGCCTCACGGCCGCCAGAGCAGTCCCCGAGCGCCTCTGGAAGACAACACCGCGTTCCGTGCTGTGCCCGCGCAGCCTCCCCTCAGCACAGGGCCCGCCGCCCGCACTCACCGCTATCCACCTTG
>VWZU01009961.1:39130-53321 GCA_013397095.1 Sterrhoptilus dennistouni | reverse complement strand
GGAATGTCCACAGATGCTGTGCTTTGAGTGCTTGGGAACTGGAATGGAAGTGGTGTAGGGCATGCTCAAGGACACGTGTGGAATTTAGCAAGTCCCTGTGTGAATGGAACAGTGCCTCCTTTAGAAGTAGCATGCAGCAAGATACTGTTTCTTGAAGGCATTTCAAAATTCTCATCCTGGGTTCGGTTTCCCGCTACTCATGACAAGAAAGACATGGAGGGGCTGGAGCATATCCAGGGAAGGGGCCCCAGGAGAGGCTGAGGGAGCGGGGAAAGGGGCTCAGCCTGGAGAAAAGAAGGCTCGGGGGGGCCTTCTGGCCCTGCACAACTCCCTGACAGGAGGGGGCAGCTGGGGGAAGTTGGGTTCTACTCCCAGGGAGCAGGGACAGGTGACAGGGAACAGCTTGTGGGAATAGCCTCAAGCTGTGCCAGTGGACGTTCAGGTTTGACATTGGGCAAGTTTCTTCACTGAAGGGGCTGTCCAGCTCTGGCACAGCTGCTCAGGGCAGGGGTAGAGTCCCCTTCTCTGGAGGGATTTTGAAGCCATATGGATGTAGCATTTGGGGACATGAGTCAGTGGTGGCCTTGGGGGAATGGTTAGACTCAATGACCCTGCAGGGATTTTTCAATCAAACAGTTCTAAAGGAGCTTTTTGTGAGACTTGTTCTCCTGTACCCATTGCAGTGCATGGACCTTCTTTCACTTTATGGATTGTGTGTTTTGTAGGTTGGAACTACAGCACCTCACTTAAACCTGGAGCCATGGGCAGAACTTACCTTGTCGAGGAAAGTATTGGGCAGTACCTGACAGAGCTCAGCACCAAGGTGAAGCCATATGTCACTGGGCTGTTGATAGGGCAGGTGAGTGTGGAATTGTCCTTCCATTCATTCTTGTGAATTGGGGAAACCCCTGTTCAGCAGCCTCAAGGTGTGTTTGCTTCTGTTGGTGTTTTGGCAAGTGTTCCCCACAACGGGACTACGTCATTCAGGCCGTGCGAACGCCTCCCAAGGAGCAGCAGCAGCAGGAGGAGAGTGTGGGCCCTCCCAGGCTGGCATCCCTGGATGAGGAGTGGATCACCACACACGCCAGTCAGGTGAGAACTCACCCTGGGAGGTGACAAAGGGGTGGGAGGAACAGGAGGGAAATAAGATGGACACAAAGGATCTCAGCACTTGTGTCATCTCAAGCCCTTTTCTCAAAGTGACAGAGCCTTCCTAACCACACTGGGCACTGGTCTTTTAAACCAGAAATACCCTTACTGTTTTCAAGCTTTTTGGTGAAAAAAAGCCTGATGTTACTGAATGGAAATGGAAATGGAAACACTTGCATGATGTGTTCCTGCATGGAGAGGGTCCTGTAAGTGAATACCAGCCTCCCTTAGTCCACTTCGGCTCTTAGTGCAAACTCATCTCACCAGTGGTTTTTGATATCTCAAGTTACATGGTTTCTAGATTGCCAAACCTATCATTTTAATTTTCAAGGTGTCCAGAATGCTCCCGGGAGGGTTGCTGGTTCTTGGTGTGTTTATGATTGCAACTCCAGAGCTGGCAAAAGATGGTCAGAACGCTTTGCGCAAGGTGAGTGGGGTTCCTACTGGAAGAACAGCAACATATCTGGCTCTGTGTGTGAATTTTCTGTCACTGACTTGGCTAAAATACAGCTGTTTTATCGCTTTATTTCATAAGCCTTGTGCTTTGATGTGTGGGTTTGAGACTGGAATGTCAGAAATCCCTGTCCTGTGGGATACTATTTGTTAACCTCCTGTTTATTACTGCAATAGCAAATCTGGATTTCTGTTTACTGTGTTTATCTGTATTTACTGAATGTGGACATCCTGGCTTAGGGAAAACATCCTCAAGGTTTATATTAAGCCTAATCCTTGTGGCACAGGTGTTAGTGGTGTTAAAATGTTAGCTTTTCTTGTCTGAATGAATCACTTAGTTTAGAGGTGTTTACAGTAGTGAAAGATCTATAATTCTGATTCCTTTAAGAGAAATGTCTAGAATGTGTGCACTTCATTTAGGGGTGTGGGATTAAATTTAAAACATGCTCAGAACTATCTGATAGACTGAAAATGCATTTTTGTATTTGGGGCATCTACTACCATATTTGGTTTCTGTTCTGAAAATGTATATTCATTTTATCATTTTTCTAACATGATTTTGGTGAGTGATTTAAGCATGAGCAGGTTTGGCAGCCTGAGATCCAAGAGTCAATTTTGGCAGTTAGGTGTAGTTGCATCTCAATTGTGCTTAATGAAAGTGGTAGCTGGCTAAAAAAGGTGGGCTGCATCCTGGTGATCAGTTATTGCTGAATTAAAAATCAGGAGGGATTTGTTTTTTATAATTAGTAGCTATTTTGCACAGCTTTCCTGACCCAGCTGATAGGCACAAAACTGTTATATGTCTGTAAGGACAAAAGCATACAGGTTGGACACATGAATGTGTGCTGCTTGCTTTGGTTAATCAGGGAGCTAAATTAAGATTGCACAAGCCTCTTTCACTTTGGGGAAAAGTGCCTCTGAATCCCTGTTGAATATTCTTTTAATGTGACAGTTTGGTGACCTGTGCGCTGTTTCCTGCTTATACAGAATTTTGACTTAGCTTGGACTTAAAATTTTAGTAGAATATTATTTTCCAGGAATTACGGTGCATATTTTTGCAATATATTTTTGGTCTTTAGCTCATCTTCTCAGTGGAAAAGTCCTTGAGTAGAAGGCGGCTCTGGAAACCTACTGAGGAGGAGGTCTCGGACAGAGCGGCACTTCAAATCTGTTCTGCTACAAAAAAGTATCCTTTATGAGTAAGATTTATTGGCTGAGGCTGATATCCCAACTTCTTTTATCCAGTTACTGCTGGATAAATGAGAATGAGGGAGGAGGAGGCTGTTTAAGTTCAGCTAGACATGTATAAGTTGAAATAATTAAGTTTTCTGATTAGCCATGGTTAAGACTATTGACCCTTCTGTCCTTGCAAAATTGCCATCATTTCTTACGAGGTCTGTCTGTGTGATGGCATCAAATTACACATTTCCCAGTCAGTCTTGGCTTGCATAAACTGAAAAAAAAATAATCTAAATTACTGTTTGGCTTCTTGAATTGCTGTTAGCAGTGGTGCTTGCATGGAACTGGGGGAGCAGCCAGCCTGTGGGATCAATACTAGAGCTGCAGCAGAATGCAGGAGCTGTTGGTAATGATATAATACAAGGAGAGAAAGCAAGGATTTTTCTCTGAGGAGAGAGAGATGAGGACAAATTACAAATTGGTGCCTTTGTGCTTCTCCTGTCAATACATATTGATCTTGATTTGTTTGTAAGAGATGGCACAGCATCACTATGGTAGTTGGAGATTACAGGCAAACGTTTTCCCACTTTTTTACACTGGTGAAAGGTGAGAACTTGCTCCAGAGCATAAATTAGCTCAACAAGGAAGATAAGTAGAGAACAAAGTGGATTGTGAATTGTGCGTTTTTGTTCCCTTGCTTTTCACTGGATCTTTTTCTTTAAGTAGCACAGAGTAGTTTGCCGAACCTACGATGTGCAGGACCCAAAGGTGAGCTCCTCCTGCTGTGCCACACACAGCTTGGAATGCTCAAACCCAAAAAAAGCCTCAATGCAGTGCTTTGGATAGATGCTTTATGGCTTCTCTTCTCTGCTCTCAGAGTTCAGCTAAACCAGCAGACTGGAAATACCAGAGTGCTCTGACTGCTTCCTGGGTAGCTTTGGGCTGCACAGTAAATGTGAACATCCACATTCCACTCCTTGCTACTTCCCCCAACCACGACCTGGAGAAGAATACCAAGGTACTAACTCACTGCCTACACCAGTTCCTACACACCGCTAACCACACTCATTTCTCTGGTGAAGATTAAATAAGAGAGGATGAGTTGAACAGTGCAGGAAAGGAGTACAGCCAATCAGCGGAGAATGTTTAGCAATCATTCCTCTTTAAAATGTAACTCTTCTGCTATGCTCAGTGAGAAGTTTCCTTTGTTCAAAATTAGGTAGTAATTGTCATGAGTATCTCAGGTAACCTCTCTGGTGCCTCACCTGGTGAAAGGTTACACCCAATTTGTGCAGGGTTTTTGGGCTGCTTTTGCTATGAGTTGACTTTCAATGGGCTGCAACCCTCTACAACCCCCAAATCCCTGGAGTGCCACTTCAGTATTTTGCAATGCTTGTTTCTTAATTTGTTCTGAACATGATACATTTAAGGTTTATCTTTGGAAAAACATAGGTTTTTCAGAGACTTTAAAACTCTGTCTCAGAGTACCTATTAAAACACATACTTCTATAAGTTTCAGCATGGTACTGTCCAACCCTTCAGGGAAATTCTTTTCTCTTTCTTGTGATTTTCTTTTTGTTTGTTTGTTTTCACTTATTTTAAAGAATGGGTTAAACCGATGGTCAAAACAGATAGAAGACAGTGTTTTTCTGATCAATGGCCAAGTTAAAGATGAGGATACAGAACTGCTGGAAGGGCAGGTGAGTACCAAACAAGGGGGAATTGAGCTCTAATAGATGAATAGTTGGAACCTCTGTGTGACAAAGCATTGACTGAGACATCTCCTGTGCAGTATTTGTTGACCAGATTGGCTGTTCCAGGTAAGCAATACACAGAACTGCCCTTGTTCTCAGTCAGCTCCATTCCTGCAGATTGCCTCTCTCTCCTCGGGCAGTGTGAATGCAGTAATTATGTGTGAAGTGACAAATGTTTCTATTACAGAGCACGAGTGAGGTGTGAATGTGGATGATGACATTTCAAAGACCTTCTTCTGTAACCTCCTTCGCTGGTGCATTCATCTCTCCTTTTAGTTTTGTAGTTCTATTCTCCTGGTTGGTTTCTAAGGGCTATTTTTTCTCTCTCAAAGGCTATAAACTAGGGCACACTCTATGCCACAGTGAAGAGACGCCTTCAGGGAGGTTTTTTTTTTCCTGTTTCATGACACAAAGAATTTTTTTCCCCTCAGAAAAAGTTCAGAGGAAATACTCAACCGAGCACTCACTTTTCTGATGTCAAGGTTCTGACACAGCTGGTAAGTTTTTAAGGTGGTTTTCAAAATATAAGCTTGCCAATAAATTATAAAATAGAGCAAAAAAAAAAAAAAACAAAAACAACAAAAAACAAGGTTCTGAATTACTGTCCAGAAATCTTGCTCACTTATTCCTAAGACTTTTTTTCCCACCTGGATATTGAACATGAAACTGATTGTCAACAAATCTGCATATTTTGTGCCTTTAGAAATTCTTGTGGTGTGATAACCATATTGTCCATGAATTGCCTAGTAAAGCTGAAAGACAGGAAAACAGATTATGGAAAAGAAGTCCTGTGACTAATTCCTTTGGTAGTAGGATACCTGTAGGTACCTGTGTACATTGATTTCAAGTGACTTTGCATCTGAAGTTCAGAGTCACCCCCACACTTCAATCCACAGCTTGCCCTGGCTAGCTAAGACATTCACTTGGATGCTTTTGTCAGAAGCTCAGCTGCCAGCTCTGGATTAAGGCACAGATCCCGTGAGCTGAATCATCATCTGGAACTGTGGATCCATATCAGCAGTTTCCTCCCTACCAGAGCTGTGAAAAACTGAATTTGGTGCCCCAGTCTAGGGCCTGAAGTCCAGATGTGTCCCGGCATTGTTTCGTAGCCTTCTATGTTTTGTCAGGTGGCTCCTGGATTCTCAAAGTTGTGTTCAGCAAAACTAGAAGTGTTTCCAATGTTCTTTTAGACTCTATGAGTATCTCAGCTTCTTTTGTTGTTACCATCTATTGTATTGAGGTTAGTTGCTGTAGGGAGAGGAAAACTTTTTTGGCAGAAGTGGTTTGTGCAGTTAGTGTGGAAGTTGTGCATCCCAGTGTTTCCAGGTGTTGTCCTGGAGTGCTTCATGCTCACACTCATTGTTGTGGTATTTAGGGAGAACATTTCTAGGCAACGGTTTGATGCAGCTCTCAGTGTGACCACGTGTATAATTTGGTACTGACTGATGGGATGACTCCCAGCACACCCTGGGTTACACTGATTATACCAAACATGAAAACTTCATTGTTTAAAAAGAAGTCTATAAAAGACTTACCAGTTGCAATCCTGTTATTTGCTGCAAGCCTGGAAAGTTTTAAAATCTCACAGACACAAGTGTTTGAAACATCTAGAGACATAAACACATTTTCTGTAATAGAAAAGAGATTTTCAATCTGACCTAACCAAATGAATAACTAAAATAAAAGTAGTTATATATGTTGAAGGAAACAGTTTGTACGTGAACACCTGCTGTTGGTTTGCTGGTTGTGCTGCAAGTTCCTGGGATCAAGGTGGATGTGTTTGCTCCTCAGGGCCAGGCTGGCAGCGCCAGGTCCACGGCCACGGTGCAGGTGTGCAGCGGCTCCATAAACCTGCGCGGAGCTGTGAAGTGCAGGGCCTACATCCATGGCAACAAGCCCAAGGTCAAAGAAGCCATTCAGGTACTGAGCAGGGTCTTAGTCTACCAGAAACGCTCTTCTGAAATACATGGGACTTGGCAGAATGATCTAAACTGGATTATTTTAGAAACCATCCATGTGGAGTTAGTTAGATTTTGTCTTCTAGGGGATACGTGTGCTGTGGGTAAGGCTGGGCTCTGAGGAGTCTTTGCACAAATTGTCAAAGGGATCAGGCTTTGAAGAATTCTCTTTAAAAAAAGTTTCAGACTATATTTTTATATTTGTAGAGGTAAAATTCAGATTTACTTGCTCAGTAATTTATTTTTTTTCTCACTGAGTCAATGCCTCATGATTATTTTTGTTTGGTTTTACTGATAAATATCTAGAAGTTGTCAGTTCTTATCCTAACAATCCTAAAATTTTCTTCAGCTTTTCATTTTTGTTTTGTGGTTTTCCTTCTTGATACCATTTTTTTTAATGTTAGCTTCTCTTTAATAATAAATTATTATTTATTAGTTTGAAAATTCATATTCGTTTTTATTTTCTGGGAAAAAACTATTCTTTCATCGTGGGTTTAACTAGTATGGGGCTTCTTTGGTTATTTCTTCCTGGTTAAAAGCTTTGCAAGTATTTGATATTCCTGATGATTTCACTGTGTCCTTGCAGGCTTTGAAAAGAGACATAATAAATACATTGAGTGATCGGTGTGAAATACTGTTTGAAGATCTGATTTTAAATGAAGGACCTCAGAAAAAAGGTAAGAAATAATAATAAAATAATCCACCGGCTTATATTTGCAGTGAATTTTGTTGGTTGTAGAAAATTCTGTGTATAGTGAAGTTCCAGTATGGTTAGAGCAGAATAAAAAGTAAAAGGTATAATTGCTGCTTGTCAGCTTTGACTTTTTTGTAAATTTAGAATTTTTTTAATCAAGTTTGTGTCCTTTGGCATCTCAGCTTTGTTTGTGTTCAGTTCCTATGACCACAAAATGCTGTCCCAGCTTGTTCCTCACTCATCAGAAATTTTGTGATTTTTAAAACTTCTATAGTTGAAACTCTTGTCTCTGAAGTTCCAACTGTACCTTCCACACTTTACATTTTTATTTCTATTTTTATTTTTTAAATCCGTGTATGGTGTTCCTATTAATATTAAAGTGTGCTAAAACTTGGTAGAGTTTGAGCTCAAGTCTGAGCTCATGCCGGGACTCTTTAAACACCTTTCGGTCAGTGCAGTGGTGTCGTTGTCTTGTGTTTAAACCAAAAAGGAGTTAATTGAGAAGTCAGTGGGAATATCTTGGGCAGGGAGGTTGCCCGTAGTTCTGAGTCCCCTCTCTAGGTGGCACCCGAACCTTGTGGCTCAGTGTGACGCCTCTGCAATCCCCTGTGCTGGTGAAATCCTGCTCCTCGGGGAGCTCTTACCCGCAGGCTCTCCCAGAGCCTTCCTGCAAGTCATTCCAAAGAAGATAAAAGCTCTGCTTTGCGTTTTATGGTGTGTTTTGGAGCTGCCACGGGTATTTCTGCAGAGACTAATAATGAAAGGACATAAATCTATGTAATAGCATCCAACTAAACCAGGCTTGTCTGAAAGCAGGGTTTCTACACAGAGACCTTGAGCTCTTCTTTTGCAATGACTTTATCTTCTGCTCAGAGATTATGGAGGAATCTTATCATAACCGTCAAGGCTTTTATTGGGATGATATTTCTCCCTCTTTCCTTTTAGATTTTGGGAGGGAATATCATGTCCTGCCTCAGAGACTGTTTGTCCCAGTTGCTGGATCCAGTGTGATGCTCAGTGATTATAAGTTTGGTGATGAGGCTGCTGGAGAAATCCAGGAACGTTTTGTGGAGATGTTGGATCAGCCTGTGCAAGCTGAAGATATGCACATTGCTGAGGACATTAGCACAGGTAAATATCTGAGAAGCAGGGCAGGCTGGGTCAGGGGCCGGGAAAATGCTGACTAATTCCATAGGCCAGTTTTATCCACATATGGATATGCCGAAAGTCAACTTACTTCATATGCAACTCTAGGGATTTAGAACAATTCATTACAGCTTAAATATATTGTGGAAAATGGTCAAGTTTCTTACAGTTTGTGTTTCTTGGAACAGACTTCTTTTTCTCCTCTCAAATATTTTGGTTTTTCAGTGCAGCCATGGCTGCAGCCCATGAGCTGCTGTAGAAACATGAAGAGATGGTTAACCAAGGTTTGCATGTGCCACTCTGCCCATGAATTAGAGGGGATCCTTTATTGACAAATAAACTCTTTAAAAACACCCTGTAAAACTTTATTTTTTACATGAATATACATATATTTACACTTTCAGTAGTTCATTTTTTTAGTGCTAAAGTTGTTTTGAGACAAATTAGGGTAAGTTGAGTGATTAGTCAAATTACTATTTTTCCATTACAGAATTAAAAACACTTTAGAAATTCTTCTAGCAAAACATTCATCTAGTCTAATGTGTCTTTCAGGAAGTCTTGATGCTGAACCTGATGTTTTAAAAAATGCCAAATACCAAATGCGGTGCCCAAACCTGAAGATTTGTGGTTCAACCGTAATGGAAACAAAATTGGGAGCACTTTTCCTTTTCTACTGAATGTCTTACAAGTTTATGGTCTGATTATGAGACTGCTATATTCCCTGTAATACAGATATTTTGACATAATCTAGTTACTAGATTGGTCTTTCTGAGTATTTCTGGTCTGTATCATTCCATGTTGGGTTTTTTCCCTTGCAATGTTGATTTCAATATAGAATTCAAATATGACATTGAAATGCACCTAATAACATTTCCTGTGGTCTTATGGAAGAAATTTTACTCCCCTTTTTTCCCCCATCAATGTGCATTTGAGCTGCAGGTTCCAGTTTTACAATTTCAATAAATAAAAAAATCCAAGACTACTTCTCACTTAAGAACTATGGACACTTTTTGACGTTGGTATTTAGGGACAAAAACTGGGCAATGTACCCGTGCCTTGCTCTGCGGGGTGAACTGTGAATATTGATATTCTCCTTCATCTGCATGTTAATTCAGAGGGGGTTTTGAGTTTCCTAATTTCAGAGCTAACCATAAATTCTTGTCTTTCTAAATGAATCAGCTCCCCCCAGGCTTTAACTAGAGCTGTTAGCTGTGAACTGACTCGTCCTTTTGAGGAGTAAGAGGTGTACAGGAACCTCAAGGAAAACAGGAAAGCCAATAAAAATCCCTCTGGCATTATTAGAGTAACTTTAATACTCTTAAAACTAATTACTACTGAGCTTTAAGGAATCAGTGTAGCTTAGAGAAGCAGATGAGTATTGTTGTAGCAGTGGAGAGAGATGTGGGAGGAAAGGGGTGATGATTCAGTTCAGCTTTATTGCTTATGTAAGGCTGTGTGAGCTGCAGGTAGGAAGGAAACACCTTTCCACTCACAGCAGGGCATCCCAAAGATTAATGCCAACAATAGGTGTGAAGTGATGGCCACAAAAGGAACTTGGGTGTTCTTGTACTGTGCTGCTTGTAGAGTTAACTGGGGGAATTTATATTCCTTTTCTTTTAAAGAAAAGCAAAGTAAAGTAGGTGTGTATTTTCTTTAAAAAAACCCCAAACGCACAAATTAAAGTAAGTGCACAGAAGAGGAGGAGAGGAAAGGACATGTCAAGGGGATTTTGGGAAAGCCTGGCCTTGTCCTGGTGACCACCATAAAGTTTGTCCATGGAATGGGTTCTGTTAATAGCAGTGATATCAATAATGCTGTCAGTACTGTTCATACATGTCAGCACTGTTCATTCTGATAAATAATGTTGAGGCATCAGTCACCTGTGGTTTATTAAAATCACAAGTTATTCATACACTTTTATCACACCAGGAAGGTCATTTTAGAAAGAGTCCTGTTAAATGCATACAAAGTGTTCTGCATTTAAGAAAAAAAAACAAAAAACCAAAAAAACCCAAACAAACCCAAACGAAAAAAAAACCCCAAAACCCCATTAATTGTGTGATTTTATTTTTATTGTTGCTTTGGTATGAAATTTCTAAGTATTGCTGTGAACATTTTTTTGTCTTATAATCAGAGTTCGTGGTTTCTCTTGTGCAAAGGCTTTTCCAGTGCATCATTTTGGCTTGGGAAGCATGTCTTGTGTCTCTCAGCTCAGCTCTAGCTTCGTTAATAATAGTCAATATTCATAGTAGTCATAATTGGTTTGTAGGGAATTTTGTCATCAGCCTTTCTGTTTGTGTCACAGTTCTTGTGGTCTGAGGCACCTACCCCGAATTAACTGGAAATGCTGTTCATACTGATGTTCTGGGGAAAGTGTGCTGATAAAAAGAATTCTCTAAAATTCAAGAACATGAGCGGGATTTTGAAATAAATTGGGGTTTTGTTGTCCTTTAAAATATGCACTTTAGCAGAGGAGGATCTAATAAGTAAAGGAAAAAGGTTAATTTTTTAAGCAGCTTTTAGTCAAAACATGAATTTTTGAGGTCAGTTTTATGTGTTTGCTGAACTTGGGCTCTCCTGCTGTGTCTCCTGCAGTTTTAGTCTCTTGACTCCTTGTACGGCTCTCCAGGGGGGACTCCACTGGGTTGTGCCTTAAAATTGCTGTGTGGAAAATAGAAAGTAAACCCTGAGCTATTTATAAATGAAAGCCTTAAATAGCTCTAACACTGTAATTTCAAGGTATTTAGTGCTCTAATACAGGCAACTGAAAGCTCTGCATTTCTGATTGGCTTTACTAAATCCCTGCTCCTCCTTGGTGCAGGGGGTGGGCTGTTAAGTACCCTGAGTGGATAGACAGAAATAAAACTTCAGCAGTGGTAATCCCTTCCCCATCTTGGTTAGGAAACTGAAGAATTAAGGATATATCTAGTTGGTACTAGAAAACATCTGCTTATGAAAACTCTTCGGTGTGATTTTGCTGCTCCACATGCAAATCTTCCAGAATGTGACAGCATAAAGACCTGTGGTAACTAAATAGCTCAAGGGTGGTTTTTTTTCCTTTCTCCCTTTGTCTTTTTTTTTTTTTCCCTCTGAGCAGGTGAGGAATGTGCAGCTGCCTTGATGTGCAGCTTCCAAAGGTCCCCTCAGCACAGGGAGGTACAAAGAAACCTGAATTTAGAGGTCACAGAGCATCCTACTTGCTCATCAGGTATACAGCAGAAAGGAACCTGCTGGAGGTAGCCTTCAGAGATGGCCCAAAAAATGCAGTCAGATTATCCCAAAGTGAGATGTTGTATGGAATTCAAAACTCTGTACAGAAGTTCTCTTACTGTGCTAGTTAAGATATTTACTGAAAACCTATATTGCAACAATTAACTAACAACTCCTCTACTCTAGCTGAAGACTTCTGCTCATATTTTAGGCAGATGAGGGAATGCTTTTCTTGGCACAAAGAAAATAATGATCCAGCCATGGCCTCATTGAGGACCAGTGGGATTTAGGGATATTTGATAATTTCTCTTCAAGCAACACACTTTGCACTGAAATAGTGTTATCTTGATTTTACATGTATGTGCTGCTTGCAGAGAGATCTCCAAGCAATGTCTGTATATCTCTTTATCTCACTGTCCTGCTGAGTTTCATATCAGACAGTTAGTGATTTCTCTGCTGCAGTACATCCTGTACCAGTGCAGTGGGTTTAGGGATAAAAAATCCTAAAGACAGGTTTTAAAATCCTAGTTTGGGTGGTTTTGTGTAACAGGTCTTGTGCAAGTTTGACTTAAGGAGATTTTGAAGACAATTATCCGCATGACTCAACAGAAACAGCCATTCTGATCACGTCTAGATTATCCATTTCCACCATAGCTAATGACAGAGAAAGTACTTCTTTCATTTGCTGAAATGAATCATTTGCATATGAATCACACAAAGGATGTGCCTTATTACTCAAGCATGTAATTTGTGATTTATTGCCAATGGACAACCCCTCTGTGGAAATTGAGATCTGTTTTTATTCAGATGAGTGTCCCATGGCCTTCTAAACCCTGATATCTGGTACTGCTGGGGGTTTCCTTGTCTCCTGAACAGTCTGTTAGACTCCTTCTCTTATCTGAGCCTGCCTGTCCCATTCTTCCGAGACACATCCAGCTCTCTGCCATGACACTTTGTCTTACCCTTTGCTTGTGCAGAAGGTGCCTATGGCTGTAGATTCTGAATTTATAGTCCAAACTTTTGGGAAGTCTTAGCAAACTCCTGGAAACAGGAATGCTGCAAATGTTGACTCACCACCATCAAGCAGCTTTGTCACTGAGGGCTGTATGGTGTATTCCATGCTGCCTCTATGTGGCTCAGAGATGTTGGGCTGAAGGACTGGAGATTAATCCCTTCTTTCTCTCCTGCCCCTCTAACAAGCTGGACATAGCCAAGGGATTAGCCAGCCCTTCACTTTGCAAAGGAAATAGATGCAAGTTTGAGTCCTATCCGCCTGTGGAAATAGACTCAAGCTCTCTCACATCCTGGCTGGGCAGACTAAGGATTTAGTAATTCTTCCAAAGAGGAATGAGTCCTCCATGCCTGCTGTGAAAGGGTATTTTTAGGGGATCTTCAAAAAGAAACTCCTGTGGTTGGAAAAAATGCATCTCTGGCTGTTGGGTAGGGAAGTGCTGCCAGGCTCATCCCCTCCTGGTAGTGGGATTTGCATGTATCCTGAACTCAGGACAGATGGCTCTGAAGGGAACGTTTGATCTTGGAAAGTGCTTGTTGGTGGTTCCCTCTCCTGCAGTCAAATTCTCCCCAGGCGAGGGTTGGGAATGTTACTCTGGAAGCAGGGTGTGGAAAATGAGTTTTGGAAGAGGAATTCCTCCTGAAATGTGTTTGGTCTCTTTACCCTTCCAGCCATACAGCATAGTTTAGCACTGTGCTATTGCTGTTGTACCACTTCTATTGAAATCAACTAGTTTTTTCCTACCATAAATACACTTTATAAAGTTGATGTGAAGTTCTTGGCCTTTTGCATTAATTCACTGTAAATACAGCTGTTAACTTCTCCCTTCTTCTCTTGATCTCCATGCAGTTGCTGTTTGCCCAGTGACTGACAGCCCCAGTGACACACAACAGGTACAGCTGACAAAAGCAACGTTGCTGTTGAAGCTCCAACAAAATATGGGTATGTTCCTTCCCAGATTTTTGCTATGGCACCCCAGAACCTGCAGTGGGCCCTTTCAGGACTGTTAGCTCCCACAGCATCCTAATTGTCAGCTCAGGAGTTAGGAAATACCAGCCACAGAACTCTCCTTTCCATTACAACTTCTCCATGGTGCTGCCTCATCCAGCTCTCAGAGATCTGTCTGCACTTAGTACAGCTCTCTTAGCTGTGAGTCTGCTTGTCCTGAAATAGTTACACTTTAGTCAACAAAGCAGTTATTTCAGGTTTCTATTAATTATTAGAAATAGAATATAGTAACTTGAAGATTAAATAGGAGCAATAAATGTGTTTGCTTTGAATGTGAAAATGTTTTCCCTTACATCATTACTGAGGTGTTTTGGGGTTTTCTGTGTGTCACCTCAGTTTCATCAGTAATGACAATGCCAATAAAAGCTTTTGGGGTTGCTCCTTTTGTTTCTTCATGTGCTTCTTCTCCCTGATTCACCCTCCCCTCCCTGCCTTCTGCTGCTTGTGCTGCCTTTCCCTCACTGCCTGTTTTCTCTGGTTTTAGGGCTGCTTGTGTTCCCCTTCCCTCACTGCCTGTTCCCCCTCTGGATTTAGGGCTGGTTGTCCTGCCCTTCCCTCACTGCCTGTTTTCTCTGGCTTTAGGGCTGGTTGTGCTGCCCTTCCCTCACTGCCTGTTCCTCCTCTGTGT
>VWZU01009961.1:1043-39043 GCA_013397095.1 Sterrhoptilus dennistouni | reverse complement strand
CTCTGGATTTAGGGCTGGTTGTGCTGCCCTTCCCTCACTGCCTGTTTTCTCTGGATTTAGGGCTGGTTGTGCTGCCCTTCCCTCATTGCCTGCTCCACCTCTCTGGATTTAGGGCTGGTTGTGCTGCCCTTCCCTCACTGCCTGTTCTCTCTCTGGATTTAGGGCTGGTCGTGGCAGCTGCTGTTGCAGTCCTGGCATCTATTTTCTCCTTCAACTACTTCAGTGATTGATCTCCAGTGATTAAACTCCAGCCACCACAGCTCCTGGGAAGTGCTGGCCGCTCACAAGATGCAAATAGCTGGGGTTAATCTATGAGTAGTTAAGAATTGTTGCCTAAATCTCACCAGGTAGATGTGCAATGTAAACTGTAATGGTAGGTTCAGTTACCTTGTTCCATCATACACTTCCTAGATCAAGTAGAATTACGCATTTACAAATTCAAGTAGACGGTGAATCAGGTTTGCAAGAAACTCATCCTGTCACTCTGTATAATTGAGTGATAATATTTTCTGGAGAGGTCCCTTAAACAAATATAGAACCTTCATTTTCTTCCTTCTGGCTACTTTGATGCAAAATGCTGCTCCTGGTGTTCCTCAGGGTATTGCTAAAACCTGCATAATGACCTGGTATGACAATTCCTGCTTTAAGGGTTCCTTTGCTAAGAGAAATCTTATTTTATTATAGTTAATTGGGGGTAAATTAGTTTTAGGGAAATCAGCATTTCACCATATGCATTGTTTTAGATAATACTGGCTAAGTAGCATAAAATGCACATGAATAGTTTCTAAAAGTTTCAAGACTAGACCAAGGCAGCCTGTAAATAGCTCGGTTCAAGACAGAACTCAGAAGTCAGTGAAATGCATGGCATTGCTGAACTGTATATATACTGCTGCCTTTGACTCAGTGCCTCCTGATGAGGTTTCTCTGTCCAGCCCCAATACAATCATTGATGTCTTGGAATTTTATCTATTTCAGCAACAGTTACAGGCCTTGCGGGTTATCTTGTAGATACAGGCAAGTTATCAAAATTATTGCTAATCAGGACTTTTAGATTATAAACAGAGAGATTTTCCCATTATGAGAGATTCTCCTGGGGATGTTGGCCAGTTCTATGTTTACTTGATATGAGGAAGGTGGAAGGAGGAAATGAATTCTAGTAAGGCTAATAAAGATAATTCGTATATGAAATGTGATGTTTACTTGGACCTGAACTACAACAGAAAAGAATTAAAGGCATTTTAATACCAATGCAAATTCCTATTTTTGTTTGTAGGCAGTGGAACACAAAGAAAAAATAATAAACCCTTTGATTATAAAGCATAATCAAGTATGTACTGAGATACCTTTATTAAAGGCAACTCTGAGAGAGGTGTCTTGATTACTGTTGCCTCACCTGTGTACTTTGTTTTTACATGCTTGGAAAAAAGAGCTGCTTTTAGTACTGTAAGTATATTTTGAAAGACAGTGTTGACCTTCTGTGCTCAGCATTGCTCAAGTGGGGCCTCCTGGAGGAAGGTGGTGAGTGTTGTAATGGAGCCACTGGGTTCAGCTGCTGTGGGTTCTATAATTGCTTTTTATTCTGTGCCAGTGAGTGGGATCAATAGGCAGGAATCAGGAGGTAGGATGACATCTGGGGAGGCTGAGGGTTATCCAGAAAATGGGAGTAATTTTGTAACATGCTTCAGAATAGGGTTGGTTTAAAAACTGCTCTGCTACAGTCTCCGTTAGAAGGAGGAATAGAGGTGTAATTAGAAGAAAGGTGCTGTCTTTTGTCTCTCCTTTTTTTTTTTAAGAAGAATAAGGTGTGCTTTTGAAGGTAAAATACAAAATTATTATTCTTTAGTTGCCTGGAACACAAAACAGCCACAGGAATGAAGTGCTGCATCTCTGACACCAGAGAAGAAAATTGTCCTGAAACACTCTTCCTTAAGTTTTTCTTGTTTAATACTTGTGTTGCCAAAAATAGAGCTTGTTGAGACGTATTATACCAGGGGAATCCCCTTGCAAAGAACTCTTTCTCTTTTTTCCTCCTTTCTGCAAGCTTATATTCAGTGCTTAGTAAATGATCCTTTTCTTTGTGGTGATGGTTAAATTAATCCTTCAGTTTAGGACTAACTAGGTTTCAGGGATCTAATTTTCCACTTTGGGCGTGGAAGAAGGCAAAGAAAGAAGTTGCTCTGGTGGAGATTTCAGGTATAATATAGGAGACAGTTGAAGTACCATCTGTGCAATAAGAAATTAATCACATCTGACATTAGCCCTGTCAAAGAAAAAATGAGTAAGTTGACTTGTATCTACAGATTGAGCCTTCCAGTCATCCTGCCATGAGGAAATAGTGGATGTAGAAGAAAGCAGGTTCTCACTTGTCTAAAAATTACAGGACTAACCAAAAGGGGATTTCACTGTCCCATCCTTTCTTGTACCATTTTGTACCATTGATAGCGTAAAAAAATGAGGGCTTTAGGATAAACTAAAATGTGTGTAAAACAACCTTTTAAAAATCTATTTCCTGACTACTGCTTAATTCTAGCTCAGGTTTCATTGTACGTTTATTCTTTTCCTACCTGTATAATACTCTGAAGCTTTCAGTCTAAGAAAACCCCATGTCCATGATTGCAGATATATATTTATTTTAATATGTAAGAG
Source organism: Sterrhoptilus dennistouni (assembly GCA_013397095.1). Classification (NCBI taxonomy): domain Eukaryota; kingdom Metazoa; phylum Chordata; class Aves; order Passeriformes; family Zosteropidae; genus Sterrhoptilus; species Sterrhoptilus dennistouni. The sequence continues at coordinate 36,397 of VWZU01009961.1, read as the reverse complement.
TCCAGAGAAATGGTTTGGACTTCCACACCTGAAAATCAAGCTCTTGTAAGTACAGTTCTAAAATTTATGATATGAAATGGTTTTACAGAATCATTATTTTCTGTGCCATGGGGTTTTAAAATGTAGTTTAAAAAGCCTCAATGGTCTTGGTCACTGATGTTTATAATTCCTCACATCTGAGAGCAGCATTTGGTGTGGTAAGTTGTGACAGGTTGTGATGGTTTGCTGGAAACTAAGGACCACACAGGGCTTGTTCACTTCCCTGGGGCAAGGAGCAGGAGGGTAAGAACAAAGATGAAACCCTTGGGTTGCAGTAAGAACAGTTTAATAATTGAAATAAATCACAATATAATCATAGTAGTAGTAATAATAATAATGAAAAGGGAGATAACAAAAAGAGAGAGGGGAGTACAATCCAGAGAGATGAGTGATCCCAGTGCAGTCCCCCAGCACCACCCACTGATGCCCAGCCCATCCCTCAGCAGCCATCGGCCCCTCTGGGCCAACTGCCCCCGTTCTCACCCTGGGTGTGACATCCCATGGTGTGGAACATCCTCTGCCCAGGGGGATCAGCTGTCCTGGCCATGCTCCATCCCAGCTTCTGGTGCAGCTCCTGGCTGGCAGAGCCTGGGTGCACTGCAGAATCTTTGACTTGGGGTAAGCTCTGCTCAGCAACAGCTGAAGCACCACTGTGTTATCAAAATGATTCTGTACTGAACCCAAAACACAGCCCTGTCCAGGCTGCTGGGAGGAAAAATAACTGTCCCAGCTGACAGCAGGACACTGGCATCTACCAGAGGCTTTGCTCTCAGTCTGAGCAGCAGTGACACCAGTGGTAATTTGTTCCCCTCTCTGTTCCATCAGAATATGTGGGGACTCAGGGTCTCTGTGTCTTTGGGTCAAAAGGAAGAGTAACCACAACCCAGGGTAGCAGGAAGGCTGTTCCCATGTGCTTGTTGAAGCATTTACTGTTTGCTACTCAAGAACCTTCCTACAGTAATAAATCTTTGAGTCAAATCTTGCTTTTTGTTTTTAAGGTTGAGGTTTTTTTCCTGCAGAAACTGATAACTGCTGTGATCAGAATTTTATTTACAACTTCATTAGTCACAAGCTTCTGTTGAGGCTTGGTGCCACATGTGTGTTTGCTCTTTGGTTTTTGTTTTTTAAATTACAGGTTGAAGAAAATCCTGCTTAAGCATGTTTAATCTGTCTCTTAAATTGGAGTGTCAACTTATTTCTTACAGTGGCTATAGGTGCAGCTTCTGTGGTGTTATTGTTGGCTTTCAGCCTTGTTCTCAAAAAAATGCAGCTTATGTGATAATGCTGCTGATGTACAGCCTAATAGCTTTTAAACCAAATTGGATAAAGAGGGAAAGTTCTTGTGGAAGTTGAGTTTCCACAACTTACATGGAGATTTTTTTTGGTGTGTAGAGGATAGAAATTTTTCATGTCTCTTCTTCAAAACACATCATTAAAATGCAAGAGAAATATTGTCCTGCTACTCAGGTAACTGGTTACTTTTGTGATGGACAAAAGATAATTCAATATTTTCTACCTAAACTCCTACAAGGTCATTGGATTTTCATGCTGTTGGGTGTATCTGCAAATGGTAGATCTGCAGATACTCTGAAGAGTCAAATGAAACATTAGGATGAAAGTGACTTTACCTGAGGGGTCAACTTCGTGCTTCAGTAAGGGGAGAGAGGACTGCTCCAAGGGAAAAGCTTTATTCCTCCTGGAGTTCCATCAGAAACACATGGGACAATCTCTTACTCAACAATTTACAACATGGAAATCACAACAGTTTGGGAACATGCTATTTGAATTCTTGGTGTAATAAAGTCCTGAATTGTTTTACAGGTTAGAGAAGATCGTACAAGAGATGATGAGAAACTTCATTTGTACTGCTTAGTGTACATGACATAAGGTTCCTAGAGCTCTGTTAAAATAGTAATTTATGGCAGAACAATGTTAAATATAGCAATTCAGTAGCATTTTGATATTTTCTTAAAAAGAACAAACAAAAGAGAAGTAGTCTTTAACATTTTGATAATCTCAGATATTATCAACTAATCTGTGCTGGTAAGATCTTTAGGAAGATACAGATATTTCCATTCCCAGTCAAATCCAGCCTTTAGCTTTTCCAGTGTGCAGAAGTCTCTGGAGTGTTTCTAATGTTTTGTTGTTTTGTATCAGAGAGAGGAATGTTTATAGTGAGTTTACCCCATGTCTTCCTCTCTGTCAGATTGTTAAATTGTAGTTATCAGCAGCTTCCCTTTATCAAAACTTAAAACTTTTGAGTTTAGCAAATATCTAGTGAGTACTTACTAATACTTCACATGTTTTTAAGGGTAAGGTTATGTACTACCAATATATTTCACACTTCCAATGGCAGGTTTTGAGAGCTGATAAGCTTTATTCAGAGTTACTACATAAGCATAACACACTTCCAGAAACTCACAGGCATTTTAAATGCTGCTCCTCAGCATAGGGAGCACCGATGAACTGGAATCAGCTGCTGCTGTGTCTGTGTCAGCTGTTTGAGTGAAAAACTTACAGGAGCACTGAGCTAACCTCTCACTTTGCGTCAGTATTGAGTATTAAATGTGGAATAAAATAATGACTTAGATATTGAGCCATTTAGAAATGCAAAGACTTTGGGCTATTTGTCTGCCCTTAAAATTGCTTGTTCCTGCCAAAGTTGGAAGAAGCGAAGCAGGAGCTGGGACTTGATGTAACTCCAGAGAACGAAGATGGCTTTTTGTGTGCACAGAGGAATTGGACCAGTCCTGTCCCCACTGAGGTGAGGGACTTGTGCTTTGTGGAGACAGGTATGGGCCCTCAATTTTTAATTTGTTTTTCCTATATTTCTTAAATACCACTGCTGTTCTTCCTGTTATTTGTGGCTGGCGTAGAAGTATGTACAGGACTGCCAGCTGTATGTGCTGTAAGTAGAATTCATGTGCTAACAGTTAAACAATTTTTATATCTTTATTTGTTACAAGTAAGTCAGCAAAGACAGCCTTCTCTAAGTGGGATGGGTGTTACTGACATTGATATACAGTTGACTGAAGAGGAAAGGGAGGCAATGAGGACTCTGGCTCTAATTATTCAACATCTGGCTCATCCGTGCCATTCCCCAGCGCCCGAAGCTCCCTCTCAGGTAGCAGCCCATACTCATTTAGGAAAGCCTCCACATCCACAGCAAAAAACTCCTCATTGAACTGTTCAGAGACGCTAATGAAATTGCTGAGGAGCTCCCCAGCCTTGTAGACCAGCAGGGAGGGGAGCACCTCGCTGGAGAAGCGCTCCCCGGCGCCCGTGCTGGAGGCCTTGATCTTGCAGAACTTGACGGTGGGGTACTCAGCTGCCAGGCAGGTCAGACTGCTGTTGAGCGCCTCGCAGCCCTTGACGCCATCCTCATAAATGTGCACGATGACCGTGGTGGTTTTGTGCTCCTTCTCCACGGCCTCCAGGAACTGTTCCCCATTCTGCAGCTCACACAGGAAGCCGAACTTGGGCCCGAAGCTGAGCCGCTGGTGCATGTCCTGCATGCAGCGCTTGCGGTACTGCTGTAGGCAGCTCTCGTCCTCCTGCGCCGCGTGGATCAGCTCGTACTCCTGCATGCTCATCTGTGGGTACACAGAGAGGGACGTCACTTGTCGCCCTGATCTTTTTCAGCCTTCTGATGTTTGCATTTTTGTAGTGGAGTTTCTCACAGATTTTCATGTAAACAAAAGCAGTGTTATTGTAAACTGTTCTTTTTGTTTATCGTTCCTCTCCAGAGGAGGGACAATTGGTGGACTTCAAGTTTGATCAGTGTGGTTGGAGAGGTGTTAACCTCATCCTCCAATCTGTGGTCATTGTCCAAAATCTGTATAAATCGAGGTAGAAAAATAAACTGCCCTCTTCTTGCCCTGACAACTGATGGTGTGTCATTTTGTGTCCTATAGTGACAGTCAGTGACTGGGAACCCCTTGGAGCTGGAATGGGAACTGACCCACCTGTTGTCTGGAGAACCACCACTCCCTACAGTGACTCCAGGTCTTGTTGAGAGACAAGTGAAGATCCTGTCTCAACACTTGCCTGTCAACATGATGGTACTGAAGGCAGTGGCCATACTTGGCAAAAATATATGGATCTCTCAGAGTTGGTGGAAATTTTGCCAGTAGTGGCAAATTAAACCTGCTTGATTCCTGTCTTACTGGGGGTTTGGTTCCCCCCTGTTTCAGAATTAGTAAATGGCCATGAATGATGTTCAGGCTCAGAGCTCTATCCTGACTAATAGGTTTTTAAACCTGCTAAAAATTTTCCATTGCATTAACCAAGGGTAGAGCATTGTGGCAGGGAAGGGAGGAAGAAAGGTCAAGCTGTGCTGTGATAGATGTGAAATACACTGCTTGTTTTACTGAAGTTACCCTTTGCTTGAGAGAGGACTGGATAAAGAGAATCACAGAGGCACTAATTAAGGTTGGAAAAGCCCTCTAAGGTCATCAATTCAAATCATTAACTCAGCACTGCCAAATTTATCACTAACCTGTGTTGTTGAGCACCACGTTCCTATTTTTTTGGATTCCTTCAAGAATGGTGATGCCATCAATACCTGGGCAGCTCCTTCTGATATTTGACCACCCTTATGGGGAAGAAATTTTCCTGACATCCAACCTAAGTCTCTACCATGGAACAACTTGTGGCCATTCCCTCTCCTCCTGTCCCTGTTCCCTGGAGCAGAGCCCGACCCCCCTGGCCGTCCCCGCCTGTCAGGGAGTTGTGCAGAGCCACAAGGTCCCCTCTGAGCCTCCTTTTCTCCAGGCTGAGCCCCTTTCCCAGCTCCCTCAGCCTCTCCTGGTGCTCCAGCCCCTTCTCCAGCTGCACTGTTTTGCACATGTGTTCTGTCTGCATTGTGAGAGTTGAGCTAAGTTACACAGAGATTGAGTGGGAAATTCAAGATTTTCTACCTTATAACAGGCATGTTTTACATAGAGCCAAAGTTAATTCCTTTTGCTTCTCTTACCTTACGGCAGAATCTTTCTCTGGTGTCTTTATCATCTCTGCTGAAGGATCTGTGTGGTGAAGACATTTGTCTAAGCATTTCTTTCTTACTCAGAGGTAAGGAGTCTCCATCTTCACTCTCTAATTTGAACTTCCTCCAGTCATTGATCACACCTTTGGGCCCTAAGAGAGACAAAGTTGGGTGAGAAAGTGGCTGCAACAAGAGGTTTCCTGAGAAGTTTATATTCTTTGCTGGTTTGTCCTTCTGTGCCTCAGTATTTCTGTCCTTTCTCCTTCCAAAGCACTCTCCAGGAGTGCTGAGAACCAGAGCTTTTAGGTCAATGTGTCCCAAAAAGAAATAAAGAGGGTTTTTCCTGCCTGGATCACTTTGGTGATCTGTTTCCCATCAGGATACTTTGGAAGGATTTTGGTGAACTACATGAGCAGTTAATATGGATGAGGACGTTGAAACATGATAAAACTACCATGTTGGCCAAAGGTGGTGTTTTGTAGGCAAATATTTGATTTCTTTATAATCAGGGTATTTAAATATTTAATAAAATTTAAATAATAGGTGTGCAAAAAGACTTGGAGTAAAACTAAGAATGCAGAACATTTGAGATTATCTTTTAAAACCTCAAACAATACCTATTGCACTGGAAGAGTAACCCATAAAAAAATTATATTCTGATTGTAATGCAGATCTTGGTCTTTGGAGCTGCTTGATTAGAATACTTAAGTCTGGAAATTGGGAAAAAAAATTCAAAATTGCAGTGCTGGTTTTCAAAATGAAAACATTTAATCTGCATCTTAGATTATAAAACAAAACCAAAGAATATTTCAGTGTTTTCAGAGGTGAGGTTTCCTAAGGAATATTGAGAAAAAGCTGGGTAAGCAGCTCTCATTTTCACAAGGGAGATGTGATGGAAGTGAGATATGGTCTGTGTGTGTGTGTGTATATATACATACATATATATATATATATATGTATGTATTTTTCATAGAATATTTAGGGTTGAAAGGGACCTTAAAGCTCATCTCATACCCTGCCATGGGTAGGAACACCTTCCACTAGTTCTGTTGCTCAGAGCCCCATCCAACCTGTGTATATAAAATAATCTTGGCCAACAGCAGCAAGGCTGGTTGGCAAAGAACCCCAGAGTTATTACAAGAACTACATTCATTATAGCTCCAAGGAAAGGAAGACCTTGGAGCAGAGGGAGGGAATGATTTGCATCCTGTTACCTGGCAGTGGGGTGGAGTAGCTGTAGAGCTGAACACAATGTCAGTACTTATAAAAATCCTGGTGATTGAGCACTGGATTAAAAAGAATGATGGTTCTGAGCGAGGCCTCTTTTAAAGCTTCTAAATGTTGTGCTGTGTTTGCCACAAGGGGCATTTTTAGCACCAAGTGTTCCTTCTATAAAAAGGAAAAAATTATTTTGTCTTTCGAGTGAAACATTATTACCTAATTCTAATGTGGGAGCGTGGGGGTTGTTGCTGTTTTGTTGTCTTCTCCTCCTCTGGAGAGCAAAGTGAAGCAATAAACCACAGCAGTGAGGCAATAAACCAACAGAAGCCATGTCGGGCCATGGCTCTTGGTAGCTTTGTCAAGTGTCCCCTGTGTTTGCCCTTTGCTTCAGGTTTGAGGAGGAGCAGCACAACGTTTGGTGTTACCTGCCTTCCATGGGGCTGTCACTTGCCCCAGAGTACCTTCTCATTGCCTTTGGAACCTGTGTTTTTGTGCAAGAGGTTTGGCCACTGGATCCACTGGAATTCTGGGCTTTCCCAGTGAACACCGACAGTTTAACTTATTTTTGGAAAAAAACAAAAACAAACAGTTAGTTTCCTTGCCTGTGTGTGTTGCCTGTCCTTCAAAGTCCTCTTCCAAGCTGGTGTTGGCATTTTCTTCCATTTCAGTGGCTGGAGTAGGAGATGCTGAAAGTCCCAAAGGGAGAACAGTTAATAACAGGATAGCAAAAGGGATAAGTTTGCAGCAGGTACAGCACAGTGTGTAATTTCCTGTAGCTGGTGAGTATCAGTAAAGATCAAAATACACATGGTAATTATGGAACTTGTCACTGACCCACAAAAAGCAATTGGGATATATGTCAGTCTCCTTAAAAATGTGTCGGGCCAGATTCTCAGGTGAGGGTTCCTTCATTATGCTGTTCCTTCCCAGTCACTGGAGATTATCTGGGACATGGTCATGGGAAATAGTGGGTGTAAAACTTCCTGCAGTGGAAATGTGTACTGAATATTTCATTACTTTTTTTTAATCCCTCTTGCAACTGGGGCTCTATTAATTTTCCAAGTGCTGTAAGTATTTACTTTTAAGGGTTGCCCAAATTGCTCCTTTTGCATACAGAAAATGGAGCCAAATACATGAACCTGTTGGGCAAGGAGACCTCTGAACATCCTGGTGCTGGTTGGGCCATGTTCGTTGCAAAACAGCAAACTGATGGTGGTTATAAATCAAAATCACTTTCTTGTTCCACCCTTTCCATAAACCAGACAACCCAAAGAGCCAGATGACACTCTCAGGGCACTGTGATTCACCAACACCCTTTTTGTCTCTTACGGTGGAGTTTGTGATGGAGAACCACATTTATATTGAGTGTTCCCACCGAGGACATGATCCCAGATCAGTGGTGCCAGAGCACTACAGAGCAGCAAGAAGTCTAAAGGCAGGTGATTTGAGTGTTCCCATTAAGTCTAGACTAGTTTCAACTGTTCAGGTGCCAAGTTAAGCTTTGTTTGACTTCACAGTAGCAATGATGTTCTCATGCCATGACTGCCTTATTTAAAGGCAGCTGGGGTGTTAGACTGGAGTGACACATAGTGATGTATGTACCTTCATTTTTCCATAGCGCCATCAAGGGATGATGTGGAATAATGGCTGAGCAGGACACAAAGCACCTGACTCTTGTATGTATTGGGACTGAAGCTGATTAGCAAGTGTGCAAATAAGTTGTTCCACGCATGTACCCATGACAATTAATCAAAACTTGTGGGAAACACTGCAAGTAACTTTGCAAGAAAAGCAGGTAATGAATTAAGCTTCATTAGTATAAATTCTCTAGGTTGCTCTATAGATAGGTTGCTGTCGCTGCATAGATCCAGATTACTGGATCACTTGCTATTCCCTCAGTTCTGAAATAGAAATCTGAAGCTAATCCCTTCTCACTAGGCAAAACTAGGAATCTTTGCCATGTCAGGGATGAGCAGATATATATGCTGGGTCAAACCCTCAAATCATTCTCTTGGTTTACACAGACATCTACAATAAGCTCTTCAGGCTGCTGCTGCTGTGGATTTTCTTTGTTCTAGGGGAACAAGAAAGTGTGATTCTCTGTAGGCTTTGCTGTTTCAGAGCTTTGAGCTGAAAAGCACAAGGTATGAAAGTCAAACACTCAGTTGGCAGGCTCAAACCTGAAAACTTGAGTGTGCTTTTGGGTGAAACATCTCTCTTCCCAGAGGTGGGAATGGATTGCTTAACAAATGAAAGGTCTCTGTAAAATTTACGTTACTGATCTATTGTGCCCCATAAATCTGTGAAGATTAGATGAATCATAACAGTGTTAAGGCTGTGTTTCACCATTCTTCTGCAGTGTGGCACGAGGCAACAACCCTGACCTGTGGGTGCACAGGCTGGGAGGCTGCTGGCCATGGACTGGGAGTGGGAACTCCTGAAGTTTAATCCTGCCCCTGTGACTGAGCTGGACTGAGAGCTGGGAGCCAGACATGCAAAATATTCCCCTTTCAGCTCAGTGGAGTGGTAAATCTTTGACATTCTTATCTCAGCCGTGGGAGAATGAGGCTGGCCAAGCCAAGGTATTTCCCAACCAGGCAGCTGAGGACGAGGCACATGGACAGGGTGGTCCGTGGGAGGGTGTTCCAGGCTGAGCTGGCTCTCCTTGAGGGAGGAAAGTGCAGCGGAAGCTCTTGCGTGTCGTGCACGGGCAAAGTCGGGCAATCACCTGGGCAGGGAACTCTCCCACATCCTCATCAAAGGCTGAGGTGGAGCTGTTGTGTGCTGGTTGGGGTTTTTTTTGGGTGGTGAGGAGGTGTTCTTTTATGTGCCAGGCAAGCAGCATTTTCCAAAGTTAAAAATGAGCTTCCCAATAAATGGGGAAGTGTGGGTGCTGCCAGCTGTGGAGGTTGTTGTTATGCAAGTGCCTCTGTGAGGAAATGTCCATGTGTAAGGCTGTCCATGAGTCAGCACAGCAGAGAGTGTCACAGAGCAGGTCAGGATGGCCCATCACGAGTGTCTCAGATGAAAAGGTGCCACCTGCTTGCCTCTACAGGTGTGCTGGGACCTGGTGTGCCCGGCATGGGGATGGCTGGAACTCTCCTCTGCATCACATGGCAGCTCTTGCAAGAGCAGCAACACCATGGACGGGCTCATGTGGGTGCAAGTGGGTCATAATTTGTTGACTGATAGTGTTGTGTTTTAGAAATCCCTTTAAGGTCACTTGACTAAGGTGATCAACCTGAGTCGGTCTGAGAGCATTGTTAGGCCCAGGACTCAGAGACACAGGGATGATTGGATTCAGCAGGAATGGCCTTGTGTCCTGGAGAATGACCACCCCTGGCCATCCCAACCTCCTCCTACAGACTCCTTACTGCTTTACAGCTGATTATTTTCTTCTTTTTTTTTAATCATGTAATTGAGCAGTCTCTCAATCCCAATACATAACTGGCTCAGAGTAGGAGCAGAGTCCCCTGAGAGGGTGTTGTGTCACACAGCTGGTGTGCATTGTGCACAAGGTGTGCAGTGATGATGACATGATGATTAATGTCATCACTGGAGTTAATTATGTCTCAAGGATGCATACTTGTTAGTTAGTTCTAAGGAAGCATCCACAGACCTTCCCGGCCATCAGTTGCCATTTGGTACTGATCCCAAGCTTCCCCTTTGTACCATTCTGGCATTCCAGATAAACAGCAGTCTCTGGGGAGGGGGATATTGTTAATTTAGAAAATCTTTTATATTTTCATTAGTGTTTCTCATTGGTTTTGATGACTGAAAGTTCATACGGGTGTAAAAACTTCTTCTTATCAGGTCTGTGGGTCATAAGTGCACTAGGCCCTATTTTGTCATGCATATGGTGGCTTTACATATATATTTTAAGAGACTGATCATTCTCTAAGTTCTTCACTTTCCTGTCTTTCTGCTAGATTTTCTGAGTGAAGAAATTGAGAAGATTTTTGTGTCCAAAAAAAACCCAAAGGCAAAGTATAGGCCTGATGCTGCCATTGAATTTCTGTGAGCACTGGACCTGTTATAGATCAGAAGCAGAATTCCTGTTACTGCTGCTCATTCCTCTGGTGCCATTAAACTAGATGGGCCAGCCTTACTACAGGGTAGAAATAACCATTTAATGAAGTGGTTCCTTTTTATCCAGTATGGAAGAAGGTTTCCTGCTTAGTAATGAAGCACAGAATCATGAAATGGCTTGGGATGGAAGGGACCTTAAAGCCCATCCATACACCCCCTGCCATAGGCAGGGACACCTTCCCCTATCCCAGGGTGCTCCAAGCCCTGTTCCAACCTGACCTTGAACACTTCCAGGGATTTGGCATAATTTTATGCCTTTGGCATTCACAGAGGTGTCCCTGTTTACCCAAAATTATAATTTTACTACTTTCTCTTGCTCATATCTTCTGAGGTAGCTCAGGAAGAAAGCACTGTAGCTGTGTACTTGTAATGAAGCCTTATATAATCCTTGAAAAAGACTGCAGCTGTAAATACAAAAACTAGTGCCTTGTAGTTGTGAGTTATAGTTACAGAAGAGAAGGAAATTAAAAGAAAAGTATCCCTAAACAAACTGTAAAAAGGCAGATACATTCTGCAAAGGAAAAAGCCAAAATAAAGAAATAAATAAAACTTGCTTTCCAATATAAGAGTTTTTGCTGCTAGTCCAGTGAGTAAACATGAGTAATATTTTTCTCAAAATATAAACACGTTCTAGGCACAAATTTGCTGCTTTCCATCTGTGCAAATCCTGCTAAAAATGCTGTTTGTGTCTGGGTTTAGGTAAGAAGATCAGCAGCAGGCTGCGGGTCCCCATTGGTCAGTGAGACATTGCTGGTGATCTGGGACGGGGGACATTTTGGGGACCCTTGAGGGGGAGAGTGAAAACTGAAGGGTATTTGGCAGTGAGATGGGGTTGCATGTCTCTGTGTCAGGCTCTTGAGGGGAAGAGTGAAAACTGAAGGCTATTTGGCAGTGAGGTGTGGTTGCACATCTCTGTGTCAGGCTCTGTGTGGGTGGGTGCTTGGCTGGGATGTGCTCCAAGTGTTCCCTTGGCTCTTGGGAAGAGTGTTTGAACTTGAGCAGAACTTCCCTCTCCCAAAGGCTAATTTGAATCTTGTTTCTGTGCCTCTTTTCCCTGGTTCCCAGCTGCAGAATTCTCTCCCTGATTGCTCCTATCCTCTCTCTCAAATGGCAAGTAATAGTCACAGGCGTACCTGGCACATGAGCAGCTTCTGAAGCAAGCACGACAAGAGAAGGAGCAGCCGTGGATTTAAATGTTCAGGTTTCTGAAATTTGGAGGAATTGGGTAAAATAACAGGGAACTGGAGAAGGCATCATTCTCCCTGCCTGGGCAATGGAATGGAGTGAGTCCTCCACTCTTCATGTACCCTTGGGAGGGCCTGTGCCAGGATCAGGGACAGGTTTCCAAGAATCCTTGGTCATGGATTTGCTGAGATTCACAGGAGGCATTAGCAGCATTATGTAATCAAGATCAATGCTGAGGTTGGAGTTCCAGCCCTTTGCTCAAGGCCTACAGCACCTTCCATGATCTGCTCCTGGGCCCTATGCCAGGGAGTGGCAAAATGGAGCACCTGCAGTTCCCCTTGCATCACGGGCCATCAGCTCCCTTACAGGAAAGTGGCTAAAAACAGGCTTAAGAGCCAGCCTGCTTTGACTGCTTGTGTCATCGCAAGGTGCAAAGAGAGGCTGATTGTGTGGCAGATTGGAAACATCTTGGGCTCACCGCAAGGAAAAAATGTGGTATATCATGGAGTGCTTAGGTCACCGTGGCTGGGAAAAAACATCATTTCAAAACACTGGGCCAGGACTTGATTTGCTAGAGAAGAGGTCATATGATGGGAATAAAACATAAAGCAGGCTGGGCTGATGCAGAGAGCTGCCAGCTCTGCTGCACGTCACTGGGACTGATGAGAGGGTTATGGGATTGGATTATTCCCTCTATCCGCTTTAGCAGAGTTATTCTCTTCTTTACTTGTGAGGTTGAAACATTTTAAATAGATGAGTCCAATGTTTCATTTATCCTTAAGGCTTTTCCTTAAGGAAATGCCTTACATGACTACCCCTGTCTTCAGTGTTATGTTGGGCTGCAAGTTCATAGGATTTAATAAATATCTCATTCTCTTTATTTTAGTCTTTCAAAATTTGGCCTATAATTATGCACCAGGAATTATTAATCTTTTTCGGATTGCGCATTTATTTCTGATATCACTTCAAAACAGGAAATTAGCTCAATGCCTTCACCCCAATCAGTGACAGGACAAGAGGGAATGGCTTCAAACTGCCAGAGAGTAGTTTTAGATTAGATACTGGGGAGAAATTCTTCCCTGAGAGGGTGGTGAGGCCCTGGCACAGGGTGCCCAGAGAAGCTGTGGCTACCCCTGGAAGTGTCCAAAGCCAAGTTGAACGAGACTTGGAGCAACCTGGACTTCTGGAAGGTGTCCCTGGACATGGCAGAGGGTGGAATGAGATGGGCTTTAAGGTCCTTTCCATCCCAAGTCAATCTATGATTCTGTGGTTCTGTGGTTTACCTCTACCAGAGCCCCACAGTTTTGTCTGGAAAGGCAGAATACAGATATTTTAAAACAGGACTTTTCTGCCAGGAAACCTATTAACAATTTATCTTCTTCTTAAACAAACTTGGCTGTATTGAGCAGGGTGGAAAGGGAGGGTGGCTGGATACCGAGAAAACGTCTATTTGAAGCGAGAGGGAACAGCCAACATTTTCAAATGCAGATTATTTAAGGGCACGAATCTCAATCCATGTTTAACCTCAATGCCTGGCCTGATTTGTCATATGGATTGGACAGTTCACCACAGTGCTCTGGGAGTCTGGACAGTTTTCAGTAGATATTTAAGTGTGTGTTTCTTTCTGAGCTCCACGTTCATGTTTGCTAAAGTTGGTGCATCTTTCAGAGCCTTGGTTGGAGTTTATTGCTGTATTTAACAAAATCATGATGGATGGCAGAATACCAAGGGAGAGATTGTGCATGTTTTTTCCCCAAGCTGAAAAGATGTTTGCAATGTGTAAATCTCTGTAATACGTGATAAATCTCTTGTGCCAGAGCTGTAACTGGCAGTGACTGGAGACAGGCGCTTGGAGATGTTGATGGCTGGTGTTTTATGGAAAAGGGAAGGAACTTGAGTTTGTTGTGAGATTAATTAAAAGTCTAGAAGTAGTTACCCTGCGAGGACTTTGAGCAACTCTTACTTCTCCTTTCCATTAAAAACTAAAACGTGCCTGCGGGGCAGGGCTGAGAGGAATCAACACTTGTGAAGCTGGAAGAGCATCCCCTGTTTCTTTTGGGATGGATTTGACCAAGAATGCCTCCTAAGTCTCTGGACATGCGAAAAATTGCCCACAATAAACAGTTAAGAAAGTAGTTTTGGAGTTACAACATTTATTTCTGGTGGGTTTTTTTTCCTGACTTTTTTTTTCTCCTTAGCTGGTTGATGTTCTTTTGAAATGTATATTTGTAACTATAAATCAGTAGGAATATTTGTTTTTGCTTCTTTCATATCTATACTTTGTTATCATCATTTGGGAAAAGGAGACTTGACTTAGCCAACAGGCTTCCTCTAAAGCAGGGTCTAAACAGTCATTATCTCAAACTTGAGAGTTAAGCAATTAAAAAATTTTAAATTCTTCACAACAGCTTTCAAATTGATGTATTTTTTATTCCTGGCTTTCTCTGAGCATTAACATGCATCCTCTGAGATGTGTGAGGATCTCGTTTGCTGCTTTCCCATCATTAAAATTTTAAATTATCTTGCAATTCTGACCCTCTCTCACTGAATTAGTGCCTTTCTCTGCAGCTGGGCCTCCTCTTTCCAGAGAAAGTCCCTGTGTTAAGGGAGGAGAGTGAACAATTTACTGCTTTGGGCACTGGGCAGATACTCCTGACCAGGGATATTTATTGACTTTGTGGCAGTTGAATTAGATTTACACATCTTGTGGTGCTGATTTGGGTGTAAAGTAAGTCACAGCAGAGCAAGACCTTGCTATGGTAGGGAAAGGGACAGGTGACCTTGGGTGGTCAGGCAGTGGTGGAATCCCCATTCCTGCAGGGATTCAACAGTGGCTGCCCCTGCAGGTGGCACTTGGGGACGTGTTTTGACCTTGGCAATGCTGGGCAAATGGTTGGATTAAATGATCCTGGATATCTTTCCCAACCCAGACTCTGCGATTCAGCTTGTGCTCTCAAGAATTTCTTGTGTTTTCCAGCCTGCTGCCTTGGAACTCTTCCTGTAGGACCGGCAGAGCCAAGCTGTAGTGCTTGCTTGTGACTGTGAGGTGCTCTCTCTTCCTCCATTGTCTTTTTTATTCTGCTAAAGTGTCCTGAGCACATCTCTGTATCTTAAAAGATTTGACAGATTAATTTCCTCATTTCTCTTAAATGGGAGGATCCAGAGGTAAAAGTGGTCTATCTGTATTTGCCAAAGGCAGTGAAGATGCTGTCAGGAGGATGCTGCCAGACTGGAGGAGGGTTCAGTATATCCAAAAGAGAATAAGATATTTCCTCTATTGAACTGTAAAGCTGTGTGGTCAGCTGGATGTGGTTTTGGTTGGTTTTGGTTTTTTTACTTGACCATTTACCAAAAAATGGAGTTACCATGAATTGATTAAATGATGGATGCCCAGGTCCTGCTCCAACCTGCTCATTTGCTTGCAATACCAGAAGTAACACTGTCTCTACTGAATGATCCTGACATCCCTGTGGCAACTATGATTGCATGAAGTCAGTGATTATAAGAATGTACTCCTCTGATTACCTTTATTAATCAGAAGATGAAAGCCAAAGCAGACAGGATTTGTGGCCACTGAAAACCCTGAAGTGTTTACACCAGGTATGTAGCTTCCCTATATGCCAGAATCACATCCTGGCTGGGGTTAGAAGGGACCTGGAGATCATCCAGTCCAGCCCCCTGCTAAAGCAGATGGATCTTATCCAGGTGGGTTTGAATATCTCCAGAGGAGGAGACTGCACAGCCTCTCTGGGCAGCCTGTTTCAGTGCTCAGTCACCCTCACAGAAAAGTTTATCCCTTTCCTGCAGAGACCTTTCATACCATTCACGCCCATTCCAGAGGCTTCACGTTCTACTTTGGATCCTGTGATTGACTTGAGATTATAAATGGTGAGCTTTCCTCAGCTAATTTGTAAATATCTTTACATGTGGCTTGTAAAACTGCACAAAATTAGAATTACTGTGCTTCCTTTTCAGACCCAAATGAGGCAAACTGGGGTTGCAGTTATGCAGCAGCTGAGGCATGTACATGACATTCTCTGAGCATGTAAATAAATGTCATGATTTGAAGCACAGGCTGATGGCTTAAAACACACGCGTTCCCTCTCCTGCTCCAAAACACAGCTCAGATAAACAGCAGAGCAAATCCTTTCCCAGGGATTTGCTTTTATTTATGTGGAAACTGGAGGACAAATGCTGGGCCAGTTTCTCTGTCTACACTTGGTTGTTTCTAAGACTTCTTTACTGGGACTGCCATGGCTCTATCCAAAAATTAATTCCAAATATTTTAGCCTTCCCTGTGCTCAAGCTATAGCTGTACCACCTCCTAAGCCATCTGACAGTGTTCTTGGAAGCTTCTGACATTCACTGAGTGCAAGAGCGTCATTAGCAAAGCATCTTGTAACAAGCAGGAGGAGAGACTAGGAGCTTGTTGCAGAGGAAAAGGGAAAATAAAGGAAACAAAATCATCTGGTTGGAAAAGACCTTGCAGTAAACCTCTCTGATTAATTTCACCCACTTCATGTGTGCACAGCAGCACCCCAATGCCAATTTGCCCCTTGCAGGGATAGGATTTGGAGCTGAGCCTAGGGGCAGCATTCCAATTGCTCACATGCTGGGAACACGCTCCTGCCAACCTGAGGAATGACACTATCACTGACAGTGCAGCTCCAGGTGAGGGAAAAGTGCTCCAGTTCTGTGGGTTCCTGTGACAACCTTGAGGGTAAATGGAAACTATGCGCATCATAGGTGCCTGAACACAATGGTCCTGGATTTAGTTACCTTCTGCAGTGGCCCAGAGCAGCCTGGCTCTGCTGCCCTGGGGCTGATGTGATAAGATAAACCAGGTCCTGACCCCTTCTGTTTGCAGCAGGTGGCCACGGGATCAACAGGAGTCAGGACAAGAGACACTGGAGGTGTTCTGGTGGTGGGTTTTCTCCTCTCTGCACATTTGTTTGGTTAAGCCAAAGCCTGTTTCCAGCTGTGAAGGCTGTGACAGATGTGGGAAGTGGATGGAGATGCAGTCCTAGCAGTGTGTTGTGCTTGGGAAAGGAGAGGAATTCCATGAGAATTAGGAGTAATGAAATCTGTTTTTTTCCTAGGATTTGTTTTCTAATGATTTTGGCACCTAAAAGCTTTTTGCTGTGGCTTCAGCACTAAATGGGGTTCTATTTGTAGATTCTCCAGGGCTAAAGAATAAGAGGTGAATGCAAGTGAGAGAATTCCCTCTCCCTTTGGGAGAATCAGACTCAGATACAGACCCAGAGAGCATCATACATCAGAGAAAAACTATGCTATTTCAGATTGCCATGATGTCAGAGATTTGGATTTACTTGCTAAATGGCTGTTGTAGCATTAGCTGTCCCAATGGAACAGCTCAAATATGAATCAGTTTGCTAGAGCCTCATTTATTGATGTGTTCCAACAAGGTCTCTTAAAAAAAATTAAATCACAATTAATTTAACTATTTAGCAGCACCAGATGGGAGCAAATCTATATTAATTTATATTAATCCCTTTACGTTAAATATTGTAGGAGAGTCTTGGGTGATGCATCAGTATTCACACTGAACAGAAGGGTATAATCAAATTTTAAAGTCCTAAAATGATTGTTACTCTGTTTTAAATGAACAGCCACTTTCTAAAATTAATTAAGTCATGGAATCATAGAATGGCTTAGGTTGGAAGAGATCTTGAGGGTCATCTTGTTCTGGCCCCCTGGCTTGGGCAAGGACACCTTCCACTGGTCACTTAAGGCAGATGTGGATAAACACATTCTGGTGTGAGGTTTGCCACGGGCTGTGGGTTACTGACATTGCTGACACAACTTGGTTCAGTGGCCTGAAACCCTTTTTGGATGAGCTACAGAACTTGACTCATCCTGAGAGGATGCAGGCCTGGATAATGGGGACCAGAATTCCCTCTCCTTGGCAGAGACGGTCCCTGGAAGCAAAGGGCTGGAGATGGCTGTGGTGTGGGTGCTGAGGAAACCCCTAGGATCTGAAGGCGCTATGTTTAGATCTCAGACCATCCATGTCTGGCTTGTTTCCTCCTATGGCAGACTCTGACTTGTCCTAACTCTTTCTGAGCACTTACTTCATCCTGTTTGGCTTAAGGCTTAGCCTAGCTATTTTTAGCTGGGCCTTATTTCCAAATGTGCCTCCTGCCTGTGACCAAATGTGGAGTGTCACCAAATAAACCTGGGCACATCCAGCGTGGAAGGGAGCAAAGGTCAGCAGTTGGCAGGTGCTGCTGCCTGGGATCTCAGGACAGAATTGAGGCCTTCCAATGACGGGTTGTGTGTGACATTGAGGGCTCATAGGACCCACCACTGAACCGGTGGTCAACAGCCACCATGGACCTGGATTTAACTTAGAATTGGCAGGGAAGGTGGTTCATCACTGTGTGCTTGCAGAGAGGTGAGGTCCAAGGATGTATCTCATAGCTTCCTTTAAAACACCCTCCATTTGCTTTAAGGCCTTCCTTATGGGATTGCTGTGCTGCTACTGCTCTAAGTCTGGACAGCGTCCCTGCTCCCAGGAGGAACAGGAATGAATAGTTATCCTTGGAATAACTCCAATCTGGAGATAACTGTTTTCATGGGGTTCCAGCAATTTGGAAGGACAGGAATCAGCACCCCAGTTGTTTTATTTGGTACTTTGTGCCAGAACGCCAAGCCTTTATTATAACATGTTTTCAAATTACGGTAAAGTCTTTAATTCCATGCAAAGCAATTCTGCAAAGTATTGCACAAATGGAATAATTCAAGAATATTTTAATTATGTCACATTATCAATGATTTACACCACTAAAATGGCAAGGATATGCAAATAGAAACAAATGTCATTCCCAGATGCCATTTGAATGCATTCCTTTAATGTTTTCAAAACAAAGAGATTGCTTTTGTGGAAGATCAGCTCTGTCTGCAGGAATTACTGCTCCTGCCATCTCTTCCCCTGATAGAATGCTGAGTAGTGAGAAAAACTATATGGTATTTGCTCACTGCAATTTCCTGCATTTTTCTTATGAGTCTGTTCTCTGGCTAATAGATTGGAAAGGGTTCTGGGTGCTCAAAAAAGAGTTCCTTGTTTTGGCAGGCAAATATATGAAGATATTTTTCAGGCTCATCATTATTTCTCTGCATGTTGTTGCCTTCATTTTCCATGTCTGTCCATAACAAAAATGCCAATGAAAAATTGAAATGTTTCATTTTAACTTAAAAAAAGAACTATTACATGAGGTGACATGAATTTACCAAGACTTTCACTTGAAGTTGGAAGGGTTGGGGCTCTTAAATTTGTTTTGGTTTTTGTTCTTTCACTCAGAAAGTGCAAATCCCATAATTTTGGCCAACTCTGCTCATACTTGGTGTTGGGGTAGACCCCATTTCTCACTTTCACTTTGTTTTCTTCTACTCATAGCCCTTTGATATCCTCATTCTAGTAAACAGCAAATTAGCAATTTCTCTGGACTGGGATGCTGACTCTAGAGATGCTCTACAGCTTTGCCTGGAACTCTGTAGGCACTGAGCATTAAAGGAAGGAGCTGTGGGATGCATTCTGCTCCATACAACAATATGTTGGTTTACAGCATGTTCCAGCTTACCTTTAAATCTATGAGAGGTTTCTCTGTATTTGGACTGAGGCTGAAGACTGTGCTCATTCAAGCAGTTCAGAATTAAGGGTGTAATTCAGTCTCACTGTGGTTGGCCATGTGCCCTAGAGTGAGCCTCTTATGGGGTTTAAGATGGAATAGTGCTGAAAGCTGGTTACCAGTCTCCAGCTGAGTTCCCCGTGTCCTTTGGCCATCTCACACACACCAAATCTCAGAGGCAAGCTGATTTTCTTTCCTCTCCTTGCTCACCAACGCCTGACTAAGTGGGCAGTACAGTCTCTGGAGAGTTCTCTGTCCACAGATGCCTTGTGGGGTTGTTAATCTGGTGTCATATCACTGGCTATGGGAAAGAACACAATAGGTATAAAAGATGGGGTGGGAAGCTAAGGATGAAATGGATTTTTTCCTGAATTCTTGCAGTTCTACATTTAAGATCCTTCTGGAATTGCAGAGCTGGTGTGGAGTGGGAGTCACAACCTCCCAGAGCTGCAGATAGTTACCCCACTGAGATGCCTAATCCTGGAATCCAGATAAATACTTATGGAGAATTATTTCTCCACTGATTGCATTGCTCAGGCTCTGGTTTTTGCTTTGGAGGGCTGGAAGGGGGCAGGAAATGCCCTTTGGTGCTGTGATCCACCCAAAAAAACCCTTTGGAGTTGAGCTGAGGGTATGACCAGATGACACCATGAGTATTTTGAAGGTGTGAAATACCTGTAGGGTTTTTAAACTTTGTAAATGAGGAATATAGGAACCCTGTGGTGGCTTTGAGACCCACTGCTGCTAGAGAGGAATTGCCCTTATCACTGGAAACCAGCAGCTGAACATCCTGTTGTATAGTAATTGTCTTTAACTATGTTACTTGCTCTCAAGCTGTATTATTTTGGTGATTATCTATCATGTCCTAATACATTTCCCCATCTTTTAGCTTTGCTGTAATTATAATTGCTAGGATTACACTTTAATATTTATAATAAAGACCAGCATAAAATCCCATTCTGAAACAGAATGAAGCACTTCCATATAATTTTAGTGATCTGGTACAGATCAGCTGCAGAAGAATGGGTTAGGTTGAAATTATTCCATCTCTGTCAAAAAGATGTCAAATACTTGCAGGAAACTTTTGAAGCCATTGATTGTGCAGATGATACTGTTTGTGTAAGGGGGTGGGAGCAAGAATCCAAGGTGTAATTTTGCCCCAAGGTTTCTTGACCACTCAGACCTGTCCTATTAAAAACATGCCCATCTTCTGGGCATCTCAGCTGTCCAGAGCAATCTCTCAGGGCCAAAAAATGTAGTTTTTCTCCGTCTTCTTATGTAACACGTCATTTATACCTTTAGTTACATACCTGTCACCTGCCTAAAACTAATGCTGTCACAGCAGCTACAGAGGGAATTGTCTTGCCTATGGTACAGTTGGGTTATTATTTTTTCGCACCAATATTTGTGCTCACCAAAACATTCCTTTGCAAGAAAACAATTCCTTCAAAACCAAGCTGAGATTAGATACCTGGATAAGAATTATCTATTCTAAAGTTAGCATTTAGAGTTCCTTGGAAGCTCCAAAATGGGCCCAGACACGAACATTTTCTGGAGATTTTCCCAGAGATTTGATTCCTTCTCTCACCCTTCCCCAGAGCACACAACTCCATTACAGCAGAGGCAGAAGGAATGGGGTCGTTATATTCTCTTGCAGACCCTTATATACAGGTAAGTATTCAAAAGTAGGCTACAAAAGAGTAGAAATCCCATTTTTGAATCAAATCAAATCAAAATAAAATAAAGAGAGACAGGATTCCACTCAAGGAATATAAAGCCTTGTTAAATTAGATACAGGTGTCACTTCCAATAGTCTGGGCACACACTGTCAGCAGATCCAGGATCTGATTTCTAATATATTTCCATTTCCCCCAGATGACCCCAGCTGGAGTGAAGCACCACTCACTGCCCATGCAATCATTTAAAGGACAAATAATGACAGGTTTGGCAGCTCTTTGTTCTCAGCTTAATGAAAGCAGCCTGCCAAATTCACAGCTAGGAACCTGGCAGTAGTTGTTATGTCACCAGCCCCATTTCACCCATGCTGCCAAATGTGAGGCTCTTCTGAGAGACCCCATCACTTACATTTCTTTATTAGAACTTTTCATACACCACTAATACATCTTCAAAACACTATATTTTTCCCTACTGAAATCAAACTTGAAAGGCAAGGTTTGGACTTACAAATCACAGTACCTGAGAGGCTCAATTCCTCAGCTCTGGCTGTGCCCAGGTGCTGACCAATGTCCTTGGAGTTTCCAGGAGAGAAGCTGGATTACAACTGACCACAGTGAGACCTGGCCCCAGATTTACATCCCTCTGGAATGATGACCCTTGCAGAAATAGCTTTGGACAGGTAATAGGATTATCAGGAGGGAATTAGAAAATTCTGTTCATTAGTTTGAGCCAATGAAGCTGCAGACTGTAGAGAGGTTTAAAGGATTTGGTGCATAAATATAATTGGGCAGGGAGAAAAACAACTGTGCCTCAAGAGTCATCACAGATGGCACCTTGCTGTTGCAGGGCCAGGTGTATTAAAAATGCTGGAGATGTACAGATAGATTATAGGAATGGTGTAAGAACCCCATTACTGGGTGCAGGAAAGCTGCCCTTACAACCCTAATGGCCTTTCCAATATTTCTGAGCTGTGATGGGACTCTGGTTTATAAAAAGGATAAAAGTATTTACAGAAATTGTGCTAATATTTAAATAAATCACCCAGTCATACCCAGTTAGTCATTAAGCTGACAGAGCACAAATAAAAAAAAGGTGAAGGAGAATTTTGTTCTATGGAAAACTATAAATATCTTATGGGGCATTAAAGAACATTAAATTTTAAGCAGTTTTGAATGGAACACTTGCATGTCAATACCCTCATCTGTGGCTGTGACATGGAGTTGGTTGCTCTGCAATCAAGAATTATCACAGAATCCCAGAATGGTTTGGGTTGGAAGGTACCTTACAGCCCATGCAGTTCCACCCCCTGCCATGGCCAGGGACACCTTCCATTATCCAAGTCCCATCCTTGGACACTTCCAGGGATCCAGGGGCAGCCACAGCTTCTCTGAGCACCCTGTGCCAGGGCCTCCCCACCCTCACAAGGAACAATTTCTTCCTAACATTTAATCTAAATCTCTCATCTTTTAGTTTAAAGACATTCCCCATGTCCTATCACTCCCTGTCTAACCAAAATCAGCAAACTTGAACCAGTTAAAAAAAACTTATATAGAGAACATCCTTCACAGGTGCATTCTTGAGGGTTATTGCCCCATGTGAGAATTGAGCAAGAGTTGCAGGGTACCCAGAGCTTTCAGAATTGTGTCTCTGGAGGGGTGGCTGCAGTGGCTGGCTGATGGCTTAGGTTATCCAAGGTTTTGTTCCTGATAACAATGAGAGCTCTCCAGAGGTCTGAGTACTTGGTAAAGACTAGCCTTCATTAGGCCTAATCTTCCTAATGTCAGAAAGGCTAGCACAAGGAAAGCCCCTCCTTCTCCCAGTGGGGGAGATCAGGTTAGGGGACATTTTCACAATTGGATGTTATCAGGTCCACAGTGGATGGGGTGCCCAGGAGAGCTGGCAGGGCTGGGACTGTCTGGGACTGGAGCAGGTCCAAGGAAGGGCTTCAGGGATGATGGAGGGATTGGAGCATCTGTCGTATGAAGAGAGACTAAAAGAGCTGAGTGTGCTCAGCTTGGAGAGCAGAGGGCTCAAGGGGAGCTCATCCCTGTGTGTGGGTATCCCACGGGTGGGTATGAGGAAAACAGAGAGGCTCTGGGCAATGGTGCCCAGGAACAGGACAAGAGACAGTGGGCACAGACTGAAACACATAAAATTCCTGTGAACTGAAGAAAATGTTTTTTTACCATGAAGGTGGCAAAGGAGGAATTAGGGACCCCCTGCCCTTGGAGTTTCTCAAACCCAACTGGTGAGTCCTGGGCAGCCTGGTCTAGCTGGCCCTGCTTGAGCAGGGGCTTGGACTGGGGCTCCAGTTTAAAAAACCCATAATTCTGAGAAAGCTAAAATGGCAACAGTTTCTTTTAAAATTATACATTCCAGTTCAGCGACATTTTATCCCCAGCTTCCAGCATTTATGTAGAATTTTATATACAGTTGTTCTTTGCTTGTTTGCCCGGTTTTGTTCCCTGTTTGGCGTAGTAGAAGGTGTCCCTGTCCAAGGCAGGGAGTTGGAATAAGATGAGCTTTAAAGGACCCTTCCAACCCAATCCCCTCTGGGATTTCAGGAGTCTGTGTCTCTCTTTGCTAAACCTGCCCTGAGTTATTTCCTATCTGATATGCATGAGCTGCCAGAGATTCCAGGTTCTTCATTCCTTTCACTTCCTCATGGTCTATCTAAATGTCTTTTATGAGATAGTTATTAATTTTTAATGGAAGCTCCCATTAAGTTGAGGAGCTCACTTAGCTTGCTTTAAAGGGCAAGCCAAGACATTTCATTCCCTGTGAAAACACATAAAATCTTAGCATTGTGTAGGCAGAACTCAATTCAGCAGTGAAGTCGCTGATGGAGCTTTTCCAGGGCCCCACAGGAGGACGCAGACAGGGGAAAGGGGCCAGGCACAGAATTCCTAAATATAAACTTGTCAGCTTCCAGTTCTTGGAAGACTTAAGCTGGCATTCCATTGGACACTGCTTTGTATTTGAGCAGGATATTGAATATAATTGTTTCTAAATGTTGAACCTTCTTTTTTTTTTCTGTTTTGTCCATTTTTGCAATTTCAGACTGTGAGATGTTCTCTTATTTTGGTGCAATGCCTGGATATGATTTAACTGCACCACCCTCTAGGTTCTCCCTGCTGCAAGTCACAGGAATGTAAAAAAACGTTAAAAATTTCTAGTGTGCCTATGGAGGAAACCTTTTAAATTAGCATGTCCAAAAAAGCTTTGTCAGGCCTAAGAATGACATTTTGAAACAATTTCATCTTCTCCAACTGGTAAGCTTTATTAAATTTTTAGGATTTTCCTGTTTTTCTCTTTTTTAAAAGAATATTATTATTATAATATATTTTTCTTCCCTCCTTACTTTTGGTGAGACACCACTTCTACAACTTTAGGTTAAAACATGGCCTTAATGTTTTTAATTTAGATTACATTTTCACTACTAGCGATTGCGCTGTACATGCCACAATTTCAGGCAAAATATCTGTCTAAAAAATTGATTACTGGTGTTATTTTGTGATAGTTCTATATCTAATGATGAAGAATTTGCACTTGTAAGAATATATGCAAAATTACAGTTGTTCATCACTGGCTCAAAAAATCCCTTTGTTGCAAAATGATGGATTAAATCTTGACATGGAAACTGATCCTAAACCAATTAGGAAAACTCCATTTGTTTGCATCCTTGTCATTAAGTTAAGGAAGATTAAAATGCAGAGCAGGAAGAGGAGCAATGTGTTTCCCACACCCAATTTGTCACAGAGCTGCAGCATCTTGCCCTGTTTCAGGTCTGAGGCAAAACAAGGCTTAAAACTGTGGCCCATTTAGTTGCTTTTCCACTGAAGAGGTCACAGCCACCTTCTGCTGTCAGGGAGAGACTGGTCCCACCTTCCCACTGCCCAGCCATCCACTGCCCTTCTGTGTTTTTGCAGTTTGTGTCATAACTGGTGTGTTGGTTTTCCTCCCGCTGTGGCCCAGTCTCCATTGCTCAGGTCAATGGCTCTGTTCCGGCCAGCAGTGACCTTCCTGCCTCTGAAGAGGGATGAGGAGAGGCCATATTCCCAACTGGCCATCCTCTGGCATGGGACTTCTGCTCCTTCATCCTGGCTGTCCACCCTGTGTGCCCCAGCCTTGCCAGGCCTGGACACCAACCTCAAATGTTGGTGTGCAGCGGAGATGTCTACATTCCCTTGTGGGCTCAGGAACAGCTGAGGTGAACCAGAGGGGCTCAGGCACTGGGAGGTTCCTTTAGGGAGTCACCCCCTTGGTTTTAGGAGTGCTTTGTGCATTGAGTTGGGTATGTTTGCAAGCAAAATCTGTTCCAGCAAGGGTCAACGCAAAGCTGCTGGAGGGGTTTGGTGAGGAGTGTAACTGCTTCTGGAGCCCATTGTTGCATCCAGAGCGACGATCCTTATCCATACCCTACTTCAGTATAATGACTTTGTCTTCCAGACAGGTTCACCAAGCTTTTTGATTTTCCTTTTTTTCTCGAACATTTGGCCTTTCTTCAGTCCTTCATGTTGCACCGTTCGGTGTTGCCCATAGAGGTCGGTGTTTGCCTGGGAAAACAGAGCCGAGTGCCTGGAGCACTGCAGTGTCAGTCATTAAGTCCTCTTTGCTTCAGAGGTGCTTCCCACCCCTTTCCTGTGATAAAAGCGTTATATTCACCTCTTCTGAGCTTCTACAGATGTACCTGAGAAGGAAGGTGCTGGTCTGTATATTGGTACATCATTAGCTTTGCTACCTTTAACAGGTCTTAGAAGATCAAACACGGTATTTTAAAAAACTCCAAGTACTTGACATTTCATAAAATATTTGCGTATCTTAAAGAGGAGTAGAGGATAACGCAGAGTGATAACTGTGTCTGCAGTTATCATCTTACATATATTTTATGCAGTCATGTGGTGGCTGAGCACATGAAATGTTTCCAGTGATGCGCTTGTGGAACGAAGTGCTCCCTCTTTATCCTGACACCCACACCCCGTGATTTGTCAGGGGTAGTAACAGCATGAGAGTCATTACACCAACTGTCTGTCAGAGATTGTGGAAGATACTTGGAAATAAAGTCTGTGGAGTGGTTTTGAGTGAGGAAAGTATAAAAGCTGTCACTCAACAACCAGCTTGTGTTTCGTAAGGACTGTCTCCACAAATGTTCTTTACATGAACCACAGGTCATATAATGTGTTTAAATGTGTTCCTAAACACATTTAAATGTGCTATTTTAAATTAGTTTCTGTGTGTTTTCACATGGATAGTGAGGTGAGAATTCACAGTATTTTAATTAATAGTTAGTGTGTTCCTGTAATTAAATTGGCCTAATCCTCTTTGAAGAGTGACTGTTATTCTACGAAAATCAAACCAATTGATTTAATTGGATAGTTCTTGGGACCCCATTCATTGGGAAGTTTCTATGGAGGACAGGTTATCAATGAAATGATTGTGGAAAGTGTTGTGCACCCAGTGCTTTTGGAAAGGTATTTGTGGAAATCTTCAGCTAAAAGCACTTATACATCATTTGTAATATTCATTTTCCCTCCTTAAAGGTGTTGTCTCCTCCTAAAGCACCTTGACAGTGGCTGAGGGATTCTGATGTTGAAATCCTGTTTGCACCCAGGTATGCTCCCCCTAACTTTTTATTAAATTAACATCCCAATCCTACTTTTTACAAATTTTAAAAAAAATTTAAAATAAGTGCATATGACAGCATGATGTGTGGCTTTCTCTATTTACATCTAGGCAAATGACAATCACTTTCTTTCAGATTTTCTTTGGAATATGAAGATGGAAGGGAGCACTGTTACCTAAGGCACTGAAATATTCCCCTTACGCCTCAGTTTCTGCTGGCTTGGTGTGTTTAAGCAGCAAATTCTTTCACCAGAACAATGGGTAAAGGGTGAGGCTGGGACCTGTTAGATGATGCAGTTTCTATACTGATTTATTGCCACGTAATGAGACTTTTGTGCCTCTTTCACTACTGCTGATAGCCTCTGCTTGCTAACACTGAATGGCAGCTTGGAGTAAGATGAAGCAATTCTCCCTTTGTCTTTGTAGGGATTTGCCATGTATGTGTTTCCACAACAGTGATGTATGACCTTCATTTTGCCACTCCTCAATATGATCATAGAGCTCTTCATGTCAGAAGAGATCTTAAAACTCATCCAGTCCCACCCCTGCCATGGGCAGGGACACCTTCCACTAGTCCAGGTTGCTCCAAGTCCTGTCCAGCCTGGCCTTGGACACTTCCAGGGATCCAGGGACAGCCACAGCTTTTCTGTCCCAGGGCCTCCCCACGTTCTTATTGAAGAATTTCCTCCTAAAATCTAATCTAAATTTCTCCTTTCATCCTAAAGCCATTATTCCTTGTCCTGTCACTACAGACCACAGTGAAAACCTGTCTCCACCTTTCTTCTAAGCCCCCTTTTGGCAGTGAAAGACTGTAGTAATGTCTCCCAAGAGCATTTTCTTCTGCAAGTTGAACAACCCCAACTCTCTCAACTGTTCTTTATAGGGGAGGTGCTCCAGCCATCTGACAATTTTTGTGGTCCCTCTCGATCAGCTGAAACAGGTCCATGTCCTGTTGTGCTGGGTTCCCAGCTCTGCAGGTGGGATCTCACCAGGGCAGAGGGGCAGAATCCCCCCTTTCCTGCTGCCCACACTCTGGGAATGCAGTCTGGGATACCACTGTCTTTCTGTGTGCCAGCACTCATGGCCAGGGATGTCCCATTTGCCACCCCACCAGTATCCCCAAATCCTTTTGCACAGGGTTGCTCTCCAACCCAGCAGTCTGTGCTGGTAGTGGGGATTGCCCTGGCCCAGGTGCAGCACCCTGCACTTGGCATTGCTGAACTTTTCACACTCTCAATTTGGTATAATGCAGACAGTGTCACCTAGGATGTCAACAATGTGGCGCCTCGCTGCCATGGGCGAGGTGTAAAGGGTGCTTTGCAGAAATCTGTTGTGAACATGTGTAGCAAAATGAAAATATTTTCACAGAGGAAAACATCAGGTGTGAAACTGAACAGAGTATATGACCCATCAGTCATTATTCAAAAGCTTTCATAGTCAAGTGGGTACAGCTTTCATGTATTTGTTTTCCTTCCCAGGATTAACCAGAGCTCCACACATGATTCAGTGAAGGTTTTAAAAACAAATTGGAAGTTTTCCCCTAACAGGATCCAGGTAATCTCCTGGAGAGATTAATTTGTCACGTAGACCTCTGTCAGGACAAGAGGTAGCTGCACCCTGCAGTAGGTGGATGTCACTGTTCCTGGTACAAAGAGTTTGCAGCTGAAGCTGCTGTTTCCTAGAGCCAGGCCACCCAGCTCCCCCTGCTTTGGATGATGATTCCAAGGACAAGAGTACACAAGGGTGATGTGGTAGAGAGCCATTCTGTGTGTGTGTGGTAAGTCACCTCTGCGCAATCGTGGAATCACAGAATATCCTGAGTGGGAAGGAGCCCACAGGGGTCATGGAGTTCAGTCCCTGGCCTTGTACAGACACTCCAGCAGTCCTACCCTGTGCATCCCTAAAAGCATTGTCCAAATGCTCCTGGAGCTCTGGCAGGCTGTGTCACTGAGAGCCCAGCAAGGGAATTCTGGATCTCTCTCCTATTTGCCCATTTTGAAGCAAAATCAAACAAACAATTTCTAACAGCAGAGGAGTGCAAGTCTTGCTGGTCTCCTTAAGCCCCTTCTCAGATTTCTCTCCAATGTCCTGCTGCTCCTCCAAAGTTTATTTAAAGTTGAAAGCCATGGGCAGCAGTGAAGCTCTAACTGCCTGTGCTAATGTTGTGCTGATGTTGTGGGGTTTGTGCAGTTTATCAAGGGAATCTTTTCAGCAGCTCTTCAGAGAATCCACCATGGAAATATCAGGCTGCTTGTAATGGTTGTCTGCATGCAGGGTCTGGTGGGAGGTCTGTATGAGTGCTGTGGTTACAACACAGAGGGAAAATTATTATAAAACTAGGGAATGGACCAAAAAAAAAAAAAAAAGGGCAGAACTTCCTGGGGCAGACACACAGGGGCGAAGGACAGTTTTTCATAAGTCCTGATATAACACTGCACGTCATAAAATGATGCAGGGTCAAGCCTGATGAATTTGGAGCAACATGAGGAAATAAGGCAGCAGTACACGCAGGTATTTAATCAGCACACAGTCACAGAGAGGTCTTTGGAACCAGCCCTCTGTTGGTTATGGGGCCCAGTCCCTTGCGTCATGGAAGAGTTTAACTGTGCCGAGCCGCCCCTCCAGCGAGGGAGGCCCAGGGGTCACCACGGCCAGCAAAGAGGTTTCTTGGCAGCTCCTGCACTGTCCAGCTCTTACAAACATAAGTACTCTGGGAAGTGACAGTAAAAAATGGGATAGCTTGGGCTCCATGGTTACTGCGTCCCAGGAACTTCCAATACAGCGTTTTCACTGGAGAAGTAAACTTGTAATTTTGTCTTCTGAGCAGGAGGCAATGGAACATGTTCCCCGGGAGCTGGAATTCAGGGCTTTTTCTGTCTGAGGTTTTGCTAAAGAATCTGGGGTCAGATGCATGTGCTGGTCTATGTACCATATATGTATTTTTATATACATTTATATATTTTTATATACTTATATATATGTGTGTGTCACATGTACATGTTTGTGTTCCACATCCATTTAGACCTGATAGAGAGTGACTTCTTGAGTTGCTTCTGCTTCCTTGGAGGAACTAAAAAATTACATAAGTTTAATTAATTGAAAATTACTTTTGCAATCAAAAATTGCCCTTTTAGTGCAGCAAGTTATCCAAACAGATTGTGTCTTATCCGTGTGTGATCCTAGATAAAGTTTGTAATGAATTTTTGAGATTTTAGGTCCTTTGTGAACTCTTTGCCTTGGGTATTTGAGATTCAAATTTATTTTTATGGATATGATTCAGTAAAAATCTGGAGTGGGATGACAGACTAACTTTGCTTTTTAAGGGAGAAGTACAGATCCTGAGGTTTCATGTTACAAACTTTAGCTTGAAACATTTCCTGCATTTATGTTTGTCGTAGTTTGAAAGTAAAATGAGTGAGAGGCTCCAAGTCAGAAATACAATTTAATAAGAAGAAAGGTAAAAAGGTAAAAATAAAATAAAATAAATGCAATAACACAAAGGACCACTGACAGAGTCAGAATACAACCTGAGCAGGATAGTGGAAGCAGTCCAGGTGAGGGGCTCTTCCTGAAGCAGTGATCCTGTAGAAAGGTCTGGGAGCTCTGCTCCTCTGGGAATCCAGTAGGTAAGGGCTGCTTGTCCTGTCCCAAATCCCAGATTCTATCCAGGTGAGAATGCTTGGCTCCTCCCCCTGGGCAGAGCATCTCCCAATGGGATGAGGAGTGTGAAGTGGGTCCTTGATGGCCCATTAAACAGAGATAACTCCTGGAGGGAGTTACCTGTGAGTCATGGGCCAGGCGTTGATGGGCCATTAGCAGTAGACACCCCAAAGGCAGGGGCTTGGGAAAACACTGCCCCACTTGGTTTAACAGTTCACAAAGATGGTGATAGAATAAATACTTTGCATATATCCTACACTGCAACCCAGGACATGTTCTCTTGTCCCTTTCTTGTAGCATGTTGATGTCCAAATTCCCTTTCTTATCCTACCCAAGAGAGCTCTCAACATGTATGAAGTTTTGGTGTGAGGACACAGCCAGAGATGGAGGAAGGACTGGGCTGACAGCCTTGCCTGAGCATCATGGGCCTGGAGCCTGTTTTGAGGACCCAGTTTGGTGTTACCCTGGTGCAGCTCCAAAATTCTTGGTCTGGTCTCACCCTCTACCTGGGTTTGAGTAAACAATTATAATAATGAGCTAATTATAATGGGCTAATTGCTTCCTTTGGCTCACTGGCATGTCATATTCCCAAACTCAAAAAGATAGGAATGGACTATAAATAGGCCCTTGGCCTTTTCTGCTTTCTTTGGGCATTTCTGTTGCCTCATCTGACCTTTCAAAGAGCTGCTTTGTGGAACCTGCCAGCCACTACCTGAGGAGAAGGATTCCTGCCTTGTCTGGCACAGCGTTAATGGCACCGTGCACCACAGCTCCATAATCTGGCAGATCCCAGATTTTAAGGGAAAGAGATTGCTTTCTCTGTTTCCTGGGGCTTTTACTTTCTCTGTTATTTAAAGTAATGCATTTCTTAAATCATACTTATGTTGGCTCCCATTCTTGTCTGATTTATGTGTTAACGTGTCTGTGCTGAAGGCTCTTTCCTTTTTCCATAAGCCTCCAAGGGTTTGGATCTTTTCTTTACCAGCCCTTCAGCTTAATCAAAATTACGCTTAAAAATCTTGCAGTTCTAAAAACTTCTGTAAAATAACTCATAAGCAGCTACTTTATTTTCACTGGCTGTGGAAACCTGCGGCAGTTGGATTTTAGATGTGAGAATTTATGTTTGTGAACATCTTTCACAAGTTTAATTTCCTGGGCAGTAGGAATGCTGGGAGGGGCATGTTCCTCTGCTCAGAAATGTGCAGCTGCAGAATATATCAAAATATGGTATTTAGATGAATGTTTAAAGGCTAAAGCTCTGAGGAAAGAGGATGATTTGGAGGTAATTTCTGAAGAAAGAATCTTTTACAGATTATTATAAATGGACCTGTCAATATC
The DNA here is from genome assembly GCA_013397095.1 of Sterrhoptilus dennistouni. NCBI lineage: Eukaryota > Metazoa > Chordata > Aves > Passeriformes > Zosteropidae > Sterrhoptilus > Sterrhoptilus dennistouni. The sequence goes on along the minus strand of VWZU01009961.1, from coordinate 4,933 downwards.
TAATGGAAGCCCTTCTAACTCAGTACCTGAAGAGGTTGTAGAAATGCACATAGGAATCAGTCTTAGCACTATTTCTTCCTTTACCAACTGTATCATAAAGCATCCATGGGAATGCTGACAATTATTGCTTGGTCCTTATCATTTTATCAGTAATGATTGCCTGGCTAATTGCTGTATTTAAACCGCAGGTTCTTTTGCACATAAGAAGATGATCACTATCCAGCAGAAGGAAAAGGTCGGCAGTGCTTTAGCTCCCATATGTACTTACATATTTTTTCTTATCTTTCTGTGGATCTGATATTGCCAGGTTGGGTGAACTCACTTGATCTTTTGCCCAAAGAGTTTAATATAAAAAATAGAAAGGCAGAAGGACATCCATGGTCAAGACTCTCATTTAGCTTGGAGTAGGACCCTCCAGTGTGATCGCATTGTCCCTTTTGGCAATCCTTCATCTGACACCAACTTGCTCAGGAAAACCTGGAGCTCTGCTCACCTTGAGATTTAGATATTAACAGGAGTGGCCTTTTAAACTCCTGTGCTGTGTGTGATCCCTGCAGCTGTACCGTGTTGTTTGTAAGTCAGGAGCCCAAAGCCTATGACATGAGCAATAGGAATTTGCTTGTAAACCAGCATCTGGCCAGGACATACCAAAGGATATAGGATGTGTGTGTAATATTGCGGCTGAGTGTCCACTGAAACCCCCTGGTCTCACCACCTAACCCCCTCTGAGAAACCCCAGGCCATGTAATCCGGGGGGGAATTAAAAGTTCACCGTCATCAGCTGTCCATCGAGAGAGGAACGTGCTCGATGCATCACATCACCATCTCTTATTGTCAGCAGTGATTCATGAAGTGCAGCTGAACCCCAGGGTGTCCTGAATCAAATGAATTCATCTAGGGAAGTCTCACCAGGACACTCACGTGAATCTGTGTGTGTGAAGAAGAAGCTGAGTATGAGGGTGGGGAGGCCCTGGCACAGGGTGCCCAGAGAAGCTGTGGCTGCCCCTGGATCCCTGGAAGGGACCAAGGCCTGGTTGGATGGGGCTTGGAGCAACATGGGCTAGTGGAAGGTGTCCCTGCCCATGGCAGGGGGTGAAACAATATCAGCTCTGTGGTGCCTTCCAACCCAAACCACTCTGGGATCCCATGTGAAACATTGTACAGCTGTGCTGGGGTGTTCCCAGTGAAGAGATCCATGGAGATGTGTGTAGGGTTAATGTCACACTTTTCCTCTATTGCCCTTGTAACAGCAGCAGGAGGAAAGAGACAAGTGAGATTTTGGCTGTTTTCATAGTTACAATCAAAGGACTTCTGAAGAGCCTGCACAGCAGTGTCAGCATCACCTCAGACTGGGTGTGCTGGGCCAGCAAATGAATTATTGGAAGAACTGCAGAGAGAGAGAGAAAACTGTGTGTGTAAACGTTTGGGTTTTATAGCACAGAGTTAATTTTTATCTCAAGACAAATACCGCTGAATTGTCACTGCAACAAATTGTTTTGCAGAGATGTAGCCCTTTACAAGTAATTGGACTTTTAAGTAGCAGTGAAAGGCAGATGATGAGGAAACGCTGTGTGGATGATGCAAGTACCTGAAAGAGGATGAGGGAAGCGAAGGCTAAAGGTGAAATGAATGTATCTTGCTTTTTCCAGGTACAATAAAGAATTACAGTTTTACAAGCAATTGAAAATAGACTAAACACTATAAAAAGACATCATCTTCTTCCTTCTTTCCCTCCTTGGCAACAGGTGGAGAGTGATCCTGCAAGAAGCACTTGCTGCTCACACACTTTCAGCAGCCCCTAGGGTCATGGATAACTGGCTTAAATTCCAGCAGGATGCTGTAATTTATGTAACATGGCTGAGCAAACACATCTGGCCTGGGCTTAGGGGACCACAAAGATGGCTTAAAGCTTCCTTAAAGTCGTAACCTCTCTCCAAGTTAAATACATCCGACAGCTGTTACCAAACGTTGTGGTTGTTATCTTCTATATTTTTTCTGCCTTTAGGGTTTGTTGTGTAGTTTCATAAACTGAAAAAGGTGAACCAGGAAATGCTGGAAGGAGACATTTTCTCATTTTTGCTGACTTTCCCCTAATTTCTCACTGTTAAGGTTTGAGAATCTTTTCCAAAGTGATAGATAAGGCTCTATCTAGTAATGGAAAAACCTCATTCCCATGTTCCAGTGGTCTAAGTGTTGACCCCTTCCAGATGTGTATTTTGGCTTCTCTCTGCTGCAGCAAGAAAACAAGGAGATGAAGGAGGTAGGACTGGCTGTCTCCTCCTGCTTTGGGGTTCTTTGTGTATACATTTGGATATTTTAGTGGGTTGCTCCAATATAAATATTTGAAGAAAAACAACAAAAACCCCCAACTGAAGTGGAGAGCAGCTCCAGAGCCGCTTCAGAGAACGTTTGTGTCAGGACAGCTCTTGCCTGCAAAGGAGGAGGGTAGCAGAGCATGTTACCAAAGATGGGAGATAATTGCTAGGCAAAATCACAACCCATCCTGGCACTCCCACCCTGCTCTGCAGGCAGCAGGAAAAGCAGCTTGGTGTCAGACTGCAGGGCTGGGAGAAAAGCCACCAAACTTCCCTCCTCCCCACTCCTCAAAATGCCAGAATTCTTTTCCCACTGTCCTGAGCCCCCACAAATGTGCACATATTGGGGAGTCCCGTGGAACATGGGGTGGGAATGGAGCCCGTGCAGGGCAGGAGCACCACGGACTGAGCAACAGCATCTCCCCAGGATTAAAGTGTCTGAACTATTGCAAACCCTGTGGGGAAGAGCTGCTCTCCAAAGAAAAATTAGAAACAGTCCTGTAATCCCTGTACACAAACACTGGAGAAGGTATTGCCAATGATCAATAAAGGACAGTCACGTAACTTCATTTATTTTAAATGGTCTGGGAGGTCTTTTCTAACCATAAGGATTCTATGATTTAATACTTACAGCCAAAGGAACTTTCTGCTTTCCCAGCTCAAGAGGCCTCCCCACAGGGGTTTAGGGATCCAGTGCAAGGAAAAATGGATATTTCTGGTTTTGTTTTCCTTCTCATTGACCTGCTATGACTTCAGTCTCTGAAAGAAAAGAAACGCTTGTGCTCTGAAAACATCTTTTGTTTTTGTTTTCTTTTTGAAGAAAAAGTACTTTATTCTCTGAGGTTACCTGAGTGTAGATAAAATTATCTTCAGAAAATATACTGCAGCTGTCTCAGCTATGGATCTGTCTGGCTGCTAGATGGATTCTTAAAGACATTATATGCATAAATTTTCTAAAAAATAAGTAGATTTAATTCTCTTTCCTCTCCCCTTTCTATTAGGCCAATTGTGAACTTCTGAACTAAAACAAAACACCTTTTTTTCCTGCAAGAAGCCCCTGATCTGATCCATTGTGTTGATTTAGCACAGCCTGTTTTCTTGGTAGCAGGAGGGGGGCCCATGCAGTCGTGTGGTTTTGGTTTTATCAGTTTTATGTATGTATTTGTTCCTTGTATTAAGTTCATTTTTATAAGTTATAATGATTTGCCCCATGCACCCATGTTCCACCCTCATTGGTTTCATCCCAACCCCAGTTATGTGTCAGTCAGAAGTTATCCAGCCCCTGGGCCTTGTCTGTCACTTTGGGGTCTCTCCCAAAAGTCTGGAAAGTTCCAGTAAAAACCCCAAGTGATTGGACAAGACTTCAGCTGTCTCCCCACCTGAGTTATTAATTTGTTACTATGTATGTCATTTATCCAGAGAGCCATGCCCCTTTGGCCCCTGATTTGTCCCCAGTTAAACCCATCCCTGAGTTCCTCCCCCCAATTAAAGGTGTTGCATTGGGGGGTTCAAAAGGATTCTTTTCCCTCGTTTTTCCCCCGCTGCTTCTGCTGAGGGGTGTCTGCTGGGGCAGAT
>VWZU01009955.1:493133-570248 GCA_013397095.1 Sterrhoptilus dennistouni | reverse complement strand
AAGCATGCCTATGTTGGTTTTTTTATTTGAAATTATTGTAAGCAAGGAAGGATACTTTCCATTTGTGGTGAAGTTCAATAAAGCAGTACTTTCAGACTGCAAATGGTCTTAAGAGTTTTAGATTTATCATTTTGTGTATGTTTTTCTAAAAGTAAAAAAAAAGTAAACATCAGTTGCTTTCTTCTACAAGTAAAAAAATGATTCCCAGAAATTTAATTTTAGTTTTACTTTTCTAGAAAAATAAGTTATACAGATAAACAATGCAGACTGACACATAAACCAAAAAATTCAGACATTACTAATGTACTATGCTCTGAAAGACAGATAATTTAATGTATAATTGTTTTTATATTTATTACTGAAACTGACCTCAAAGTTCATGTCTTTACGAAAGTTTCTCCAGAGGACAAAAAGATAATTGGAGTGCAACCAATGATGTTGAATAAAATACTATTATCTCAAATGAACTTTTGATGACTAAAATTTGACTAAGATTTGAAAAATAAATAAAATAAATCCTGTGTTTACTCTAAACAACTAGGAATTTTCCAAAATGTCAATAAGAAAATGACAGCATCAGGCATAGAAAAGAACACCAAGACATCAAAGGATGTTTTAGTCTTTTGTTTCAGAACAGTCTGTATTGGTAGCTTTTGGAAGTGACTGATAGAGGTTTGCTAAACTTACCAAAACTTCAAAACTTAGAGATATTCTTTAGGATTCCTTTTTCATTATTTTGCCATCTGTTGCTACTAAAATACCCCACAGTTTTCCTAATGTCTAATTTAATTCCTCTGTTTTGGAAGCCAATTAGTTTTCTTGTAATCTCCTGAAGAGGTAAATCCTGTGGTGGCTAAGTAATTCAGCATCATCATCTTTTTAGTCATACTTTATATGTTAGAAGACGATTAGCACTATCACTATACTTTTTTCCTTTTTTAAAATTTTAAGATAAAATATACTTCTTCAACGTTTCACAATAAGAAGTCTTACTTTGAAAAAATGAAAATGAAAATTTAATGAAAACATTCATTTAGTTTTTTTACCTTTTCTGGAGACTTCCATTAGTTGTGTTTCTAAAAATTATGTTAACAAAAGCAGATGCAATACACTATTAGATGTCTTAAGTGGGACAAAGAGAACAGAATAACATACACATTCTATGCTCCTCATCCATTATCCTGCTGATCACACTCCATATTAAGATTTTCCTTCTTGTATGGTCTTGTACGTTTTGACTGTTCTAAGTCCAACACAATCTTAGTCTTTCTCAATTTACCTGAAACCTCCCACAGTTCAGTTCTTTGTACTAGTGTTCACTAAACTTACTGTTCATTTTGGATGTTTTTTCCAAATAGTTAAGATGATTTCAGATTTGAATTACTCTCTACAGAGTGCTTGGAACTCATTCACCACAGCAGATATAATACACATATTGTCTATTCAGTCAACCTGGCCAGTAGCAAAAATATGTAGAGATTGATTCTTCACTTAATTTTTCAAATTGTATTTTCTCCACCTTGATTGAAAACTACATGTAGATAGTCTTTGGAGAGTGATTTTTCACTTAATTACTTACTTACTCTGGCAAATATTCAAGAGGATGCCAGACAAACATCAACGACCTTTATGAAGTGCTGCTTTAAGCCTTCTACTGATTATTCTTTCCAAATAGCATTGCTATCCTGTCAAACAAATAAATAAAATGGTTTTCTACTATTCAGTCTAAATACATCAGCTCTTTCCCTCACTGGCATAATAAATTTCTCTATAAACTTATATGTTATTTCATAACTTATAGGAAATATTTTTTCTGAAAACAAAATCAGACACACTGCTTTATAACTAAAGTATGTAAAATTAAAGTATACTGTAACTGCTTTTCTTCCTTTCTTAATGGAAGTTAGTTTTGGATTTTTATTCCACCAGCCCTCTGGGACCATCCTTCTATTCCAAGAACTCTCAGTATTAATCACTAACAATTCGGACACTGCATCAGCTTGTTCCCTTGGTGCCCCAAGGAGAATTTCATCAAACCTTGCTAACTTGAATATCTCTAAATTTCTTCTGACTCTTCTCTCACTACCTTATCATATATTCCTCTTTTGATAACATTTATTTAATTAATAAGGATCAATTTAAGTGATTAATAATATTGTCATCTTGGTTTATTCAAGTGCAACCTAGATCCTATCTAGTGAAACTACCTAGGAGATTTATTACAATATCATCAAAGTGAGGGAAAGAAAGAAATGTTGAAGTGGTGATAATGAGCTATCAGGAACATTGGGCAATTGTTCTTAACTTTAATGATTTTTAGCACTTGGTTGTCGCTACAAAGCAAAATGAACAAGTAGGCTCTAAGGATATCCTGAAAATTGAAGTAAAAATGCAGATTCTCTTTTCATCGAGTCATGAAAAAAATACTGAAGTTATTTTAAAAAAATTCTCTCTAGATACATATAAGGAAAAAGTAGACCTTCATGTAAATGAGATTCCCTGGAGTCTTCATCACTAACAGACACAAGCCCAAGGTTTTTCAAGGTGTTTCAGGTTACCAACATGTAGAGAAACTCTTACATCAGTGAACAGCGTGCTGAATAATGACTTCATGCTGTTTAGTTTTCTCAGTTACTCTACAGTAACAATGACTGCAGTCAATAGGAAATCAAATAATTTATCACTACAGTGACCAGTGATAAATTATGATGGTATCCTTCTTCAGTTTTCTTTTATGATTTTCTTTGGGGTTTTTTTAAACAAAATAATTCATAAAGCAAACATCACCATTTTTAACATAGTTTTTAGTTAACCAATCTTGTTTTCTCTCACCGTTGAATCTTTGCGATATCAACTAAATGAGTTCTCTCAGTTGGATTCTGTCAAAGTAAAAATAATTTAAACGAGATTGGGATTAATACAATTTCTTGACACATAAACAACACGCAGTTACCCAGCAATCAGAGAACTGTGCATACAGGATCAACACTGGTGATAAAAGATAATAGCTGCAATACTGGACACAAGATTTTAAACCTGTACAATTTTATAGCTCCTTTATCCAATCACAAATTTACCTCCAAAAGTTCTAATTGCACCAAAAAGTGATTATACATGAGAAAATACAGAGACATGTACATAGTTACAGGCAAAGCTCCTCTAGCAGAGTGCGTGGTTGGATCATGCAAGAATTCCCAGAATTTAACCCTAAGGTTCAGATAGATATAAAAGCCCGTCAATAGATGTTCCAAGGTAGAAACTGCGTACAAAAAGGAAAACTGATTTTAACAGCAATGTTTCGCCTGTGCTATGGGATAGGTCTGCCTTATGGAGCACCCTGGTTTGTCCTGATTAGAGGAATGAATGAAGGCTTTTTCTTTTCCTCAGAGAGCATGTGAAGGAAAATGTGCTATTAGAGGCACTCCTGTACTCAGGGAGTGTTTAATACAATGGACAGGACCAGGACAGTCTCAGAAACTTCTGTTCTATAGAACAATTCTTTTGTTTTACAAAAAAATTATCCCTTTAACAAAGGAGCAGTGATTTTTCTTAATATTTTTTAAATTCACTTCTATTCCACAATATTGTTTTCAGTCTCTTTGACTTTTTCTCAGACCTATATGCATTAATTCCCAGTTGATATACTCACATGCAGGAAGCAGGCAAGCAATCTGAGTCCTCCTCCTCTTTTAATGCATCGCTCTCCATTGTTTTCATTGTCAACCACTCTGCCAGAACCTGCTTTGCTGTGATCACACAATCCAATTTACCCCTTTTTTGTACTATTATTATACTCATTGTTTCTCTGCTAGCCCACTGTTCTTAAAATAACTAATCAGCTGTGCTACTTTAAGTTAAAAAAATCACCTTTCTACATCACTCATGGGCAACAAAACGTCCTTCTAGCAAGTTTACAATTCACTGCTTTTTTGTTCCATGTTTGCTTGTGCTTCTTTATATTAATATATCTTTAATTTTTTATTTTTCTATTTACAATGCGTTTTTTTTGTTTTGGATTTCTTTACACTTATGCTCTTCTTCCTTTGAGGATTTCTTCTTTTAATACCATCAGAGTTCTTTCAAGAATATTCGGTTTTGAGCCCAAATAATTATAGAGCTCTTTTGCTAAAGATCAGCCATTTTTCACTGGAAACACTTCTATTTATATGTATTACACATGTAATAGTCTAAACAAAAGTTAAAATTTGATGTATTCTTTTCCTCTTTGAATAAAAATCACATAAAGAAAAAACATAAAATAAAGAAAAAAACATAAAGAATCACAGTAAAAATTGCTATTGCCTCATATTATCAGGTCAGCAAAAACTGCAGCATGACTTGGGACACTGGCATATGTGGACCCAAGCTTCTGAGAGCATCATCATCCATTCATCATTTTAACAGAAGTGGGAAGAAGGTGTTGTAGAAACTCAGAATCCAGCTGAAATCCACCCAAAAAACCCAACCCACAGAAACAAGCCAAACTAAGATTGTAACAAAGAAAAACAATGAGAAATTAATATATTTGCATAGTTAGTATGCTCTATAGATGATGGACTTTGACTTACAAACTTCATGTCTGAAGTTTAGAATAAGATTTTGGCCCCTTGATCAGCAGTGGATATCTTTGTACAGTGTTATTTCAATCAACTTTTGCATGGAGGTAAATTACATTAAACATCAGTGTTACAATGTAATATTTAACTTCTTACCACTGTAGAGAGAAAAAAATAAAATTAATATTTAGACCAAACTAGTTTTCAAGTAAAAATCCAGGAAAGCAGCATAATATGTGTTGCACATCAATTACTGGTCACTGCCTTTGTTAATAGAGGGTAAAAGGTATTCAAAGAAACTATTGACCATATTGACTATATAAGGGTATATATATATATATATGTATGTGTGTATTAATTCAAGTTTGGTATTGCATGCATTTGAAATCATCTTCCTGTGGTACAAGCAGCAAGCACAATGTACTGGGGAACTCACTTCACACGTGTTTCAGGCGAGTAAACTCATACTGCAGATGCCAGTTGATCTTTAGAGAATGTTTGTTCTGCAGGCATCAGTCTGCCAAACCCTCTGTTTTGTGATATAGCACAAGATAAGCCGCTTCTGAGAGCATGGAAAGGAAAGTAAGAAGAACATGTATTGGCTTAAGTTAATTAAAATTCAATCAAAACTCTTTCCCTTCATCTCTAGCAGAAAATCACCTGAATGAAAGATGGTTTTGGAAGGCGAACAAATGTATTTTGAATTTTAGAGGCTTTCTGCCTGTGGTAAAAGCACAGTCCTCTGTAAAGAATCCTGTGTATAGAAAACAGACTTAATTTTTTTCTCATTTCTGACTACTGTTTTGAATAAAATTGGAAGCGTAGAAAAATGTTCTATCAAATATTTGGCCTTTGCTGATTTGTTTTCATATGTTCTTAAAAAAAAAAAAAAAACAAACAGAAAAATTTCAAACCATAAAGAAAATGTCTTATTTTTGTTATCAAGAGTATGATAAATGTACTTGCTATTTTTATGCAATAACATCTGTTTTAATTAGAATTGCCACAAGGATAATTGTGAAGAACAAAAAAATTACGTTGCTGTAGTTGTGATTTCTTCATGCTATTAAAATACGTATTTCTAGATGATACTTTGGCAAATTAATATTTTTAGAAAAACATATCTGTGTTGAAGGAATTTTCTTTATAAAAAAAATTGTTTCTTTCTATATTCACACCTTTTCCCGCATATTTCATATCAGGCATATTCTTGAAATAGAAACAGTGAAATATTTTGCTACTGTCAAAAAAAAATTAATAACATATGGATAGAATGATCTGTATCATAGGTGTTACCTTAGTCAAGAGCACTCAGAAAGTTGCCTTTTGCTTCCTGCTCGGCAGAAGACCCCATACACCAATTCTTTCTCCCCATCTCAGAGAATTAATGACAAGTACGGAGACAATACCATCTGGAAAGAGAAAGAGGAGTTAAAGTGACAGATAAGCACACGTATAGTAATTATTGGCCAAGAAAAGACAGTTTGTATTCTCAAAACCAAGAGAAAGAAGAGTTGACCCGTGGTTCCTGTTTCAGTGATATCTGTAACTAATATCAGCTGTTCTTGGGATAGACTAAAGATGTTCATTAGGCTTGACCAGATAGAAGTTAAAAATTCTGATTTGCTTAGACAGACTGCTTTTAAAAAAATTCTTTTAAAATAAAAATAGAAGATTTTTTCAAACCCAAATTGCACTCAGGCAGATGCTTATTTTAAAAACTGACTAAAGATTAACGATGAACTTAAATAAAAATGAAGGAAATTTAAATTCCTTCAACAGACAAAACATGTACTCATTATTGAAATGCCTTTCTTAATCTTCTGTATCATTCATCTTATTTGTATACCTTCCTAACAAGAACAGCATGCAGCATCTGGAATTTACATGATTTTTTATTGTGTTTCCTACAGGACTGCTTAAGGAGAGATCAGTATTAGGTGTAGTGGAAAGTGAGTAATACATTACCTTGGGCTTAATATTGCAAGTAACTCAGCTGGAGTCTGTGTCAGATTTACAACACAGTATCTGGCTAATATTGGCAGTAGCACAACCTCTTTCAGTGCTCTCGAGAGAACTTTCACAGGGGTCAAATGTCATATTCTACTGAAAGGGCAGGGGAGAGATTCTGTTTACTATCACCCAAAATTTACCTCCAGGAAGGTACCAAGCTTATTTTTATCCCCTCTGTAGACTTTTATCACTTTCTTCCTCTTCTAGGCTTTTAAAATTTACATCTGGAAACAATGTGCTGTAGTTGAATTGCATTACATTTGTACCTTGAAGGCAGCAAAATTTGCACCTGGGCTTGGTGATGATCACAGTGTTGATATTCAGCACTTAAATCATGGGTATAAGTGTGCTTCTAAATGCTCAGTATGAAGTATTTTTTTCCTGATTTCTAGGTAACAAAATTATGGCTGAGATAGATTGGATTACCTTAGTGTCACAAACTGTCACTGAATGAGGAGCAATGAATGAAGAGCCATCTGGCATTGAATGAAGAGCACAACACATCTTCCCTGATTATAACCTTTGGCCCAGGTCACTACATCTATGAATTCAGGGAATCAGCTGCAAATGTTTCTTCCTATTGAGCTGCAGCTGGTGAACAACTCTACAGACAGATAGCTGTTCTACAGGTGTGTTGGATACATTGCATATTGGTATATTCATAGAAGTCTTCCATCTTTTACTTATCTGTTTCTCTTAGAGTTCAGGTTCACTTTACCTTTGAGTCCTTTGCCTACACGTTGTTTTAATTCATCTCTGATCAGTTCACAAGCCTGTGTTTTTCTTTCATGCACTGTAGAAACAGAGGGAAGAGAATTACCCTCTGGTAGCTGGTACATGCTGAGGTTGTCTTTAGATGTAGGCTCAGCATGCAGCAAGGGTAAGCATCCAGCTTCAGTCACGCTGAATTACACCCTCCTTCACCTGTGGACCTCATTACCACTGCTGACCATTTAGGTTCATATTCCTCCAGTAACAGACCTTTACCCTTTAGCTGTTCTGGGACTATCTCATTAATTTCTACCTCTATGCCATACCTCAGGCGACAGGAAATTATTCGCTCAGAAACCTCACTCACTAAAGCAAGATACATTCAGTTTTGTCTTGGGGAGCTGCAGCATACTGATTAGGGAAGCTTTTTCATTGCTGCTTTGTATGTTTGTGCTTTTACATATTAAATCAAACAAAATATAAAACCTGTACAACAGTCAAGATGCATGATTCTTTTTTTGGCTGCACATTGCAAGACCTAAGTGCTTTTGGCATTTTTTATGTACTTCAATTCTTATAATTTATTCCTAGTCTTAGTAAAATGTGAACTGAACACAGTCTGCAGACGTTAGCTAGAAAGATGCTAACTTGAGTATTCTTCCTTCACATCCCAGCCTATTTAACAGGACTGTGTTATCTTATATTACAAGTATGTTATCTGGATTCATTTTTACTGTTTAATACTGACTGCCTTGTTATTACCTAAATGTGTATTATAGGGCTTTGAAAGAAATGCCATAATGTACTCCATCCAAGGCCATATATAGATCACAAATTATTTCCAATTACCCTTTTTGCTCAATATTAATTATGTGTCCTCTGAGTGTCTTACCCTAATGCTAGTTTCTTTTTCCTTCATTGTTTTCTTACTTAACCTGTAATAAATGCTTTCTGCAAAGAAATGTGAAAGGTCCATAAAGTAGCAAATAATTTAGGTGGTCAATTAAATAGAATAGAAGATAATTGTATGCTGAAGAACCCTATGGGAATTTTTCACAACCTAAGACTCAACTACATTACGTTTAAGATTTATGATCTCCTTCACGAAACAAATTATAGTTGATACAAATGGAAAATCAAAAGGCTTTATCTAACTCAGGTAAGTTATGTAAGCAAAAAATGAGTCTAAGAATACACGGCAATTAAAAAAAACCCTGAAGCTGAAAAATTTTACGTTTTATAGGGTATCTGCATTTCCTCATCTAAATGCATCAAGAATGTGCATTAGTTACACTGACATGAAGGCTTTGTATGGTACTATGGAAACAGAAATAAAAATTCCTCCTGTGTTTCTATGTACCATTACCTCACAACAAGGTTCAGATGTGAAATAGTGGGTGGAAAGATACTTTCTAATTTTTCATGATGTTTTATATCATCATGTGTGTTGCATTCCTGAACAAGCCAGAGTATGGCTGTAGTAGACAGCATATGTAGTATCCAGTATACAGTAGTATCCAGTGTACCTAAATAAATTCCATCTTACTTACTCCTGAGAACTTACTCCTGAGAAAAGAAAATTTCTCTTTTGGTTATGTCTCATCATGGTTTAATTGTGTCTGTCATGGTTTACCTGTGTCTAGCTTTTGTGATTTCCCAAACTCATCTTACAGATAAGCCTGAGCTAGAAACAGAAATAATACAGTCAACTAGTAGGTGATTGTAATATGTATGACTTGATTAGAATCATAAATAGGTTGCAGCTGAAGTTACTGCAATAATTGGAATCTACATGTCCATGTTCTTGTAAGGAGACTTCTCCCTTTGTATTAGCTTTCTTGTAGGTTTTTTTTAATGTTGTCTAGTGTTTGATTTATTTTTTTTTAAATTTTTGTTTGGTTTCTTTGCTCAGTCCTTAAAAAGAGTTTTCACTTCAGTTTTTAAGAGTTTTCAGTAGCATATGTCTTGTCAGGTGTGATAGCTAGAGTACTTTAATATATGATAACCAAAATAAGCCATTTGGAAATGTCAATGCCCCTAACCTTGAAGCAAAAATTGCATAAAATAAATAACTAAAATAAAACTAATGGAACTAGGAGGGGTTTAAAGAATGTTTTGATGCAAGGTGGAAGCTATAATAGTTTCACTAATAAAGAACCAGAAAGACTTAAAGTAATATCATATTCTCCTTTGGCTTCATGTCTCAGCTGTTGTTAAGTGGCATAATTTCAGCAAAATCAATGAAGCTGGGCTAATCTGCATCCTTTCAGTTCAATGGAAATACACCAGTTCACACCAGCTGGGAGACCAGGCTGCTCCAGCAATGGCTTGTCCTCGGTTTTAAGTCATTTACAGTCAGTAGATTTGCTTCAAGTTATGATCATTCTAAGGAAGGTATTAATTCATTTGTGTAAAGAAGGCCACAACTGTTGCATTTGGAGAGATGTATGGAAGTGCTTTGTGGCAGATATCTTTTACAAAAGGAGACATGCATAATTGAAAAGTAGTGACATTAGCATGATGAAAAAATCTTGAGGTAAACAACACATAGAAAAACTGGAGTAATGTGAAATGACAGCAAAAATATGGATGAAAGAGGCCAACTGAGTATCTGCCAACAAACACTGATAATTCATTTTACAGTTTAGGATTTCTGGGAAGCAAATGTTTAGTTTAGTAGACATGCTCACAAATGGATCACAGTTCCTTGTCAGTAAAGAAAATATAGCAAAAGTGTCATAGGATACCACACTGATGCATTGTCTTTCAGCGAAAACTTTCAATTTTGTTTATTTATAACAAGTTCTTTGTGCTGTAGAAAATCCTATCTTTTGACAGGATCATTAGATTTAATTAATTAGGACTTTCACATGCCTATTTGGTATTTCAGCTGTTCTGGTACATCAGAGCCTACAAACTGATTGTTTTTTTCAACAGCACTGGGAATCCAATCTATCTCCTGGCTTGGCAAGGCCTTTCAATGTGGCTCTCAGCAGGCAAAGTCACTGGGCTTGTTTTCATAAAAGTTACTCCTATTATTGGGCCTTAGACCTCCCCTAGGGAAGTATTCACAGTGTAATTAGTTACTAAAACAAGAAGTCTTTTCAATTGCTTTCGGAACAACTTCAGGCTAGTGATTGATAGGAATATGAGAATTTGGGGAAAGCTGACAATAGTAAACACTTTTAATTAGGGGAAAAAATCCCAGAGAAGGCTTTGAGCCTTGTCTTAATGTCCTTTACTGTAAAACATGCCTTAATTTTCTTTGTACATTTTTTCCCCTTTGGTTTAGACTAGATATATATTTAAATGAGGTACATATCTAAAACCAGTAACAAAAATAAATAATTTCTCTCCAGCTCTCAGGCTCTTTCGGCCTGATTCTAAGCTAGATAAAAGCACAGTTTTCTGATGTCTACTGATCCTTGTTCACATCCAAGCATTCTTACAAAATCATCACTGAAAAAAACCATTAGTTTCTACATATACACATACTCTCTCTTTACAAATAAGGTTGATTGCACAACAAATGAAATATTTTATTTGGAATACTATCTTAATTATTTGATAATTAAGTATAAATTTGGACCATTGAATTGTATGGCAAGGATAATACTATGTTAAATGCAAAGTATTATTCTGCTAGTCCTGATTGTACCTTGGAGGAAGATTTGGCTAAAATATATTTTTTATTTTTATAATTGCTAGGAGTTGCGAAATATAGCTCCAACATCTCTTCTTGAGAGAAAAAACACCCAAGGCTTCTTATAAATGAAACAATAGGACTTCAAGGATAGTGAAATATTTAGTTACTGTTTATTGTGAGACTGTTTATTGTTACAGATTTTGAAGGAAGGTTATTTGTTTTATAGCATCAAGCACCCTAGAGCTAACAGCACTGTTTCTCTTCTCTCTCTCTCTCTTTTTTTTTTTTTTTTTTTTTTCCTTCTTCTTTTGAAAATCTGGAAAATATTAGCAGAGAATATGTGCAGAGGAATTCCAGAAAATACGAGCAGGTCCTCTAACCAGAGATGGATTTTGGTATGAACTGCTGGACTTTGTCCTTGTATTGTAAAATCCTTTTAGGTCTCAGGGTTGGGCCTTCCTCACCACAGTGTTTGCTCAGCAAGCATGGACCCTGATCAAAGAGCAGGAATGCATGCTCCAGGTACCATCTTCCATGCCTGCTTTGGGAAAATGACACAGGAGAAGTCCTGGAGCCTGGCCACCTGCCCTGGCCATTGAGTGAGAGACCCACAGCTTCTCACAACTTATTTATATGATACTTTTTCTCCTCCATAAGCCAGACAATGAGGAAGGAAGTTAGAGTGTTGCCACTCTAGGTAAACCTTTTTCATTCTAACTGCTGCTTAATGCAGTGATGCACTTCATTAGTCCTTTCTAATACACTTCCTCAGACACTGAGTGTTTGTGCTCATAAAGAGTTTAATTGGCTTCTGGGGGAGAATGGTCAAAAAAAGTGCTGTAAGTGGTGTACACAGGTCTTCCGTTTTCTGTCTGTCTCCATTTTTGTACATCAGAACAGCCTTTAAATATGAAAAGTTATAGAATAAGCCAAATACACTGTGACAAAAAGCATTTATATAGTGATCTGTGACTATGTTATAGAGCATTACACCATTTTAAAAAAATATTATTTGGCCTAATAAACAACTTTTGCACCTGATTTTTGTCTTCCATTTGCAATAGGGTTCTTGTATGCAGGAATACATAGAGAAAGCTTTCTGCCTCTGATGCTGAGTTTTACTCCCTGCCCCAGTACCCTGGCTGTTCACAGGATAGACCAGGTGGTGTAAAGAGCCTTTGGCAGCACCAATGGGCCTGTGAAGCCCTTAGGACTCTATCCCTGTCTTTAATCATTCTTCTGTCATTAAATATCAAAGATACAGGTCAAGGTTTGCTTCTTGCCCTGTGTTTGATCACATCAAACAAAATTCAATTAATTATGACCCAAGAAACTGTTTTGGGGTATCAGACCTCAGGACAGATTTTTTCTGAAGCTGTACCCAAAACCTCCTTCTCTTTTGTGAACTATGCCAAGCTAACATTTGGCTGGAGAGGCCAGTACAAAGCAGGTTTTTTTGCAGCTGATCTTAATGCAATAGCAGAAATTGGCTGGATCCCACATTAATGTGGTTTCCCACTTTGAACCACATCAAAGGAAAATGCTAATTCCCTAAGAGAAGGCAGGATGTTTAGGCGCTTCGCTGGTGCTGTTTTTGAATCAGGTAATTTAATGAAACTAGACAGAAGGAAAATTGGCTTATGATTGTGTCTTAGGAAAGGGATAAATAAAAGGCTTTGCATTAAAATATCTTCCCTGAAGATGCATCACTCTATCTGAATATCACAAACCAGCAGATTGAAATTTGAACTGAATCTGTTTGCACTGAAAAGAAATACAATATTTTCCCTTCCTAGTAGGAAGAAGTAATTACTGTAATATGCACCATAGCTGCATAAACTTAGCTTTTAGCTTAGGAAAAAAAAAACTAAAAGAGAGGAGAGGAGAGGAGGTCAAAATGCATACAAATATAAATTTTCTTCATTTATCTAGATGAAAATTTTTTAAAAAATTAAAAGTTAAAACCTCCCATCTCTCTTCTGGAAGATGATATGTACTTACCAGAAACCAGACTAATGTAACTCCACCAGAGCAATAAAAGAGAACCTATAAAAACGGCCCTAAGCTGTCACCTGCTAAAAATGAATGGGCCAAGTGCGTGGAGCATCATCCATAGGTGGGGATTCCTGACTGATCACCAGGGCCCTCCAGGAACCCCCTTGCCAACTGACCAGATAATCAGAGTGGCAGCTGACAGCTCACTAGGGCTCCAGATCTTAATCTGCTGCCTGCTGTTCAGCAAAACTTGATGAACCCGAGATAATTTATTTTAAGCAAAATATTTAGTGTTTCAGAAATTTGCATTTTTCAGTGGAACCTAATTTTTGCTATAAAATTTCAGCTGGCCGAAAGCAGTTCTTAGTACGCTTTCCATCTGAAGGCACTATACAATCTGAAAACTATTTGAAGTGATTTAAATTTGCAGGACTTCTTTTGTTTGTGTTTTGTTTTGTTGTTTGGCTGCTTTTGTGTTTTTTGGTTTTTTGGGGTTTTTTAAATCTGCACATTTTTACTGTATCTATCACTTCAATTTCTAATTGCCTATATTGGCTAACACACTCTAGAAAATGCTTTAATTTAATATAGATAAGCAGTGAGGACTCTGCAATCCATCCTTCTGCAAGCACACTTTCCTATTATAAACTTGATTTTTCTCCTACAATTCAAACTAAAAGAAATTGTACTGTCACAAAAGAAAATACAGATTCTTGGGAGTCTCTGCAGATATATTTTACAGTTAACAAAAAAGGGATTATCTCTACTTCTGTACTTTGAAACAAAATAAGTTGGAAGTTTTTGAAACTCCTTGTAGTAGACTAATGAAGCAGTGTTTTGTAACCTCAATAGTATGCTGACAAATGGAGTAAAACAACCATTTCTAAAAGAGACAAATCTTCCATTTTATATGAAATCCCAGCAGTAACTCCATAAACTAAGTGAGCTTGTTCCTGTCTGAATATAAAGCATGGTGTACCTCTCAAAGATTTACATTTGGTGAAACTGAACAATGTAACTCCATTAATCAATTAATTAATTTTGCCATGATGATTTTCGCAAATAAACACCTACAATTCCTTTTGCAAACATTTTGGGTGGTGCTTTGTTACACTTTCTCTGCAGCAGTCAATAAAAATGAACACAGATCCATCAGTGCAGATCTTGACTTCTTAGCTCCAGTGCCTATGGATGTTGGATGGGATCCAACATGTTGTATGTGGGGAACAGGCAATACTTGTTCCTTCTGATGCAGAGCAAGGGCACTGACAAAAGGGCACTTTGTCAGAAAGGCAAGACAAAATTTCAGGATTCATAACATCTTAAACTGCTGCAATAAAATTTGACAATGTTTTTCTGCCACAGCCAGAACCTTGTTTTCACTTCTGCAGTAGTTCGGCTGTATAAAAATGCCAACGTGTTGAGCCTAAAGCTTCCTCCCTAATCACTGGGGGAAAATCACAGAGACACATCTTTTCTCATCATCCTGGGACTAAAGGATGATGAAAAATCTGTGTCTGAAAAACCTGTATGCCTCTGGATCAGCAGATTCCATCCACAAACCTTGTTCACCTCCCCTTGGGATTTCTCATCAATTCTCTTTGAGGACAAATGGTTTGAGTGAGCTTCTTATTTCAGAACTAGGTCATCTCAGGTAATTACTCTGAATGTATTATTTATTATTTTGTTTCACAGAATCACAAAATCCCAGAACTGCTAGTTTTGGAAGAGTCCTCTGGAAATCATTTAGTCCAACCTTGATAACACGACAGGTTCACCTGGGGCAGGTTGCACAAGAACAGGTGGGTTTTGAATGTCTCCAGAGACAGGGAATCCAGGACCTCTCTTGGCACACTGTTCTAGTGCTCTGCCATACTCACTACGAAGAAATTCTTATGTTGAGATGAAACTTCTTGTGTTTGAGTTTCTGGCCATTACAACTTGTCCTATCACAGGGCACCACTACAAAGAGTCTGGCATAATTCTCTTGGCACCCACCTTGGAGATATTTATATTCATTAATTAGATCCCCTCTCAGCCCTCTCTTCCTACACTAAACAGGCCCAGCTCCCTCATACGAGGACAGATGCTTCAGACTCCTAATCATCTTTGTGGGCCTCCATTGCACTGTCTCCAGTATCTCCTTGTCTTTCTTGGACTGTGGAGAACAGAACAACACTCCGGATGTGGCCTCACTACTGCTAGCAGAGGAAGAGAGTCACCTCCCTCAAACTGCAGTCATACTCTTCCCAGTCTAGGACACTTGCCTTTGTTAAACACCTCCAGGTTTCTCTCTGCCCAACTCTCCAGCTGATAAAGGTCCCAGTGAATGGCAGCACCACCTTCAGGTGTATCAGCCACTCGTTCCAGTTTCATATCATTAGCATTATTTCTGAGGGCACATTCTATCCCTAGATCTGGTTGCTGAAAAGAAAGTTAAATAAGGCTGGACCCAGTATTGATCCCTGGGGAATGTCACTGACTAAAAAGCTCTGATTGGATTCTACCCTGCAGATCATGATCCTCTGAGCTCTGCTATTCAGCCAGTTCCTAATCCACCTCACTGCCCATTCATGTAATGCACATTTCCCAAGCTGACCTGTGAGGATGTTATGGGAGACGGTGTGGAAAGTAGAATCCAGTCCCTCAATTTAAAGCTTGTCTGACTGAAATGACCAGCCTGCTGCCAGAGATTCTCTTGTCCTTTTTAGATGAGTGGATCCCATCCCTGTCCTAAGAGGCTGCAATCATTAAAGTACAGCCCATTGTCATAAAAGCCAAAACCTTGATGGCACCAGCAATGAAGGCTGATTTTGATCTGCACTCTGCTTGTAACTCTCCTGTTTCTCTAATCAGTAGAATGGGTGAGAAGATGACTTGAGCACTGCTGTTTTCCACCTGCCTCGCCAGAGCTTTCTAGTCTTCCTTGATCCCACCCATTTTTTGGCTTGCAGTGTCATTTGTACCTAATGGAAAAACAGTAGTGGGTAATAGTCTGTGCCCTCCATAAGCTGGGACATGCTCTCAGAGCATGACTGACCTTAACTCCCAGAGGGCAGCATACTGCTCATGTCTCTCCCTCAGGCCAGCAAGTGGGTACCTCAGTACCCTTCAATAAAGTCACTCACTATGAGCAGTCCATGTTTCCTTTCATGACCACCACTGTGTGAGTGCAGGTTCTCCTTGTTGGCCTTGCTCACGGATGTCTAAACCCCAGAATTACACATTCATTATTTTTCTTCTCGAATGTATTTTTTCACCTAGGTACCACATGGGTAAGAATGTGGTTTAATTTCCATCTGGAAGAAAAAAGATAACTTCCTAATCACTTTTATTGCAGTTTTAAAATAAATCCATTTAAATATCTTCTTGTTCTGTCCCTTGGAATACCACTGACCTAGAATACTTATTCTAGTCTTTACTGAATACATTACCCAAAAGATTCTAGGAGAACTAACAAACAATTTTAGTAAGCATGACTGCAGTGCCATTGATTTAAACCAGTTATTTCTTCATCCACCTTTGTCATGTCAGGCCACAATTAAAACAAAAGGTTTTGATTTCCTGGCAAATATAATCATGTAAATGTTGGTACTTCTTGGGACTGCTAACTAAATGAAAATTCAATCTCCAAAAATTCTGTGTTGTGAAATATAGTCCATTATTTAAAGTTCCATTGAACAGAAGAGAAATGTAGATTGATTTTTTTCCCTGTCCTTCTCCCACAAGGTTTTAGGTTCACACATAGTTCACTGATCCTGACAACAGTCTTTCTTTAGGAGGATCAGGATGGGAGTCAAGCTCTTCAGCTTTATCAGATTTCCTGTATTATGTTTAAAGCCATAGAAAATTTCATAATTCCTTTTTTTATTAGAATGAAGTCATGCATATATCCTAGCCTGGCTAAAACACTTGGATCCTCATTAAATATTCTTCTGTTGGAATTATTTTCCCTGTATTATTTTATTACCTTCATTCCTTTTGTCCTCATTTGCATTCACCTTGTGCAAAACTTTGTATAGACATCTGCATGTTACTGAATGCTTTATTTCAAAGTTTTCTGGCTTGATTTTAACTTTTAATTTAAAGAAATTTCTGTTGATATATTTTCCCACTGTAAGTTTAACATACATATAGCTTTTATGCACATGACTTGGGAAATACAGGTCTCTGGTATACCTTGCAAACTCAGTGGTAAATATGTGCAAAAATACTTTCAGTACTGAGTCTAGTTTCTTTTGGCACATCAGAGGTTATTCATGCCAGTGAAAATGTATGTGCTTCAGTTCCATATAACACCATGTCCTTTGTGAAGTGCAGCTACACTGACATCTGAATGTTCTACCAGGTGGACCCATCAGCTTTATTTTGCCCAAATGTGGAGTGCCCATTGAAGACACCTCTAAGATTCATTTTCAAATGATAGAGGATGAAATCTTTGATGATAAATTATTTTAAAAAAATATCATATCCAATTAAAAAAGGTCACACAAGTCCTGAAAATATCTTCTTTTGTTGCTCTGTTTTCTTGGCCTTTTTTAGATAGTATGGTTGAAGAAAACCTTATTTTGAGACATTTACATCTAGAAAACTTTCAAATGTGAATACTTTTCTACTGAGATTAATGGAGCTTTGTTTTCACTTGGGTGAAAGATGAATAAAATATATTTATATATACATATAATACACACACATCTGCCCTTTTAGACTGAATCTTCACTGATCTAAAATTCTAATGTAATGAAGGGCTTAAATGAACACTTATCAATGATCTGGTAGTTTCTTCTCTGCCTTAAAGACTAATGAAATTCATTATGCTGAAAACCAGGTCAGAGGTTCAAAGTATCAACTTCACCTTGAGGGTTTATCAGCGACTATAATTCTCCTACTGCTCGACAGAAAATGATCTGGGGGTCCTGGTCAACAGCAGCTGAACATGAACCAGGTGTGCCCAGGGGCCAGGAAGGCCAATGGCACCTGGCCTGGATCAGCAATAGTGTGGCAGCAGGACCAGGGCAGGGATTGTCCCCCTGTACTGGGCACTGGTGGGGCCACACCTCAAATCCTGTGTCCAGTTTTGGGCCTCTCACTCCAAGAAAGGCATTGAGGGGCTGGAGAGAGTCCAGAGAAGGGCAGCAGAGCTGGGGAAGGGTCTGGAGCACAGCTCTGATGAGGAGCAGCTGAGGGAACTGGGAGAAAGGGAGGCTGAAGGAAAACCTCATCATTCTCTCCAACTGCTCGAATGTAGGGTGAACCCAGGCAGGGGTCAGCCTCTTCTCTGAAGCAAAACGCAATACATTAGAATAAATGTTTTTGAACGGCACCAGGGGAGGTGTAGTTTGGATATTAGGAAAAAATTCTTCACCAAATGTGTTGTCAGGCACTGGAACAGGCTGCCCAGGGAAGTGGTAGAGTCACCAGCCCTGGAGGTATTTAAAAGACATGAAGGTCTGACACTTTGGGACATGGTTTAGTGATGGTCCTGGCAGTTCTGGGTTAATGGTTGGACTCAATTTTCTTAGAGGTCTTTTCCAACCTAAACCATTCTATCATAATTGCACTTAGTCATAAGCAGCTGTGGCCTACATATGATGGACACGCTTTGTCTTTCATAGCATTGATTTTCAGGCTGGCAGGAGCTTGCTTATTGAAAGCTCTTTTCCTATTTTAGCTTTCAGAAACCCTAAATGTTTTAATTTTTTTACAAGCTTAACAAAGAGAGTATCTTTCTAGAAAAACAACCCCAAATTTGATTAAGACTGCTGTTGCAGTACAAACAAAAATCAGCAAATTATGCCAAGGTATATATCTAAAAAATTTCAGATATCTTGGAATCCACAGTGGAATCCACAGTGACTTTTATTTATGAAAAGAAAAGAGGCTGGAAACTTTGGCTGTGATCCAGAAGAAGGGATGCTTTGGATCTGTTTTTCCACATTGGCTGAAATAGCAATAAAGGTAGAAATGATTGCTTGCAAATTTTAAACAACTTGAAAATATTTCAGATTTTAATTGAATGGGACTTTAAAAAATAAAGGAGTCCTCAAAAAAGGAGTTTGAAAAAAATCATATTTTTTCTGATCATCAAGGGATATAAAACACAACATGTTTCTCCTTTCCATTGCTATAAGTCTCCTTACCATAATCCTTGTAAACAAATGCCAGAAATCATTAATACAGGTAATCATCTGAGGTAAGTTTTCCCGCAGATATGCCCTAATCTTACCTGTAGGTGGTTTTGTTCAGAAAATACTTTATTAATTTTTTTTCTGTATCTCTATGGCAGTATAAGTAAGGATGTCCTAATCAGAACTGGAGCTATTTGATTCCACAGCAATGATAATTATCTGGCTAATAATAACTCCAAAGTACATGGAATATTTTTCAGAGTTAAAAAGGAGTATCAATAATAGCTGTAAAACCATACAGGTATGCCAAAGTAATCAATAATAGCTGTAAAGCCATATATGTATGCCTATGAAAAGCTATTATTTCATACCATTTAAAGTTTATAAAATGTGCTCCTTAAATTGAGGTTTTCATAGCCTAGATCAACATATGAAATAATCAATATGAGTATATAAAAGTCTTTTTTTTGAGCATTTCACAGTTTAATCTATATCAATTATCTTTGAGTCTTTTCTTATCTTTGTAGAAAATATTGTTATTTATAGGAAACACAAATTAAAATGTAAAGTTTTATTGTTGGTCTTCAAGCCTACTTTTACAGGTCATAGTAACAAAATGATGCCTCAATCCAATTCAGTGAAGCACTTGCGTCTCTTATGTTGGTTACACAGAGATGTGGAGGTGGTTTTGAGAAACCTGCTCTAGGTTTCCTGGCCATGACAGGAAGATTAGAAGTAGGTGGTGTTTAAGGTGCCTTCCAACCCGAACCATTCCATGAATATAAGGTTTTATGGTCCTATAAAAATATGCCCTCAAGCCAGTGAAATTCTGTAGTCAACCATTCCAAATTTCTATTCACTCTTAAATGGAATGACAATTGAAGTTAAGCAAGTCAAAATAGAGATATCATTTTATTAAAAATCCTTTTGACTTTCTGCAATGCTGCCATGTGACAAAATTTCATTATAGTCTTTAAACCACTGAGAGTATCAAACCCCACAATTTTTAAGAAGTGAGATCTTTAAGGAGTGAATCTGGAACTGTTTCTGAATAATGGTTCTGAATGTTTCTGAATAATTCTGGATAATGGTTCAGCCGATAAGGGACTGGCTTTGACCTGCGGGCCAGCTGAAGTCCACAATTTGCTTTGCAATTCAGCTTCCCCTTTTTCCCAGCCTGGAAGATTACTGGAGTATGACACCTAGCAGAGGAAATAGGGACATTTGGTGGGGCAGGGAGAAAACCAAGCATTTAAGTCATGCCCTGAGTGTCACCTGTTGAGAGTCTCCAACATCCCCCAGTGTAGATAAAGTCATGAGTAGTGCTCAACATAGTGCAATGTACAGAGAGACATATAGAAAAATTAATTCTTAGAAGTATTTCACTTTCACAATATTAAAAATTTATGGAATCTAAAGAAAATTGGAAAACACTACTGAAAATATACAATATGGAGCTTTCCCTTAATTAAAAATAAAACCCAAACCCAACCAAACAGAACTAGAACAAGACAACCAAGAAAAAAAAGGGTGCTATACTTCCATGTTATTTTCAACATTGACGTTTCAGGTCACAACTCTGCTGAACAAGATGCAGAAAAACACTTCTTTCTGAAAGTAAAATAAACTTCACCTTGGTTGCCCCTCTGATGCATTTCACTTCTCATGGGCAAAGCAGAAGTGCCTTGCCCTTGAGCCACCAGTATGGCCAGGTTGCTGCCTGTTTGGACAGATGTACATCACCCCATATTGTGATATACATATGCCTTCAGGCTGCAGTCTAACAGTTCTGAAATGTCAGGCTTAAAGAACAAGACATATTTAAAATTTATTATTTATTCATAAGTTAAGCCAATGCTCTCTTCTCTTAGTTTTCCTGCATGTTGAGAAGAAGATACTAATATTTAACCTGGCATATTGAATAAAGTAATCGTAAGGAAATTGCATGTTTTTAAAATGAAGGTTTCAAATGTGAGCTTGGTATTAGAACTATTTAAGATTGTGGTACCAGTGCATATATGGGGGCAGCTTATGCAAATAGAAAACAAACTAGTGTGTTATTTCAACAATACAAATTGCCTCAAATAGAAAAAAAGATTTGATATAATAGATGTTTACTGATAGAACTATAATTTTCTTCTCTTGAAAGGCTGGTGTATTACCGTGGAGCATTCATGTAAAGAAAACCACAGTTCAGTTCATCAATAAATTTCCTCAGCATTATGACTGTCAGGTCAGGTTCATTACTAGAGAAAGAAATATTCTATTTGTAATAGAATCTTCCACAAATCGCCATATCCATTCAGTATGCAATATAAATCTAGTTGATAATCCTGTTTGACCTCTGTTGCTTTGGGAAGGATATTTTGTCTTGATAACACACTACACATAAAGGGCCATCTGACCTTTACATTCCTTTTTTTTCTTAGAACAGAAAATTTAGAACTCATCTCATGCCCTAAAATATTTATGAATTATGCTTGTTTAGTGCTCTCACTTTCAGTCAAGATCAGGGTACCCTTTGACTACTGATCAGATTGAGCTATTGTGAGTGGGGTCAATGCCAGATTTTCAAAATAGAGTCAGGAGAATGCTAATGCACTGAAGACTTTCTCACCTGATGTGGTAATAGGTGTGGCTTGCAAGATGTTTATGCTTGTATGTCACTTAGTAACTTGTTGATTGAATTGTTTAAACTTTCTAGGCAGAATGCTATTTATTAATAGAATGAATTTGCCTCAGGAAGGATCTGGATGAATCTCTTGTAATCTGTTTCCTGGGAGGTCACCCAACCAAAATAAAAAAAACCAAACACACACACACACAAAAAACCCCCAAAAAACAAAAAAAACCCCAAAAAAACACCCCAAAAAACAAAACCAAAAAAACCAAATAAGTTTTTTGAGTGGATTCAGGGAGACTCATATATAGGATTGTGTGGGCTTGGTCTAGGTTCAGGCTGCTGACATACCATGATAAGATATGAGAGTATTATATTAGAATTCCTAGTACCTCTTCTGGCTATAGGTCTTGCTTGGTCAAATAATTAGACAGCAGCTGATAACAGTTCTTAAAACTAAAAGAGAAATTTAAGATTCCTGCTTTTACATGCAAATGTGTGTGTTCTCCACCCTGGCAAGGGTCACAGTTTGATTGTATTTTTTCTGCCTTTAACCCTCCCCTAAAGAACTGACCTTTATTTTTTATGAGCTGCATGAGGAGACAGCAGTACATAAGTAACTGAACCTTGCTTTTAGGAACTGGAAAATGTGCATCTGCAAGTTCTGAACCTGAGAGACAAGCTGAATAAAGAGATAACTTTCTGATTTTTCTTACAAATGTTCTTGCATTGATGTGTTGTTGGGAGGAGAGACAATTTCATGAAAGTCAACTCAGTGAGGTTACCAAAATCTTGTATTACTTTTAAAAAACAAGCAGGACTAAGGGGTTGAGGAAGGTGACTCTCCCTCTCTACCCTGCTTTTATGAGACTTCATCTGGAGTATTGTATCCAGTCCTGGGATTCACAGTGCAAGAAATACCTCACAGGTTGAAAATGTTGCTATTTCATTTATGAATATTAGATTTTTGTATTAAAAGGTGATGGATGAAATGATGTATTATCAACATAAGTAGAGTGGATAAGTACACTTTTAATTAATTATGTATGTCAAATAACAGTTTTTGAATATTATTTGACTAGCTAATACTTTAAATCACTGCATACATGATTCTGCTCCTGGAAGCATAAAGAAAGCCCTTAGTTCCCTTACTTCTATGGATGCCACTATTCTGTTGGGAACCTCACCACATGGATGATCTCAGCAGAACATGGTCTGTTGGAACCTTGTGAGCACGTGATGTCCCCATCTGGGGGAAAAGGTTCATGAATGTAAGATTACAGTGTGACTGAATATATTACATGCCAAATGATGTTATGGGCAAAAGAAAAAAAACACAATAAACATATGGGGGCCAACACTATTGTTAGTTGAACTGATATTTTAACAGTCTGATAATCCAAATCAATTCATTAATACAAAAATAGCCTCACTCGCCATACAGCTGAAATTGATACACAGGAAAAAATCTGGTATGTGCCCCTCCTTTCAGGTGTTGTCTTCATCCTTCATGGACTCCTCAGGCTTCAAAGGTAGACCTTCATTCTTCAAAAAAGACACAGGTTCCTCAAAATGGAACATATGTTCCTGAGGAGTCATTAGCATCCATAAGGAAGTCTCTGACAGGTGGCATAAGGGGGCGTTCTTGAGGGTGTTCCTCCCTTTCCTGAGTCCAGAGTCCTCTTCGGTTTACTTTGAACTATTTTTTTCTCACAGCCCACCTTCTTCTCAATAGTTCCAGCTAAAGTTGTAAAGCTTCATGGTTTCCCCCAGCATCTGCTAACACAGTCTGTCACACAGTGATGAGCAGAGTTCTTGAGGACTTTCTTGTACCTTTCAGTTGTAGAGCTTAAACTAACCCAGGCTGGGCAACAGTCAGCTGCCCACTCAGCAGTTCCTAAAACAAGTGAAAACCAGATCAGGTTTTGGCAAGCTCAGACAGGTCCTGATACCCTGCACTCAGGTCCATCCAAGGCCTGTAGCCTTTTCCTAGTAGTAGCAAAGATGTGTTTATTGGGTTGCACCCACTATTGTTTACTGTAGCAAATGTTTGTTTTTACATAACTGAATTTTCAGTTATAAAACATTAGACTCTGGGTAGATGTTCAAATAAATTGAAAAATGCACACCAACAGTTTTTTTCTTAATCTAAACCACTGTTTTGATGTTTATGTAATAAAGTAAGGTATGCTGAGAAATCTGATTTTTTATATTTTCTCATTGTTAAAAGAGTTGTGATATTACTTATTTATGCTCCTAGAAAATGGATAAAAGTTATTGCAGACTTCAGCACTGGAAAATGTTTACAGAGATGCAAAAAGTTAATAGTTTTAGATAAAGCAGAAACTTTTTGATGATGTAAACAGTGTGGTTGGCATAAATTTGATTTTATACTTGCATGAAATATTGTGTTGGAGATTTACAAGCTAAGTATTTTTTAAATAAGTTAATTAACTTAGCTGTGTTTTTGCTTCTTACACGCTTAGAGGCTTCTAAAAGTACAGTGAACTTAAGGATTAAAATAAAGTATGCTTTGTCTTTATATTCACAAAAAAAGACCCCCATAAGATTTTGGAAAAACCTTAAAAATTTTGTGTAGGCAGGTTCATTTACTTACAAATAATGTTTGCCTTTTAAACATTTGCAGAGCTGCCACATTGGTTGGCATTGAGTTCAAGCAAAACCAAGGAGAGGGTCAGAAAAGACATTACTAGCTCTAGACAGATACACATTATTACTGTTTTTAAAAAGGCAAGAATTTGAGTTTCGATACATTGCAAATCTTAAATGGAACCTAAAATACATAAGTATTTAGAGATTTGTTTTCTGAATGAAACAAATTAATAAAATGTTAAAATTTTATAGTATATAAACAGTTCCAAAGTTTTATATTTTGTTTAAAATTCTTATACTATGGTTTAAATGTTCAATTTTTTCTATTTTCTTTTAAAAATGAACAATAAAACTTTTCAAGTGCATATATGGATCTACACACAAGCACAAAATTCTATAGATAAAGTGAATGTTGATAAGGAATGTAAATGCTCCGCTTTAAGCATTTTTACTACTGTAAACCATTAAAATGAAGCATTGAAATACCATAATATATTTTTATCACCAAAACTCTGACCTAATATTTAATAAATTAATTAACAGAATAAGGAATCTAACCAGGCTCAGTTGGCTGGCCAGTGTAAAGTGGATCCGCACACAACGCAGCTGCTACAGGATAGTGTGGTATAGACATGATCAGACATAATCACAGGCAGAAAAAAACAAATCAATAAATATTAGGAATCCTTAATTAATTTTAATTAATATACACTTAGGTATTTCTGTAATTCTTATTCTTTTGTTACTATTAAGACTTGAAGTGAGCAAAATATGCTGGTTATAAATCTGATTAGAGATGTGAGAACAGCTATCTTGGCAAGTGGATCAACAAATTAGACTTCACAGTGTAAAAATCTGGGTTAAAGCAGAATACTTTAATGACTTAGGGGAAAGTCATAAACTTCATAACTCATAATAAAACATCATAAGGCATCTATTACATAAACCAAAAGACAGTTGCATCAGATCTGAAATTAATGTAGCACCATTAGTAATCACTCAATACTTTTCACAATCAGGTTATATGATTAATGGAAACCATCAAACAATGTATAAATGAGTAACAAAGTTATAATTCATGTTCATAACTTAGAAATTAGTTAAATGATTTCTAGAGATACATGATTTATAAACCTAACATATGATTTAGTGTAGGTGTCAATCCACTATTAAGGAAATCTGATATACAATTTTCTATTCTGAAAAACATTTTTTAAAGTACTTTTCAAAATAACCACAAGTGCCTCATATGTAACAGCAGTGTTATTACTGCTCCATCCTACGTTGTGAAAACTGCATGCAAAACTCTCACCTAGATAAACAATTCCTATTTCTATGAGAAAAAGCAAATTTGGTAATGTGGGTGAAGGAAAACACCACAGTGTATTAGTGCTGTATCAACTGTGGTGCAGTGGGGATTGAGGGAAGTGATTGCTTCCCTTCACTCAGTACTTCCCGTGTCTGGAACACTGTACTAAGCTTTTTTCCAGGAGCAATTCTGATGAACCTGAGTGAGTTCAATGCAGAGAGACCCTCAACCAAGATGATCAGGGTTTGGAGAACCTGCACTGTGAAGAGGAGCTACGTAGGTGTGACTGGCTGTCCTGGGGTGACTTTTTGATGCTTGTATCCCCAGTTGTCTGTTCTGCTTATGCTGTATGTTAAGTTCTGCACCTTTAAGACTAGTTCTGAAAGCAAAGGGGCAGAAAAAAGCAGCGTGGAATTCGTTGCAGATACTGCCTGACTCCTACACATTCCTTCTCCCTGGACAGTGCTGTCTGCAGAATGGATGGACTGTGGGACAGATCTCTTGTGCTTTTAGTTACTTTTAGCTAGCTGAGGCAGAGGACTTCCCTGGACTGTTTGGTGGTTTTTTTTGTTGGGTTTTTTTTTTCCCCTTTTTCTTGGGACTCTTTAAACCTGCTCCAGACTGAAAACCCAGAGGAGCACCAGGAGCTCACACCTGCAGCCCAGCAGGGCCTGGACCTGTGGAGGGACTGATAGGAGACTGAGGGAGCTGAGCTACCACAGCAAGGACTTTCTGAATTTGCCATCTCACTTCAGAACAATGAAAGGTTTTATTGTTTAGTATTATTCATTCTTTATGCTTGTGGGCACTTTGTTAAATAAATAGTTTTTTCCCACTTTTCCCCAAGGAAGTATTTTTCCCGGACCTATTGGGGGAGGGGCTGTTTGAGTTTGTTTCCCAAAGGGACCCTATTCAGAGATTTTCTCCCAAATTTGCTCTAAAACAGGACACTGACACACACTGGAGGGGAGAGAACTTCTGTGGGCAGGAGTGGAGGTGCTAAGAGACACCTGCTACAGTCTCCATGGGGATTATAAAGGATGCTGAGGTAGACTATTGAAGTGCTCAGGGGGAAAACAAGAGAAAACTAGTCACAAATAGAAACAGAGAAACATCTAACATGATATATGGGGGAATAAGCCCCAGCATTACAGGAATATCTTGTTATTAACATACATTTCTTAGGAGATTATGGAATCTCCACCCTTGGAAATTTTCATTATTCAGAGCTCTGAGCATCTTAATGTGAATTCAGAGACTTCTCTGCTTTAAGCTTGGGATTGAATTAGAGAAATGCCAAGGGCCTTTAAAATCTCAGTGTGAAGCTGACCTATGAATCTATGTTCTTCCACTGTTTTGAAATGTTTCAATGTTTAATATTTTTATTTTCCTGGAGCAGAATAGAAATTAAAGTGTTTTTCCTATAGAGAAAAAGAGACCAATAGTTGGATGCCATACTGTCTCCAGGCTCTTTGGTGACCAAAGGTCTTGGGATTTTTTTATGCTTGCATTGAAAGAAGGATTAGAGTTAAAAAAGGCACTGGTATTTTATTAAAGTTACATAAATATAACAGTTTGATATTTGAAAAGCAAGCAGTGGAAAATGTAAAAATTCTTAGTACAAACTAAAAGAATGAGAGTACAGTAACATATATATTCACTGCAATACTAGAGGTTAATCAGGTTTAAGTGACTAGAGATTATTTAAAAGAAATTATGAAGTGGGAGAGTAGATTGGATGAGGCATGGGCCAATAACAAGAATTAATTCTGCAGCTGACAGCTTTGGCTGAAATTGTGTTGAGACAAGTACAGGCCAATGAGTTATGATAAGTTTTTGATTCAGCAGAAATCATCATTGAAAGATAAAGAGTTTCAACCTCAGTGTCTAAGCATATGTTAGAGACAGAGGTCAGAGGGGTTGTACTAATTCTGAGTCTGCTTTGGATCCATCAGTTTTGCTCAGGGTTGATGCAAAGAAGGAACATAAGAGTAGATGAAGGGTGTACTTATGATTCGTAACTTGCAAACATTTCTATGATCAGGATATGGATTTAGAGTTCAATTTAGAGTACAAGCCAACAGGAATATATGATATGGATTTATCTCCTTTTGAAGGCTAAACTGAATACAGTCACAAACAGAAATATTCCATAAAAATGTTGTTCTGGAGGGCAGAATTGCTCTTTATCAGATTTCTGAGATTTTATTAAGAACTGAAGCCAAGTAAATTTGACCTTTGTACCAGACAAACTGACAGAAAATACAACACCGTCACTAATAAATACATGGATAAATATAATATATTGTGGATTCAGATGATGCAGTTCTTTTCCAAAAGGTTTTCAACAAAAAATTTTTGAGACTCTGCAAGAAACTAAACTGTCATGGTATAAAGGGGAAAGAGAAGTATAAAAAGGAGAGTTACATGGCAATTTTTTTTTCAAAATCTGAAAGAAAAACCACTAAAACAGGTAAGCCTCTGCACACACAATAAGAGTACTTAAAAACACTGTTCTGGATGCTCTCAAGAATGCATATCACCTATCAAACAAAGACTTGAGGAGGTCCAGAAGGAATACGACAAGGGCAAGGGAGGTCATTAGAAGCAAGAAAGTTTTCAGAAAAATCCTCTTTCTAACCAAATAAGAAAAATGGAAAAGTTCATACCTTTCACCTGGAAAAAATAAGATAAACAACAAAAAACGATGGGAGAGGTGCTGAGGTTTACAGCAGTCAGTCACATCAACATGCAGCTCTGTACACCTAAGGTGTATGGTTAAACTCAGTGATTCAGGCACAATCTAGGCAGTCTCCTCATTGCGATGCTTTCTGAAGTCACATACTACCAATGGTATATTGGTGTATTGTCAAATGCTGAACTGTTAATTACAGTCTGTAGTGTCTCTTTTAATATCTCCCACTCAGTGGGGAAGAGTGGAAAGTGTCTTTTTTGGGTTTCTGTTTCCTTTTTTTCCAGAAGAAGTCCAGAGAAGGTACCAGGAACTACAAGATAATAACTCAGGTATTTGTTTAGGAAGAACTCAAAGAAAATAATTTTTTTGAAAGAGCAGAAAATAGAAATCTCACCTCTTTGGGAATAAACAGCACAGTCTTTACAAAAATAAAAATTTGCCTCAAAATTGATTGAAAGGAGTTCTTATATTCTTAAAGCCCTTTTTAGATTAATAATCTGATAAATGTTAAAAGGGAGGAAATAAGAACTAACAAGTATCTTGCACAAAGGAAGGGTTTTGCATGAGTCTGTGGTATGACGGGCGCTTTTCAACATATTGATTTGGAGAAGTTTGGAAAGTGAGATAAAAAGTTTGCTGGTGATAGGAAGATATTCTGGAAAAGTTAAATCTCAAGAGTGAGATTTGATAATGCAGTATGTCTGAGAGATAAAGTGCCAGTCAGAATTCAAAGTTGATGCACGCAGCAGCAATATGATCTGCTTGCCATTTCACTGCTGGGTGAGAAAATTGTTAAATATTCAAGAAACAGTGACAGGCTTCAAAGAAATTAGGAAGTTAGCAAAGACATAAAAATGCAATTGCAGGTATCTTTTTCTGAAAACATCATCTTCCTCATTAGAAGAGAAGAAAATGTAAAGTAGAATTCTGAGAATTATTATGGATTACACAAAAAAATGTTAATATGATATAATATTCCTATATTTTGAATATGATATGCAGTTATAATTACATCATCAGAAGAATATATTTTAAGATTTTGACTAAGGAAGTAGAATGATCATACCTGTGTGAAATGATTTTACAAGGAAAAATACCACATTTCAGCCTAGAGGAGATGTAATTGAATAGTGGCATGAAACAAATGTTACTAAAAAGGGAAAAGGAAGAAACTTCTCACTTTGTAAAGAAAGCTAACACCTAATGAAAGGATGTAGCAAGCATATTTAGAACAAACCCCCTTTTTCTTTCACAGTATGTTAATTCTGTCTTGGATCTCTCTGCTGCTGTTTGGTTTCAACATCAAGGTATAAATAGGCACTTCCATTGCTGGTCTGACAGCAACATGCAGAATAGGAAGCTCATATTCTATTATTTGACAGAAGGTAGGAAGGCACAGCAGAAGAAGTTACCATGTTACTCATCTGGTAACATCCATGAACTGTGATTGGATTTTAGACCAGACAAAGGTTTCGGCTAGACAGACACTATTTTTTAGCATAAATTTGTAACCCAAACTTGACAGAAAAACAAAGGTCAAAACCAAAAAGGTCAAAGCGAAGCTCCACAGAACAACAATAAGATTTCATACAACCTAAATGTAGCCATTTAAAAGCTGCAGTATAGTTCAACCCAGGCATCCAGATTCTTTGTGGAGAAAAACACCTGTAGGGCAGAGGAAACAATGTCACTTATTATGAGTATGTAAAGTGGAAAGAATTTGTCACCGTACCAAGGGATATCTTCTCTTAACTGGGGAGTCATGGACTTGAAGAGTGGGCCACTCTCTGTATAAAAAAATCATTAGAATGGCCTCACTCAAAGAGGTGGTCAATGGCTTGATGTCCAAGTAGAAACCAGTGAGAAGCAGCATTCCTTAGGTGTCAGTATCAGGACTGGCACATTGTAACATCTTTATTAGCATCACGGATCAGAGGATCAATTGTACCCTCAGCAAGTTTGCCAGTGACACCAAGCTGTGCTGTCACCAGTGGGTGGAAGGGATGCCATCCAGAGAGACCTTGGCAGGCTGGAGAGGGGGATTTGTGCAAACCTCATGAAATTCAACAAGGCCAAGTGCAAGGTCCTGCACATGGGTGAGGGCAATCCCAAGCTGAGGTATGGGCCATGTGGGGAACTGACTGAGGAGGAGGATTTGAGGGTGTTCATCAACACACAGCTTAATGTGACTCCTCAGTAAAAGCTCACAGGCCAGAAAGCCACCCTCATCCTGGACTTCATCACAACAGGCACAACCTCCAGGTCAAGGGAGGGGACTTATCCCTCTACTCTGTGCTTGTGAGAGCCCTCCTGGAGCACTGTGCACAGGGTTGGGGCCCCCAACACAGGAAAGACATTGACCTGTTGGAGCAAATCCAGAGCAAGGCTCTGAAGTTGATCACACCACTGGAGTACCTCTCCTGTGAAGTGAGAGAGTTTGAGTTGCTCAGCCTGGAAAAGATTCTAGGGAGACCATATAGCAGCCTTCCAGTACCTAAAAGTGGCTTACCAGAAGGCTGGAAAAGGGTTTTTCAGAAGGACATGTAGAGATAGGACAAGAGGAGATGGTACTAAACTGAAGGAGATTAGGCTTAGACTAGATGTTAGAAGAAATTCTTTTCTGTGGGGTTTGTGAGGCAGCTGAACAGATTTCTCAGAGAGGTCATGGCATCCCCAACCTGCAGATGTTTGAGGCCAGGCTGGATAGGGCTCTGTTTAATATGGTCTAGTGAGAGGTTGGAATTGGATGATCTTTACAGTCCTTTACAACCCAAATCAT
Source organism: Sterrhoptilus dennistouni (assembly GCA_013397095.1). Lineage (NCBI taxonomy): Eukaryota > Metazoa > Chordata > Aves > Passeriformes > Zosteropidae > Sterrhoptilus > Sterrhoptilus dennistouni. The sequence goes on along the minus strand of VWZU01009955.1, from coordinate 539,183 downwards.
TCTATTCTCCTATGTACTTTGCAAATGGATTAATTCTTGCTTTTTGATTCTATCTTTCTTTTTAATTACAAAATGTGATTGGATGAGTTTTTTTAATATATGAAGTATTTAAGGTCACCTGTAATTTCTTATTATTACTTGTTTTTTAATTAGGATCCTGACTATGAAAGTTCAAATATCAGTGCTATCTTAACAAGTCCATCCAGCAATCCATGCATTTTCCAGGATTTTATCTAGTAGCAGGAGATACTTATTTTCAATGCAAACACAATGAAAGATTTTCCAGACCCTGGGATTTGACTAACAACTGCTGCAGTGTTCATCAAACAATAGTTGTCCATTGTTTTAAAAAGTTGTTTTTAGCATAAAGAAGTGATTGCTAAACTAAGCTACTTCCGAATGATTCAGAGTAATTAGTGTTGTTGAGCAGCTGAGGATGTTTCTCCAGTACTTCAGGAATTATTTTTGCATTTTCATTAGAAAGTGATTGAACGGAAGACAAAACCTTTTATTTGCTTGAAACTATCATCACCGTCCAGATAAGTATCTAACTCCACATAAATTATTCTTTAGCATCCAAACTATTTTCTGGCTCATTTGATTTTAGTCTGATTCTGAACACAATTCAGGTCATTCAAAGTTCAGTTACTTCTTTCTATGTTATGTAATTCCTCTTAATTTAATCATAAAACAAGAAATAAGATCATCACTGTTTTAGAACTAAACTGTCATGAAGGAATGTCTTTACTTGCATAAAGATTCTTCTGCAGCTATAATCCTCACACATTTCAGAGAAATATTCAAAATAATCTATAATTCATTCTATTTTTGAAAGGCTGGAAGAAGATTCAGTCCATCAAAACATGAGAATGAATATTGCTTTTCTTTTGTGCAGTCACATCAAACATTGGTGTTTTAAAGGCCAGTTTTGATCAAAGAAGGGGTGAATGGCCCTTTTGGGGCCACATTTCAGCATAACTGCAATACATGATGTGTGAAGTAGATTATTTGATAAAAGTATTTACTTTAAATTTAAAACCTTAAATTTTCCTATTATTATACTGAGGATATCCCTGACATTTTCAACTGTAAGTCCTTGAATATCTATTTTTCAAACAAAAAGTTGCACTATCTTCTGGATTTTATTCTGCTAAACAGCATAACTGCTATATAATCGGTTTATGTTCCTAAAATATTCCTAAAATGCCTCTCTGTTGCAGCAGCCCTCTTGTTAGAGGGTAGAAATGAGCCTGATTTATTCCTCTTTACAGTTCAGCCATCCTGACTCTAACCATTCACTGACTCTGGCTGCAGCAAGCTCCTGCTGTAGGTTTCCCTTGCAGCCTCTGACTACTGATTACTTCCTTCTCAACTATGACTTTAGTTTGCAGACTGACTGCAGGCTTTTCCCCAGTTGGACTGTGACTGTAGGTTCCAACAGCAGGCTCTAACTGCTGACCTAGAGTAACCTCACGAAAGTGATTCTCTCTCCCCAGGATCCTTCTTCTTCATGATCCTCGGCTTCTCCCTTGTTCAAAGGTTCCTCCTCCTTCACAATCCCCCCCACCAGCTACCCCACTCCCTTTTATCACACTTATCTTTATTGGTTACAGCTGTGACTCATCAGGGGCAAGGCTGTATTGGGTAATTAACACAGCTGTTACTTATCAGGGATGAGGTCACTTGTATTCCCTTCTCGTACATCTCCCAGAGTAAAAATGATTTTGAGGGGTTTTTATAATTTTTTATAGTTTTATTCTAGTGCAATGAATATTTTATTCAGCTCTTTTAATTATCTTTACTAGTTTGCCACTGGATTTATGTATTTATGCTTGGATTTATTCGGAATAGTTTTAGGCATTTTTTCAAAGTATATGTCAGAAAGTGTCACTAATGACCTTCCTTATGTTACCTTACAAAAGACAGAACTGTTGGATTGCTTTTCTTAAGCTGTTGATCCTGGAAGCATATGGGGAAATTACACAGTACAAGCTTTACACTTCATCACCTTATCAGCGTAATGAAAGAGCTCATCAGGCATTCAACCAGGGCTGCAACCCAACAGCTACACCTTGGCTGTGCTGACTCAGCTTCTGCAGTGCAAGATGGAAGCAGAAGATTATAACTTATGTATTAAAATCAGAGCATGATGCTGTTAGTGGAGAATTGGGAAAATAAAAATGCTCTTATCAGTTTTAAAAAAATGTGCTCAGCTTCAAAAGAGAAAATTAAGGAGTATGCTAGTGAGCCATTAGAAAACAACTAATCATGCCATCAGCATTTCAGGTTAAACATGTTAAGAAAAACTACTTAAAAATAGGCACTGATTTCAAGTTTTTAATTTGCCTATACAGTCCATATGGAAAAACACAGGAGAGTATGTAAATAAAAGGAAACAGGCTGAGGTAGCAAAAGGGAACAGATATGGTTTTATTTTCCTGCATTCAGGATTTTCGACAAGCTTTTGCCTGGTTTGGTTGCTTGCTCTGTCTTAAGATTTCCTTGTCTACATTAGTGCTTTTTAAAAATTTGATTGTGTTAAGGTTTTATCTTTCATTTTTAGATAGTTTTATGTGTCACTCTGTACCTAAGCATAGTTTCAGTAAAGGAAAGTATTTTGGCTAGTAAAATATGGGACTAACAAACTGAAAGTACATTCTAAGGTTTTTCCTCAGAGATGGCTTTGTTTGACTTCCACTGAATAATATCTTAGAGATTTTGGAAGTTAAAATTTTGGACCTGTAAGTAATATCTCACTGATTCTCAGTGGAATCTATGAATAGCAGTCATATTTTTATTTAGATACCAATTTTACATTGCGTGTGTTTTACAATAAGATTGTGTATACTTATGTTACTCAATGAAACATTCCCATAATACTTTGCTATTCAGGTTTAGGACTGGCTAAACTTATGACCTCTAGCCTAGCCAGTTCTTTGGGGAACTCATTAGCCTGTGTATCTAGAAATGCCTTTTATAGCAAAAGAGACAGATTTGTACATCCTGTCATTTTCTATATTCTTCTTTTAAAGTACCACCCAGCAAAGCACTTACCAGAAAAGACCTATGTGATTGATATTTTAAGTCACTGGTATTTCTGTTGTCAAAGATTAAGCAGGTGGGAATAATGCAAATCTGTGGGAATTAGTGAACTGTAGGCTTCAGAGAGGGTATAAACTTGAGTAGCTAATTGCACATTATGGACTTACTGTATTTTTGCTGTCATATTGTAGGGGCCAAGAGAGCAGAGGAGCCAAGTAACACATTTATCTACTGGTTAATTAGTGTCTTGATCAATAAACTGGTTGAGCCGAATGTGAATGGTTTCTTGAAACATTACTAACCTAATTATACTAAACAGTCAAGGTTTAAAAATCTTTTTGCCATTTAATTTTCATATTTATATACGAAATTAAAAAAATCAGGAAGTTATGCAACTCTTGACGGATACCAGAACAAATTCAATGATGCTGTATTTCAGTGCATTAAAAGTCAGCAAGATCCAGTAAATTCAGTAAGGTTAATGGACTTGAACTTGAGTAGGAAGAAAAGTAGAAAGAAATATTTTAATTTATGATTAAGGAAGTAATAAAACCACAGAAACCTGTCATAAAAAAGTGTCCATTTTATTCTAGTTAATATGATAAAACAAATTACCATAATGAACTATGCAAGAAAGAAATTCTGTCTTGCTGAAATTAAAGTGAGTGTTGCCCTCTACTGAGGATAAAATTTTATTCCTAAGAAGTTAACACTTATGAACACATTTATCTACTTTGAAAATGAAAGAAGATGTGTAAAATGATGTGTAGTGTAGATATGTAAAAAGTAGATGTGTACTGTTCTTTAAAGGGTCTATTAAGGCTGTTCTCATGGCTAATGAGAATTCACCCTCTCCTACTTTGAGTGACACCCAAAAGCACAGGCTTCCCTTTTTTTCAACTACCTAACTCTAATGAATTTGAAGGGTATATTGCTTTAGGTTCTACTTTTTAGGTATAATGAGAAAGGACAGAAATTCAATTAAGTTCCCAATGATATACCCTGTCTTTTTTGTTGTTTTTCATTAAAATTACTGTTTTAGGACATTCTGTTATACAAATACTAGTGCTATTGCTATTACCACCACTACAATTGCTAAACAGCAAAGATAATAAACTTAAATTTAAGGAAACTCAAAATCTTAAAGAAGAGAAGACATACACCACTGTATATGCTCTCAAAAATATGTTTTCTAGCTTTTGATCACTGGCTTTTTTAATTATGTTGAGACGCCAGACTCCCATTTGGGAAACTGAGTATTAGACATGTTAATTGTTTCTATTAGCTTTTTCAAGATAAAAAAAAGCTCAGAGCGACCATGCTTTTCACTTCTCACCTTGCTTAGGAGAAGAGGCAGAATTTACAGCACACTGTTGTTGCCATAATTCATATAATATATATATATTGGTATTAAAACACACTCAGACTCACAATCAGCCCTGAAAACTAGCTGTTAATGCAGAATGCTAAATGTAACATTTCCAGGAACAACAGCACATATGGCCAGCTGAGACTTATGTGGCTGATAAATAGGATTGTGCCTGTACCTGGGCCCGTGGTACAGGCTGAGGAGTGAAAAGTGTGAAAAAGAACAGGATGCAGCATGTGCTGTTAGGGGCACTCTGGAGCCTGGGGGTCAGTCTGCACATTCTGTGGGGGATCCAGGGAATGTGACTCACCAGCCCCTCTATCAGTCTGCTCTGAGAGCCCACTCAGACACATGTAAATCAAAATGCTTTGACACCCTTGAGACCAGTCTGGCTTTAAAGGCCAGCTTTAAAGAAAAGTTTTATGTGTTTGAATCCATTTGCCAGTATTTATTATGCTGGAGTTCTGGACACTACACAAGGCCTGTACTTCCCACTGAACTGGTTGTTCTCTTCCTTTCTCTTCTGCTCAGTCCTGAATGNCCCGTGAGTGGGTTATTTTTAAAAAAAAAAAAAAAAAAAAAAAAAAAAAAAAAAAAAAAAAAAAAAAAAGTTAGAGAATTGTGCTATCAATACTTGCAATCATTTGAAAGAAGTAATTTAACATCCTTGTATTTTTTTCTCTATCCAAAAGAAAAAAGCCGGAAGTGGCATTAACTCATCTATAGTTAAAATATCCATATTAACAGTATACTTTTTATCCTTAACTATGAAAGAAATTGACAAAACTTTATAAATCTGAGACTAAATGCTTGGATTAATAACATGTATGACCACTTTAGGATAAAGCTTAATGAAGCTTGCTCACTCAAAAGAAAGCAAAACTCTTGACATTAATACAAGAAGAAAGGGGAAAGGTAAACTGATTTGTCTATATACTGTACAGATTGGAAAAAAAGAGATCCAGTCATCATTTTCAAGTTAATATTGTACCAAATGAATGTAGCTTTCTGAATACTAAACAGATAGCAAGGTACCCAAAAATTGAATGAAACTTAATTGCCAATGCTAAAAGGTAAAGGTCAATCCTATTAGAAATCCAAAAGGTCGTGTAAACCATACTAAAAATGTTAGTGGTGGACCTATAAAGTAATGTTATCTAAGACTGCCTGGCATATGACTTTGCATTTGAAGGTGACAGCAGTGCAGATTTTTAAGATATTCCCCTTTGAGCCAGAAGTCTAGCATCTAGATAAATGTTGGTCCTAAATGTGTTGGAAATAGTACTGGAACAAGGTGGATGAGAAGATTGTGACATAAGTTTGTTAGTACTCTTAAACTCTGACATCTCCCTGTTGTACACCACAGACATTCAAAATTACAAATGTAAAAGTGAAGGTATCTAGCATTATAGTGGGATGTGAAGTACTTCTGTTAAGCCACCACTGATTTCAGACAATGTATTTGGAAAAATACCAGCCTGATAAACCACCAAAGCTTAATCTTTTTCTGGACAGTGAAGAAGAAAAATCATGGAAGCCAGATTTAGTAAATTAATTCTCAACCCTGGAAACATTTGTTTCAAACCACTCAAAACATAGTCACAGGATCACATGTTAGGTCCAGCCTACTTTTGGGTGCTCAGTACAGTGTCCATCTGAGTTTTGAATTTCTTCAAGGTGGAACCTACACAGAATCTCTTAACTGTTTCGATTGTTTGACATCCTACAGAATGAAAAACATTCTTCTCTATGCCAGGGCTTAATTTAAACTTTCAATTTATGTCTATTGCTTCTTCTTCTTTCATTACGTATCTCTGAATGTTGTGGTTTCAGCACCTCTTTCCCCTTCTTTTGAGTAGCTGTAGATATAATTAAAAAAACCCAAACAACATCCCCTCCAAAAAAAAACCCAAAACAAAACCCAAAAAAACCCCAACAAAAACACCCCCCAAAACGCCACCAAAAAACCCACCAAAAGCAGAGAAAGAAATTAAAGAGAACCACACACAAAACCCCCACCATACAGGAATTATATGAACTGGCTACTCTCAGTGCCTATCTCAGCTTGTGATTCCATCACTAAATTCTTCGTATTAACTGAGGACCCATGGAAGCACAGAGATAGAGAGACAGTGCAAAGCAGAGCCCTTTTATTAAGACCTTTCCTCTGTGCTCTGCCTCTTTCCCTTTCCTTTCTTTTCTTCACATTTTATCATATTCTGTGTCACCTTCAGGGGCTTGGCTTTTTTTCTAAATCACTGTCCCAGAAGAAAAATGAGAGATAGACTGCATTTTGTTGGCCTCATGGTAATAACCCTTCAATGAGAGACTGTGAGCAGCTTTTCTGGGCAAGACAGATGCCTTGAATGAGCTGCCAGATTGGAAAAAAAAAAGAAATAAAAAGAGACATATGTTCAGCATGTAATACAAACTAGAATTTGTAGTATGATAATACACAAATCAAATATTTCATATTGAAGCCTCTGAAACGTCTACTTATGCATATAGCAGGTCCAACTAAAATATCAGTGATTGGTATTATCTCCAGTGAAAATATCCATCTACTTCATATAAGGAGACTGCCCACTGACTCTTCTTTAGCTCTTAAATATTTTAGCAAGAAAAATAAAACAAATTGAGAAATTTGCTTAACACCTGTAAATGCTTCTCTCCCTCTCCCTCATTATATTCCTTATCTCTTTAGGAATATAATATATTATTTTGTAGGGGGTTTTCGTGGAGTTTCCCAGTCCTATTCTTTTAACGTTCTCAGAAGAGCCACCAATAGCTGTATTTGTGTGCATGCTTCTGATTTATTGCAAAGACCAAATTTCCTTTGAGAAGATCAAGAACCTGAGTATCTTAGTGTGCATAGGCTCTGATTTGAAAGAGATTTTTGTATTGGTGTGCTGGAATGAGTGAACAGTGATATTTTGTGTTGTAGAAAAAAACAGAATAACTAGGATTCTATCTATTCTATTTTCTCCTAAAATCAATGAATGAAAACTTAGAAAAAATAAAAGAATTCCACATATAACATTTCTCTATAAAGATTCATCTGTACAGAAGAAAGACATTTCTTGGCTCACAGTAGAATTGCCTATAATAAGTTCTAAATTATCATTACAAGTTTACTCTCACAGGTAATTTACAATGTTCAAAGCAAGCAATGGCACTCAGAGTCCTGACAACAACGTAAGCACTAATTGAAAAGCCATGTACAATTACATAAAAATATAAAATTGGATCATAGGTAGGGAAAGAGAGCTCAGAATTTCTTTCTGTAATGATCCATCAGCAGAAGATGTTTTAAAAAAATTTATCAGGTAATCAATTTAGAAGGAAGCAATCAGGACACTGGAAAATGCTGGTTCCAAATGTGTTTTTTGTAACCCTCTTTCCCCCAAACAAAATAATAAATATTTTAAATGTGTTCAAATTCTGATCTTCTTTTGGGATTGTTATTGCAATATATAACTGGTAAAATATAGAGCCACATTATTTCATAAGATTGCATCAAAATGTTTGTGAGAAACATTTTCATTGACTCTGTGGAAAACTATATATCATTCTATATGTACTGTTAACATTCTTCAAATGATAGCAACAGTGCATTCCTTTCTTAATTTCTATATTGCTTTATTCTCTATCTTGTCATTATGAATTCATATGTGATAACAAAAAAGAAAAGCAAAAATAATAATAAAAAATCAGGTCTATATCATGGTTTGCTTAGAGTTCATTTGGCACATTTGTTTCTTTCTGAGCCAAATAACATTATGGTGGAAGCAGATTTTTCTCTCAGTGGTTCTTGAGGCAAATCAGTCTTCTGAGTAAGAGAAATGGATGGTTTTGATCTAAGAAAATAGAACTGTTTTACAGAGTGAGGACGAGTATCTCAATAACTGTGAAGGAATAGCTGTGGAGCAAAGGGCAAGATACTCTCATCATTTGAAGCCTTTGGGGAATATCATTCTCACTTAGATGAGCTCTTTGGACAAGCTCTACAGCAAATTTGGGGATGAAAAAAAAGGAAAATATTTTACTTCTAAGGAAAGGACGGGATGTTTAATATAGTAGCGGTAAAAGATGCCTTCTATGTTTCAAAGCACAATTATTTTTAGTTCAAGGTGTGATATGTCAGGTGCATATCATCTTTTCTCACTCTATTTTATTGTACCAGAAACAGGCAAGACGTCTCTTCTGTTCTGATTGCTGACAAGTTTTATTTCATTTGACTTCAGCAGTATTCACTCTATTTTTGCTTCTTTTGGGACACCAAACATGAACATCATAATGACAAGAATTTGGGGGTTTTAACTGAAATAGCCACTCTACCCCTTTTCAACTCACATGATATTTCATGTATTTTGAATGTATCACTCAGAAATAAAATAAAGTGATAAATGAAGACAAATTATACCACTCTACATAAACCACCATGCTGTAAATAATTATACTGTACTTTGAACATGTTCTTGCAAAATTAACAGACTGATAAAATAATATGGAATACAAAAGACATTTGTATTCCACAAAAAAGATAATAATTATCCATGAATGTTAGCTGTAATAAGAGTGAGGTGTTGGGGTTTTTTAATTGTGTTAATGTATATTGAAAACAGTAACAATTCTCTGCATTACAGGGAAACAGCTTTTGACTTAGAACTGTTCATATTCTGTTATGGTTTTCATTGTTTTAACTATTTTAACATAACAAATACTTTAAAAAAATAAATTGAGCTGGAGGAAGGTTTGTTATAGTTAATCTGGAGACAATGTTTTGTTTCGGAGAAGGAAAACTAGTGAAACAGCTATCTGTAGATCTGACTTCAACTAATAGGAAAGGGATGGTTGAGACTTGAATGTAGAAGGTTGGTTGAGTGCAAGAGTCAAACAAAAGACTCAAAAGACCAGAGAACAGCCTTCCAAGAACAGAAAAAATGTGAGCAGAGCATTGAGAGAAAACTGGGCTTCCAATAAACGGACTTTAGGAAATTCAGGTATGGAAGGAACATATTGCAGTATAATTAATATATAAAACAGACTCTTCTGAGTGCAACACTAAACCAGTCTGGTATCAGAGAAAGGCAGAAAGATTGAGAGAGACTCCTACAGCAGAAAAGAATTCCAGGATGCTGGAAACTGATACATGTCTAAGAATAATTTTGCAAAAGAATAGAACAAATTTATAGAGATAAAATTGGAAAGAGTAGGGAGCCAAATTACTTAAGACTAGCAAGACATGTAAAAAGCACCAAAAGATAAGTTCTGTAAGTGCATCAGAAATAAGAGAAATTCAGTACTTTTTTTCTAAGCAGAGCATAGAACTATGCTTTAAGTCTGCATGAGCATGCATTTTTATATACATATTAGTACAGGGATCCAATTTTTTCACTTGCAAATTGGATGACTTTCACACTAAAAATCTCAGAGGGGATTTGAAACTGTATTCATTTTTCTGTTGTAGACCTATCAGTTTAGTGAGGATATTAAATAAAAGACTTTTAAAACTGAGGGAAATTAGAGAAGGATCAAGGGAAGAGTGGTTTTCCTGAACAGAGAAACAATTCCTCAGACTATATGATTTAATAATTCATATATTATAAAAAGTGACATGAAGTATTATTTAGGAACACTAAAGTGTAAAAGGTGAATACAAACACTTAAAAATGTCTGCCTCTACCACATCAGAATTGCAGTTTGTCAGGGCAATTGGTGCAGGAGAGGATCAAACCTCATTTCCTCACAAAGAAACCTTTATCTTCCACGTATCCATAATACTCATAATGCTGCTGTGACTCTTAGGGATTGTTCTATACAGAGCCAGGGGCTGGAATCAGTGATCCTTGTGGGTCCCTTCCAACTCAATGTATTCTGTGATTTTGTGATTATCCATGTAACTGCCTAATCTTATCTGAATCTTACCAGATGCTGTTGCTTATTCCTTGTCTCTGGTTATTTTTATCTTCGGACTTTCTTGGTTTTGGTAGAGCCATTGGAAGTAAAGTGCAGATCCAAATATGAACTGTTGAAACTCTTATGTTTGAGCTTCCAGTGACCTGCTATGTGTTTGATATTAGAGTCCAGGTACATAGTATACAACTGGGATTTCATGTCATAATTCGCTTGTAGATTGCCTTACAGATAAGGGGAAAACATTGTGGATCTTGTTCCAGTTCCTTTCAGAAAACAGAACTAGCGTTCACGACTTACAGTTCTGGTGTTGGTGGTTTTTGGTTTTTTATGCAGTTTGGTTTTTTTTTGAGGCACAAAACAGCAATAAATATTCTCAAATCTAGTAAATTGCTACACAAAATATATTGAATTTTGCAGATGATTCATATGACTGAGCCAATCATTTGTTGTATGACCCAACTCAGAGAGCAAAACTCTAGCAAATTTTGCCTCTGTGATGAGTAGAACTGAATTAAAGATGAGTAGCAATAAGCAAAACAGTCCTCTCAATATGGGTAAAAATTCATTTCATTCTAGTTGATTTATATTAATTTTATTCATTGTGTGATGGGACTCTGAAGTTGCTATGACCTTTGAGGTCAATGCTGGTAGACAACTTGTTATACTGAGTACAGCAAAGCTGTCATCAAGGCTTTAAGGTTAAAAACGCTTTTATTTGTATAGATAAAATGGGGTTTTAAATGGATTTTTTTTTGATGACCAGGAGAAATAATAATAAAACATTATAGATAAGCTGCAAAAGTAATGCTAACTCTGTAAAAATAATGCTAACTCCATAGAGTGTGTTCTAAGCTCTTGGAAGAAAGAAGTTGCTCAGAAACCTGGTTGAGGCTGTTGGAAGATCTGCTTGCTCTCCCAAGTTTTCCCTACTCGTTTGGCTCCAGATGCAGTGCCATCAGCAGCTCATCTGTTCAGACCCCTCTTCCTCTGCCTGTTCCATCTCAGCCCTCTCAAAGCTTTTCACATTTTTTTCACAGCTTTTGCTCATCTTCTCCTCAGGGAAGGCTGATGCTGCCTGAAGGTGAGACCACCTCCAGAGGGGAGTGGTCAGGGTAGGGCAGGTGATGGCCTCATCCATTGCTGCCCAGCTACACCCTCTGAAAATAGCACTCCATCAGAAAATGTGTCACCCTTCAGAGTTTGCATTGCTACTCACCCCACGTGAAAGGAGTCAGGAATTTCATGTGGTGTAAATGGGGCTTCCCCATATAAGCAGGACAAACATCTTCACACTTAAACCCATTGAGCATTGCAAAAGCTCTCAGTATTGCTATTCAGACTTTAAAATATATTCCTAGACTGATTCACTCCACTTTGATCTCATCTGTATTGTTTCTATTACCTACAGCAGAGTTAGGTTAGCCTTTTAGTTGACAGAACTATTGTACTCTCTTTCACAAGCCCACAGATTTTACTGAGTAATTAAGGTTTGATTCTGTGAGCTGAAATAAATGAAAATTTTCTTTTCATATAATAGGTGTAATGAGAATCCTGCTCTGTCATATCACTGGAAAAAGAGCAGACTTCTGACAACATCAGTGTTTGAGGCAAATCTCTTTCTAAAGAGGAAACAAGGTTAGATGGAACTCTGCTGGAAGTCCTTTTATTTGCCATGATGCCAAACATCAAACTACAAAATCATTTTACTCTCATTATTAACTTTTGCAAGAGATATACTGCTTTCCACTGAGCTGTTTTCAAGTCAGTGGGGGAAGAGAGAGATGGCTTTATCAACAGAGAAGGAGATGAAGAGAATTAAAGGAAATTTGATGAGGTGTAAACAAAGTAGCAGCTTGAGCTGGAGGGTGAACTGTAAATTGCAAGATGGTAGTGAGAAAAAGAACAGTTTGCAAAATTAGATTAAAAACTGTTAAGCATCAAAGCAAACAACAGGACATTTTTAAAGCTTATTTAAGCAATAAGTTAAAATAGTGTTGAAGTCAAGACAACAAGCAAAAGTGTTTCAACCATAAAGTACAGTACAGTTGCTTTCTCAGATTCATCTCACACTGCTTCACTGCTTCAGGGTCAACTCTAGCACTGAACCAGATATTCTACAGTACCCTCGTGTTGAAAGTCATAATATTGAAGCTTGTATATTTTAAATGCCTTCACCTAGATTTTGAGTTATTAAAACATAATTGGAAAGAAATTTCAATTGCAAATTGATTTTACTCTGTCACAATTTTTGTGGGTTTTTGGGTTTTTTTGACATAAAATTCATTGTCATAGCTTAAATCGATGATTTTTTTTTTGGTATATATAGCAGTGCTATTCATTAAAATGGCCAAAGTAAAACAACATTTGAGTTTGGCTAGGCTGGCACAAGAAAGTATAATTATTTTTAAAGATGAAAAATATTTTCTACTTTGTATCAGTAATTTTTTTTCCGAGTAAGTCTCAATCTAGAGCAGCACAGCATCCTATCACTTACTCTTTTTTCTCTTTACTGTAGAATGGTTGACATCATTATATATTATGATCTTCCTATTTATTAAAAAACCCCAGCATACAAACATCCTTATAATTACTGTCACTCTTACGTGTAATGTGTGTGGCTTTAGAATTGACCTAATATGTGCAAGTCTTGGTCCAAAGTGCTTGATTTTGAAATCAGCTGCATATTCAGCCCATACTGACATTGGGATGATAATCTCTTTCCCACTGGAGAGAAAAGAAACTGCAGGGTCAAGGATGTCTTTAAAATATGGTTGATTTGACCACCTTCTTTGAATGCTTAATTTGAATATCTGGAAACTGAGCATTGGTACCAGTGAGAGGGAACTCTCCTCTGAAATGAAGTATATGTCATGTCTCTAAAGAGCAGAAACTACAGAACTGTCACATTTTTGATGTGGTATTCAGCACACCAATGTTCAAAATATTCAGTTTTATAGAATTTGAAAAGGCTCACATGCACACACAAAGCTATAGTTGAAGGGATAATCTCATTTAAACATGATAAATGTCCAATTTTTGTTCAAATTGAGTGCCCTGTTTCAGAGACGTTGCTTGTCTTTTCCAGCAAAACTCTACACAATCATCTGTTGTAAGTGGGCCATAGTGTTCTAATGTGTTCCATCTCCATAAACATCAGAAGAAACTTTGCAAAATATTCCTATTCCTCTTCAACATCTCATCTCAATGTTTAGCTAATAACTTCTATGTATTATTTTTTATTATTATTCTTCCAGAAACTGGGGACTGTGCCTACTTAAAAAAGATATTTCATATTTTCAAATTGCAAATAACAGAAGCTATTGCAGAAATACAGGCTTTAAACTTTATTTAAGCAACTAAATAAAAATGCATATTAAAAAACCAATAAGGAGACAAGAAAAATATCAGAAATTCTACATATGAGACTGAAAATAGTCTATACATAACCCCTTTAGTTTCTTCACCTGATTCTTTTTATACACAAATTTAAGAAAGAATTTTAGAATATCCCTGGAAGGAAAACATATATGAACAATTGTAAAGCCCAGTGTTAAGACTTTACAGCTCTTTGAACCTTGCTAAAAATTAATAATTGATATTTTTCACATTCCATGATTATTTTATCTTCACAAGATATGTTAAATATTTTTCAGTCATTGTAAATTTTTCTTACTCATATATATATAAAATATAGAATGATAGATTGAATATTAAGGATACTTTGGTGACTAAATATGCTGGTGTATAAATGAACATGTGGAGTGAGGTACACTAAAGGCATCAAGGAAAAATAAATTGAAAATATAATACATATTTTACATAGTTTAAAGGCCATGGAACTTAGAGATATGATTTTCAGAATGAAGTTTTACACAATAAACTAACAGTTGAATTAGAAAGAATATGTTTTTCTTGTGATTTTTCTTCCTTAGTGCAAAGGTCTAAGTCTGAAGGTTGTTTGTTGATAAGTCATGTGAGTCCAGTTCAGAGAAGATGTCACAATTTCCACTGAAGAAGAAGAGCAAGAAGGAAGAAGCTGAGAGATCTTGCAAAAGATCTTCAACAGCTCTTTTCCTTTAAATTGTATCAAGAAGAGCATAATGATGATCTTGCCCATCAGTCACAATAAGACACCAGACTTCGAAACTCACCACAGTCAGATCTTCCCTTAAGATCTTCGTAACCCTTAGTAACAACTGCAAAGTAATAGGAATTACAGGTGTGTCCGATGACACTGGTCATTCATGAGGAAACTTACAGGGTAGAAAGAGCTTTGATTCCGTGCCCCATCCTACAGGTGGAACAGAAGATCTTTGCATCTTCCTCAAACTACATTGCTCAGTCTTCCTAACTAGGATCCTAAACTTTTCCCTGTTCTCACCTTTCTTCCTTACCACCATCTCAGCCTGCCCTTCTAATTGCAGACCCCATCCCATTTACTCAGCTGCACATTTCAAGCCTCCTGTCATATTGGTTTTGGTGGGATTCATAGGCAAGGGAGGAAATACAGAATTCAGTTCTCCACACTTCAGAGAACTTCTCAAGATGTGCATATCTATTTTATTTCCTAGACTGAGAAAATGCTTCACTAGCCAAATGCTGAAAAAATTAGGCAGCACATGAACCTAATGGGATGCTGAGGGACTTGTGTTCCCTGTCAACACGATCCCATAGCACTGTGCTGAAAACCATTCAAGATTTATGACGAAAAGAGAGAAAAAGGTACGATTTCTTGTCTAGAACTAAAGGCACTCAGCCTTGAGGGGGCAATTGTAACTGTAATTTCTGCTCACAGGGTTGCATTTTACTCAGAGACTGAATAATTGAAATACAGACAGAGCTTTAGAAAAAAGGGCCAGAACTTCCTCCTCTCAGAGAAGGCAGTGAAAAAGTAACATATTTCCTCTGTCTCTGTATACTCTGTAACATCAAATTTGTCCTTGCGCAGCCGCACAGCTTGGAGAACTTCACTACAAGGTATATATTGATGATAGGGTGCTTTTGAGACATATGTGGGTTGGATCTCTGATAGGTCTTTGACTGAACTGAACTCCTACTTCCAGACAAATTCTCTGAGGTTTTGCATAAAAGATAGATGGTGGCACTATGACACACTTTTAGAAAAAATTAGTGATGACAGCTGCCTGTTATAGGATGCCTGAATGTGTTCAATAATTTCAGAGCTCGCCAGGCTGGGCTTCCTGAGATGTTTCAGCATAAGAATGACACATTTTCAAACTTACACTAGCCTATATAGGAAATACAGATTGACTTTTTCAGTACTTATCCACAGGCAGAGAAGCAAACTCAAGACACGAAGAGAAATTTAAAGTCTCATCTTGGATGATTTGAATAAGTTCTACCAAATTCCACTTAATTCCTGATTTGTATGAGTGAAAAACAGATGCGCAAAATTATTTAGGAGTCTAATGTCTCTTAGGTAGTCTTATTTCCCTTTGATTTCATTTGAGATTGTGGTATATTTAAGTAGGGGTAGGGACGCAAAACTTTTTTGGATTTGGTTATTTTATCCATAGAAGCGTAATTTTGGAAGGGCAAATAACAAAGCTTTTTTGTAATTAACTGCAAAAACTTGATAAGTTTTGGGTTTACATTCTTTCACAGATACAGGATATGATGTGGAAAGGATGTTTCAATAGCTGCCAGCTTAGTCTATTCAATCCAGGTATTGAGAATTAGTAAAATTTCTGCATCTTCTCAAGAGAGTTAGCATTTTAAGACCTCACACTAAAGCCCTGAATGCATTAACAAAAGAAACCTTGGAGAGGAACATATTTCACCTGTGCCAGAAGGCTGAACACTATTGAAGGTGGATCTTGTCTCCCAGATGACTTTCTGAAAGGTAATTTAACCTTCTCTTTGGGCTTCCTTTGGTGAAATTCAGTCACTTCCAATGTCTGCTGGTGTTTCCCAGTGCTAAAGGTCCTGTGGACATACATGGCCAGGAAAGCAACAAAATGCTTCCTCCCGTTGGCACCTTGGGTGTGCAGCTCAGACAAGACTGAGATTGCAGTTTAGCAATGAATTAGAGATATGATTCAGAACAAAATGAGAAGCAGATGAGTAAGTAGATGCCAATTTTTCATAGCCTTTTTTTCCCGAGAACCACACTTCCAAGTGTCAAGTGGGTAAAATCCTACAAAGGTGTTTTGCTTTGAATGAAAGGGTCAAGTATTTCAATATGGGTTTGTCTTTGGAATTAATTTAGTGTAATACATGCTCTTTTCCCCTCCCCTTTTTCTAGCACTCTAGTTCCTGAAATATATATATGATGATGCATGCAGCACAAATAACTGGTTACCATAGGAACAACTGTAATAGTGATCCCAAAGCAGGGTTGGCCTTTTTTCAGGATTTTCTTTTTCCCCTTAATACCATACTTTGTACTTACATAAAGATCCTACCCCCCTTTCATTTGCAAATCATTCTGGAAAAATGCTCCTATTTAATATGATTTGATTATAAATTGATAAAATTTCAGTGTGTTTGCAGCAGCCTTCTGGCCTTATGCATTTTTTTTACTGATAAAGAGAGGAACGCTAAAGGAATTTTGTATCCATGACATTGTAAATGACAACTTTATGGTAAGCCTTACTACTTTAAACATTGCTGTGATGACATTACTGAAGTAAACAAAGCATTTTTTTTTCTTTCCCCATCATAAGTTACCCTTTTATCACATCCTGGTATACAAGTATGAGAAAATGCAAATATGTGTGAGCAGGAAACAAGCAAAATGGCAGGTAAATTTTGATTCTTCTAAATGTTAATGGTATTACCTGTTATTATCTAGCTCTGCACACATCATCAGGGTTATAAACTGAGTTTCAGATACGCACTAACATATTGCCACAACCCTATGAATAAGTTTATGGGGAAGTAATCAAGGCTCAGTCTGCCTCCTCCTCTTAGTGTTCCCAGGGAAATTGAGGGAGCCCTGTTTTACAACAACATTGAAATTTCTTGAGTATTGATGGAGGCTTTATGATTCTGTTGAGAAAGGGGGTGATAGAGCAGCTTGGTGACCATCAGGCATCTGTGAAGGTCATCCCATCAAGAGCAATCATTAATTTCATCTACACTTTGGATAGTACAAATGCATAGGAGAAACACAATAAATGCCTCACAGGCATTCCTTGGAGAGAAAGAATTTCTGTTAAAAACAAATGAAAGCTTCTTTCTTTAATGCATATCACAGTGTTCAGCTTAAAAAAATAAATTAAAAATCCATTAGGAGAAGCTGTAAATAGCCATTGATAGAGAATGTGAGCTACATGTGATTGGAGAGCTCTGTCTGCATTGCTGTATTTGAATGCAGAAGTTCTATGTCCCATGCTTTGCCAGAGTGCTGGGGTACAGGAATGCATCCACACTGCAGCCACAGCAATTTATATGGAGTTTTAAGTAGTTATGAGAGTGCTGTTTGTGGCAGATCTGGCAGCTGAACATGAACTCTACACTGCAGTCACCAAAATACCTGAAGCAGTGATATACAAGTTTTGAAGAGTTGTAATTTTCTGACACAAAACACATTTGAGGAAAAACCATATATCAAATCTATTCCAAAACCCTCTTCTCCTGTCTAACAAAAATTAGAGATATTATTCTGCCTCTGTAGTTTAAGAAAAAGATCACTGTTACAAATTTTGCCTTTTGGAACGGAAGGATTTTTGCAGTCTGCAGAAAAACTGCATCAGCTGAAAAAATAAATCATAATAAACAAGGGCCTCTGTTCCTTTCTGAAGTGATACCTTAGATACCTCAGGTACTTGTAGATAGTTGTGAAATTTACCGAGGCTTTTCCATCCACAGAAAAAGCTACTGTAACTTTCTTGTTACCACAGACTCTTAGCATTTTTTCCCATGCTAACTATTTAATTTGGTTGCAAAGCAGATTCACATCATCTTTTTTCTTTTTCCTATTTGACATATAGAATTTAATTATAGTAAACATTTGACACTAATTAGATGGCAGTTTTAGAGGACCGACTTGATGTAATTTATTAGATTTAGACATTTAACTGCAGTGCAGTTAGTGTGTAACCATGTTTAGGGGTATAAATTCTATAAACCAGTAATTAATTTACATATACTTACTGCTTCATTAATCTATGTGTTTGGATACCTAAAAATTTAAGGTGTAATATGTATTTTATTAGGCAATGAAGAGGAAAAAAAATCATGTAAGAGAGAATAGAACTTTTGCAAAAATGCCAAAACACTCAAGGACAAAAACCCCATAGATGTTCTTCCTACTCTTTCTTCAGAGAATTTGCACCTTGTCATTCCTTAGAGGATGCTTCTCACGGCACAAAGATAGCAGGTACTGTTTAGGTGGGGCTAGTTAAGGCTATGAGGTTACTGCTGTTTCCTCACGACATCAAGTCTGTTTCTACCTCCTTCAGCACATCTGCACATGGGCTTTTCCTAACCCAGGGCATCAAAGTGATCCAGGCATTTAAGTTACCATTTCAGCAAAAAATTATGGAAAGCTGTGCCTAATTAGCAACCTCCCCTCTAGTGGGAGGGGAAATGACAAGCAGGGAGGTTGTGCAGAGCTGAAGCCCTGTGTGCAAAATGGTAAAACAATAGAGAACTGCAGAATGCCACCAGAATCTGGACTAGCACCCTGCCTAACCCTGCTCAAAAATTATCTCAGTGCACGAAATTCATGATATTAACCACATTAGCCTATGTTTACTGTGAAGGACTGTTTCTGCTGTTCCCTGGTAACACTGAATCACTCCGATGAATAATAAGAAAAATGTAAATAAGATATTCTCTGAGCTATATTGCAAAAGCTGAGCTATTTTTTTTTCCCAAGCAGAAATTCTCCACAAAATATTCCTTTCGTTAGAAAATTAAAATTACTGCTGATAAATATTTTTTCAGGAAACAATCAACTTTTTAATTTGAGAAATAAAATATTTAATAACAAAGAAAAAATGTTTTGACTGTGACAAAACAGATATTTAATTTTGCAAATTTAAATTTTTTCTCATTTGAAAATGAAATTGTCAGTAAAATATAAACTTCACCAAGTTCAGCAAGACCAAGTGAAGGTTCTTCAACTGGGGGAGGACAATCCCAAACAGGATGGGAGAAGGGTCCAGTGAGACCTTGTTTTGGCTTTTTAATTCTTTAAGGGGCTTATGAGAAAGAAGGGGACAGATCTTTTAGTAGAGCTTTTAGCAATAAGATAAGAGGTAATGGTTTTAACCTAAAAGAGGTGGTAGATGTTCCATTTCTGAAAGCATTCAAGGCCAGGTTTAACAGGATTCTGAGCAAATTTACCTAGTTGATGTAATTTCTTATGGCAGGGGAGGTTTGACTAGATGACCTTTAAATGTCCCTCCCAATCCAAACCACTGGAGGAAAAATAAAAATAAATAAATTTTAACACCACCATTGCTCTTGACTGATTAGATTTAAACTGGTGTCGGGATTTTTTCCTAAGTATTCTAAATATTTTTAATGAAATTTCTATTTTGTGATGTGCAAGTCAATCAGCAAAAGAAACAGAGAAATGTAGAAGTGTACAGAATTCACATAGCAACAAGGATGGATTTTAATAGACCTGATTATGAAGTAGATGGGGGTGTGTGTGCATGTTGGTGGGGAACTGCAATTATTTTTAATTTGCAATGAAAAGCCAAGAATTTTCAAAAAGAGGAAAAAATAGACAAGCAAGATATAAAAGGAACTGAAAATGAGAGTAATAGATAAAATAAAACTCATTTGTCCCTTCTGTCCTATGCATGCAGTTAACACAGATTTCTTTCCTTTAGATTGAATGCAGTGCTAACAGCTTCAGTATCTTCTTAGATAGTCATACTTTAATATTGCAGGTTCCTAAGAGGCTTTAGATTGTAGTAATCACCTAGAGAATAAAAAGCTTGTTTTGGAACCATCTGTGCCTAAAACGAAATTGTTGAACAGTTATTTGGAAGTAGAGTCTCTGGGACTGGAAAATAAAGTAATTTCAGTACCCCTTTCAATAATATATTTGAGGATGTCAGTGCAGAGCTGTGCTTTTGAACCCACTGCACCCTCAAAAAGAGTGGCAAACTCAAGCTTTATTGTCTTAAGAACATCCATGATGCTGATTAGCATTTGATTTATGGGTCTTCTGTGTTTATTTGTTTATAAAAATGCCCTGCCTCTTCGCTGTAATCCAAATCCTATGTTGTAGCGGTTTCTATAGCAACTATGCATTTATTATTGAATAAAGAAAGAATTATGTAAACCAAAGCCATAAACCATACATAAATTATCAATGCATAAATTCCTACTGTCCTGGTTTCTCTGTCCAATTCTCTACAGTTTGTATATAAGCAAGTAAGAATTATAAGAAAATGAAAAGTAGAAAGTTTCACTCAACCTTTTCTTCAGTAACATTATTGAGACAACTATCTGTCTAGAAATTCTGATGATATCTGATCAAGTAATTCAGGAATCAGGAGTCATTCCTTTAAAGTAATGAATCTGGTTTTTGAAATCGTGAAATTAAAAAACCATTAACCCTATGAAAATACTGCCACTGCTCTCCCTTCCCCAACTCCCCCCTCCAGTTTTTATTTGATTTGATTGTGGAAGCATGCTATCGATTTTGAAGCATTTTTTGCGGCCTATTTTAGCTACCAAGACAATATTTTATGCATGAAAATTCCAATTCTGAAATTTTGATATTCCAATAATATGTCCTACCTGCTGATATGCCGGAGCTCCAATATCAATTATCTTAAAAACTCAAACGTACTCAAAGATACTCACCTAAGCCTCATAGCTAGTTCTCTGTGTTGGTTGCCATTATTTGGCTATGCAAGTGCAAAACAACACCCAAAATTTCATTTGCAGCTAGATATAGTTGAAATTCAGGAACTCTATCCAGGATTACAGCCTTCAGTTTCTAGATGCCAGCTAAAAGTCAAAGTCTTGGAATCTTTCATGAGAAAGAAAGAAGGAAAGAAAGAAGGAAAGAAAGAAAGCTCCAAGTCCTACATCGGTATTCAATTTTGAGAGTGAGAATGTTGAAATAAAACATTTTGACACTTTCTGGAATTAAATGTTTTGAAACTTCCATTTGAAAATATTTCAAATGTTGCTGCTGTGAATCAGAAGAAAATTGTTCTGTTAGAGAATTTTTTGGCCAAAATTCCAAATCCATTCATAACAGCTGCCAGACTTTCTGGGGCAGACCGCAAGATCTGAGCTCAGGGATCCTCATCCATGTAGCTCAGCTGAGCATAAATTGTCAATAAAAACCCACAACTTATTGCTTATAATTTTTGGCTTCCCATGCACTTGCTTATTTAATCTTTGGCTTTGCCTGAGAAGTTTCAATCAAAAGTAGATCTTTCCAAATGAGCAACCACTTTCTAAATGTGCATGAAACCCATGTTGTTATTTTTAAAATGAAACCAAATGAATGTACGTAGGACAATAAAGTTGTCTCTGTAAGTGCAGTGCATCTCGATTATCTACATGTGTAACTTTACTTCATAAAGTCATATAATTACCTTAATTTATGAAAGCAATGTATTATGCAATACAACATATATTTATAATATTTGCCATCTAAGTCTTTGACTAAGAAACAGAAGTTTCTGTTTATCACCATAGTACATCTCATTATCTCAGTGGGGTATTTAGTATGTTTGTTTTAAAGCACTCTTGAAGCTTTCCAAAGACAGAAGGCTAAATAAAAATCCAGACACATGCCACAATTAAACTATGATATGCAATTAGAGATTTTGTGAAGCAAAGACTGTATTAGAACCTATTTCATGTTTTCTTTTTTCTACACATTTTTATACATTGTCTTTTCAAGAAATTGATAAATAAGAAAATATTCAATCCAGCTCCAAATTTTCTCACATTCTTAAGGGTTTAAATTAATCTTCAGTGTGTGTATGTATGCATATATATATATAAATATAATTAATATGCAAATGTTATACAAATACATACCTCTTTTGGATGACTTTGCAAGTCTTTAAAACTGGAGATACTAGTAAAGTCTGAAAGAATACTATAATTATTTTACACATGTTATATTCTTAGAAAATAAGAAAGACCATCAATGTTTCCAACAGATAAATATCTTCCATTCTACTTCCCAGCAAGTACTGCAAAAATACTTTGTGTGCCAAACCCTAAGGAAAAAAAGTACTATTCTGTATAGCTCAGAGAGCATGTTGGATTGGGAATTCAAATGAAATGTGGTATCTCCTAAAATACCCCTTGCTTTTAGTCTTTATGATATCATGAGATAATAATATAAAGGGTTTTAACTCACTACACAAGCAAAAGAAATATTTCAGTAAAATGTGATAAAATACCAATTCTTAGTTTTCAAGGAGTATTATGACACATTGTACAATTTTTGTACAGAAAAAAGCCTTTAGCACCTATTGTGTACTTTGCTAAAAATGCATACCTTACTCTGCTGGTAATACAGAAAATAATTGTATTTTGCTTAATATTTTTTTTAATGAGAACACCATATCTCTATGGACCACACGGACTGATTCAATAAAATGCCATTCTTCAAACTGAGAGTGTTTCTATTTGCAAGCTCAAAAGGCAGAATGGTATTCATGTCATAGACAAAATAATTTCTTATCTCTTGTTGCTCATTAGAGAGAAATATAAAGGGGATGCTGCTTTTTCTTTAATTGATTAATACTGAATACCTAATTATCTGTGCAGTACTAATAATTCATTAATTGAAAAAATGAGATATGTAAGAGGTATGTAGTAATCTAAGCATTTGACAGAACATTTGGTCAATCAGAAGTTTAAAACAGAAGTAAAAATACAAAAAATCATCTCTCAGTCAGCCATGTACCAAGACCACAATCTATTTAATATCATTGAATAGATGTGATTCCAGTAAAAGAATAAGAGATGAGTTTCTTGCCTTTTTCTTGCAAACAGGTTCTGGTCAGGGGGATAGAAATGCAGTCTTGATTACTGATGATCCAGAATGACATATCAGGCACTCTCTCTTTAGATTCATCCATGCTAGATGTATCAATGTCCCAAAAATGGATCTCCAGATCATGTACTTTTCTGTAAAAGTCCAGGGGCACTTTTCAGTAGACCAGGTTACTCAAAGACCCACCCAGCCTTCATTTAACATTTCCAGGGAGGGAGCTTCCACTGCTTCTCTGGGAAGATTATTTAAGTGCTTCATAGTAAACAATTACTTCCTAACATATCCGTATTTCTGGAATGACAGTGAATTCCCAACAACTAACTCTATGTGAGCCTGAGGGGGAGTGAGTGGCAAAAGCTCCCTGTTGTGACCAGCACAGAAGTTCCATGAATTCCTGGTATAGGCTAACACAGGAGAAGATATTTTAAGGACCAAAAAGTGTACCAGTGGACATATTGGTATATCTGCCTTGGAGACAGAGGAAACTAAAACATTTGTCTACCTTGCTCAATCTCTCAGAGCACCCTTATGCTGTGCAATTGCTGAGGGTCAAAGATCATAGGGTGCCAATCGCTGCCACACTCCACACAAAAACCATTGTGTCCTGGTTTTGGCCAGGATAGAGTTAATTTTCATCCTGGTAGATTGTCCAATGCTGTATTTGGGACTTAGGATGAGAATAATGCTGATAACACACTGATGTTTTGGTTGTTACTGAACAGTGCTTACACGAAGTTGAGGGCTTTTCAGCTTCTCCACCAGTTCACAGAGGAGGCTGAGGGGCACAAGGAGCTGGGATGGGACGCAGCCAGGACAGCTGACCTCAGCTGGACAAAAGGAATTCCACATCATACGACATCATACTGAAAACTAAAACTCAATGTCTGACCAATAGCCAGCCAGTCAGCTCAGGGAAGTTGACTGGCTGGGCACTGGTCAGAGGGTGGTGAGCGTTGTGCATCAACTGTTTTTTATATTGCTGTGGGAGAATGGATTGTAAAACAATACAGATAGTGCTGCAGGCAATCTTGCCTCGATAAGTTGCAGCTGTGTAAGAGAGGTGAACAGCATTGAAGGGAAAAGACGCATGGAATGTTGATTTGGATTGATTTGTGATTGTATTGACCAATCACAAAAGGGTAAAAGGGCACACAGGTGTTATGCATGTGAGAAGGGTATAAAAGGTTGTCCTGGGGATGAATAAAGTGCTGATGCTTGAAACTATTTTCACTGTTGGTTGTGAGTCCTCCATCATATTGCTTTATCATTATTATTGCTTTCCCCTCCTTTTCTGTCCTATCAAATTTTCTGTATCCCAACTTACGAGTTTTACCTTTTTCCCAATTCTCCCATCCATCCTGCTGTGGAGGACTGAGCAAATGGCTATGTGGTGTTTAGCTGCTTGTTAGGTAAAATTGTAACATTATCCTTGTGTTCACTGCTGATGCATTTTGATTGTGTGTTTTAGTTTGGCTAGGAAGGTTTGTAATTTATTTTTATTTTGTAATTTACTTTGCCACGTTCATGCCATGCATGGGCATGAACCTGCAGACCTTCTGCAAAAGTTTTTGTTTAAAAGAACCTCTTACCTAGCATTACTCACAGCATACACATAGTGACTTCTGAAGTTGCTCATCTTTTTCCTTTCCCTACAAATTGTAAAAGTTCCCATGTTCCCTAGTGAAACGATTTCTTCAGCAATCTGCTCTGAGTGCTCCACATTTGACAGGTCAATGAGGCTGAGTGAGATGCTGCAGCTTTTCTGCTCAGATTTTATGCAAGGAAATGGTGATCAGAAGTCTCCAGGTGTCAGAATGAAACAGTGGCACCTACAGCGGGGAGGTGTCTTTGTAGAATGGTGTTACTGATTTCCGATGTGGCTCTGTAGTAGTATGATCAACACAACAGACCACTGCTGCTCTTATAAAATTAGTGATGCCTGCAAGTCATGACATTGCAATATTATCAGGATGTTGTCTTTCCTCATGTATAATCAGTTACAGAATTCCTGGGGATTTCCTGGTGTTTGAATTTCTTTAACGTTCTTATACATATGATAGTGTGGGTGCAGAGAAGGAAGATATTTTTAACACAAATAAAACAAAGTCCAAAGAATCATAGAACCACAGAATAGAATGCAGTTCCTGAGGTGGAAGGAATCCCCAAAGACCATTGAGTCCAACTCCAATGTGTACCTGCACAGGACAGCCCCAAGAGACACCATGTGCCTGAGAACATTGTCTAATTGCTTCTTGAGCTCTGCCAGGCTGATTCTGTGACCACTGCCCTGGGGAGCTGTTTGAACCCTGAAGGCTGAAAACTTCAAGCTTTCTGAACTGAAGGGTGCAACTCTTGAGTAAACATCTCATTTAACCTGAGGCCTTGGAAAAGGCTTCCAAATTTGAGTGATAGGACTGAAGCAGTGCACGTGTAGTTTGGATAGTATTGTGTGATCTCACAGGGTGAAAAACTTAGGTTTGGGATTTTAGTGTATGGTGTTATATGGGAACCAAGATGGAGAACTTTGGGTGTGGATTAGTTGTCTTTTTTCACCTTCTTCCTTCTTCACGAATCTGGGTGGTTTTCTGTAATTGGGTGAGAGAAGTCCACATTGCGGGTTTAAGGTGATCATAATTGGATTAGAAGCATAAATAATATAGATGTCAACTGTTTATTGGTTTTTTGGCACTTAAATAGCCTTGGATAGATATCATTTTAGCTCACTTTCTCAACTTGTTAGAGATAGCTCACATCTTGTGAGTTTGTAATAGATAAGTATAATAAATTTCAGAGTGAGACTTCAAAAACATCTCCTGAGTTTTATTCACCCTGACCTTGGGGCAGGAAAGAGCCAGGCAATTCCATAGAGAGACTCTTCCAGTGCCCAGCCACCCTCTGGGTGAAACTATGGTGGCTTCTCTGACCTGACTATGGGATCTTTAAGCATGCTCTTAATGGACCAGAGTTCTGATGGTCAATTAAACAAAACTGTAGTTATCACTCTCTTCTCCTCTTTGCTCCACCCAAATCCCTTCTGTTCTGCCTTACAGTGCACTTTTCTTCAGCAGAAGGTAGATTCAGATTCACCACAGACTTTGGTTTTATATTAATTACTGAGCACTCACATGGAGTGAAACTATTCTATACTTGGGATCAATTTAAGTGTCTGAGCAACCAGTAAATGTCTTTGAGTCACCAAAGCCATTCAGTTCCGAGTTTCCTCGTGAATAAATTAATGAATATTTCCTACAAAATATTTTCCTATTTATTTTCAATAGTGGTGAAAATGCAGAATCACTGACATGATTTACTCTTTTGGATAGAATGGTGAAAACATCTTAATTTTCCTCTAGTTGATATTTCTTGTGTTAAATAATGAATTTTAGTAAGAGTTCATAGTTTGAAGTGATTATGTTTAAAGTATTCAAGATGGCTTCAATGAGAGCAAACAAGTGTGTTTTCTTCTTTGTTTACTTTTACTTTTCACCTTGGAAAGAATGGAGGCTGAATATACGAATACCATCTGGGAGTAAAGCATTCAAATAACTCAGTGTTATGAAACGTTCTGCATTTTTCCATGCACTGATTGATGCACATGACTGATTAAAGTCAATATTTCTATGAATGGTTTCCTAGATGACAGTACTGTAAGTTTCAATTTTATTAACAATTTCTGCTTATCTTAATAACATATCCGTAGCTCAGACCTGGGTGCATTAAAAACAGATATTTCAGTAACTGACTACACTTATCAGCATTTGAAACATCAAGACCTATTTTTATTTGCAGGCTGTAACTAGACTCAAAATTGTTTGTGCAAGCTCTAAGCCAGTGACCCTTTTCCTAATGTGACTTGCTAGACTGAGCTGTGCAGAAGCTCAGAATAACCTTTATGTGCAATTTTACAAGTATTTTCATAATGCTTTCAGAGCACTCATGGCTTCTATGCATTGGAAACTCTTCATCTCTGGTTTAATTTTCCTTTGATGAAAAGCAGATTAAAAGAAAGAAAAGTACTGTAAAAATAAAATTAATTGGCATGTTATGGAGTTACCATAACTTGAGAGACACCAACAAATTAAACAGAACCTCATCTTCCATATTTTTATCATCAGTCCTTTTGTCAGGGAAGCCACAGTGTCTGTGCTCAGAGTGATGGTGAGTGGAATTACATCCAGCTGGTGGCCAGTCACCGTGTTTCCCAGTGCTGGGAAAAGTCCTGTTTAATAACTTTATCAATGATCTAGACAAGGGTATCAAGAGCTCCAGGCACCACCATCTAGGCAGAATGCTGATCTGCTGGTATGGTGCTGATCTGGGTATGAAGGCTCAATGGGGATCTGGACATGCTGCATTGATGGGCTGAGGCAAATTGCAAGAGCTTCAACAAGATAAAGTACTGGGTCCTGCTTTTAGATCACAACAACCCTGGACGATGCACCAGATTTGGGGTAGAGTAGCTGGAAAGGTGCCTGGCAGAAAAGCACCTGGGGATGGTGATCAACAGCAGCTGAACCTGAGCCAGGTGTGCCCAGGTGACCAGAAGGCCAATGGCACCTGGCCTGGATCAGCAATAGTGTGGCAGCAGGACCAGAGCAGGGATTGTCCCCCTGTGCTGGGCACTGGTGGGGCCACACCTCAAATCCTGTGTCCAGTTTTGAGCCTCTCACTCCAAGAAAGGCATTGAGGGGCTGGAGAGAGTCCAGAGAAGGGCAGCAGAGCTGGGGAAGGGTCTGGAGCACAGGACTGATGAGGAACAGCTGAGGAAATTGGAAGTGTACAGCCTGGAGAAAAGGAGGCTCAGGAAGAACATAATTGTTCTCTCCAACTGTCCAAGAAGATGTTGTGCTGAGGGGAGTGTCAGTCTCTTCTCCAAGGTAACAAGTGAAGGACAAGAAGAAATGGCTGCAAGTTGCACCAGCCCTAGCTCCACTTCCCAAAAGAATACATAAACCCATGTCAGAAAGTAGTGAAATGTACATCAAGCACTGTGAATACCAGAAATAAATCTATGTTTGAAGAGCATGAGTATATTGGAGAGCAAACAAGACTATTAGTTCAAGGTTGACTGTACAGTCAACAACAGTCATGGATTTGACTAGAATCTTTCTGAGTCCCCCATAAGACCCGAGAGTAATCTTTGCACCTTCGTGCACTGGACATAAATTGGCATTTCCTGTACTGTTAATATGCTTTTGTCATGGCCAGGGCTGTGTCTTATGCAATAGTAGTGTTTGCAGTTAGGTGTGTAAGCAGTGCTGTGATACAAAATCAGATGAATATTCATAATGAAATAAATACTCATGTTGAAAATATGCTTAGATGTCTGAAGCATAGACTTTGCTGTAGTTCATACTTCTAGCTAAATGCATTTTTTATTTTAAATGAAAAATTACTCCAGGAACATTTGTAAGTTTTCTGTCAGGTCAGATTGAAATCTCTGACTGGATGGATTCATCTTCCAAGACTTCATTTTACTACAATAAAGAGTACAAATCACAGGCTTTTAACTGTATCTGTTTTATTTGCATATACAGTCGGAACCTTAAGCATACTACCTTAACATAATTCCTTTGAGGCACTTTAATCAATGCAAAATTAAACTAATTATGGTAATTATATCTTCTGAAAGTAAAAGGTGACTGGAGTAGTACTCAGCTCTAGCACAAGTCAAAACAATAAAAAGGGAATGTATTAACATGTTCTTCATTACTTTGGTATTAGTGCAGTACCTTCCTAACGTCTCTGCTGAAACTTGAATTTTAAACTTAGAATTTTCCTTTCATTATTTGGTGTGTGGCATTAAAATTAAATGAAAAACATGGTTGTAACTACACGTCACTGTTGGTCTCTCTATTTACACAGCTCTTTTTCAACTTTTAAAACATTACTCCCTCCATAAAACATTAAATATCTACACTGTGAGATTTCGTGTGTTGTCCTTTGGTTTAATCTTCAAGTACTTTCAGCTAAATCAGGCATTGAGGAGATGGTCTTGTACCAATGATGTTGTGCTCTGATCTCCTTAGCACAGTGACCAGACTCTCAGCAATCCCCATTGTAACCTCTCCTGGTTGTCAGTTCTGTGTCATCAATTTGTAGTTACAAAAAAAAGCCATTTAACTTTTCTCTGAGTAGATCTGTGTCTGCTGCTTTCCTGCTTCAACGCTGAGAGAAATACTAATAAATCTGCACTTCAGCACTCACTAAAACAGATCGATTTGGTGAGCACCAACATGGAAACAAACAGGCCCTTTATAGCTATTAATAAAGGAGGATAATTGCTGGCATTAGTCACAGCATTTAACTTCACCTAAGTACTAGTTGGCTGTCCTCAAGGTAAGGACTTTCTGTGAGGTATTTTCAAGTGTCATGGCTCATGTTTTATAAATAGGCAAACTTTGCTTTCAGATGATAAATAAATCAATAAATGTGCACACACCCCTCCAACAAGATAGTGGAAACACTTCTGGTTTACAACAAGCTGCATGCATATGAATAAAAATTTGGAAGATAGCAAAGACTAACATTTTGAAACATGCACCACGGTACCAGTTGATGACTGAATAGGTGTATTTTTCCTTCTCTGAGAAGCATGTGGGGGTTTGGGTAGGATTTTTTCTCCTTAAAAAAAAATTTTGTTCATCTGATAAGGACATAGTGCTTAATTGCAAGGAGCATAAAAATAAAAGCATGAGAATCTAACTAGACAAATGAGAAACAGCTTGATGAGTCAGTAGCCCATATTGTATGTCATGAAGACAGACATCTACCTTTGTTCTCATTGAAGTTCACTGCTTTCATTGCAAAGAAAACTGCTCCCGGCACTACTCCTCTTCGTGACCAATCCCTATTTCAATTACTTTAATGCATTGGAAGACCTGCTTTCTACACTGCCAAACTATGTTATATCCAACGGATCACACAGATACTGGAAGCTGCAGGTATGACCAACACCTAATGGGAGATCCTCAAGGAACTTTTGCATACTAAACAGACAAAGGACTCATAGCCAAATCAATGGTGATGATATAATCAACAAAATAGGAAGAATGTATGTGTTTCGGCCTTTTTTACTGCTGAAATGGAACTGATGGCTTGCAGGAAAAAATTAAAAACAAAACATGCTCACTGTTGAAGGAGTATGAAGAGTTTAAAAATTACCTCAACCTCTGTATGTTTTAAATTTAAAGAATCAGTGGCAGCATATAACTTGGTGATTTAGGGTGTCAGAGTTTGTACACATGTTCCAGCTGAGGCTGAGACTGAGATCCTCATTCACCTCCCTAATCCATATCTTCAATTTTGTCCCAGTATCCTCTCATCCAATCTTTGACTTGGAATGATAAGATTTCTCTCTTCTTTCCCCCCAGCCCCTCCCAAATTCTCCAGTATCAAGCACCTCCACTAACAAAGTACTTCCATTCTCTCTTAATCTTTGACATTCAAAGATTTCTTCTTACAGATTCAAATACAGTAAAACCAGATATATCATCCTTCATTTATCTGATAGAATTTCACAGCAATGTCAGATCGAGTGTATCAGAACCTACAGCAGCACCCAGGTGGAGGTCTCAAAGGGTCATCAAGAGAAATGTTCGTGTCACAAGCATTGATATCCTATTGTTAGGGTCTATGACTTAAGTTTTCTTTAATATATCCCATAAAGGAAACATATATACTGAGTTTCAGGTTTTCCTACCAGGAGGCTCATCAAAGGTACCTTAATTAGCATTTAACATTATCTTTTGCTTTCCCAAAAGACAGAGTTGTATCTATATGGGCTCCATTCAAGTCTGGTCAGAATTAAGCACTGTTTGCTTAGGTTTGTGAGACTTCTAGGGAAATATGGGACAACAAGCTCAAATACGACCCAGTCAAATTTGATTCACACTATACACACACACACACACACACACACACGCACACACACTACTGTTGTTTCAGGAGCTATTGGCAGCTTAGAGAAATAAAGAAAAAGTTTGGGCATTGCAGGTTTTTCTTTTGGCAAGAAATACTAGGAAAATGACTGTATCTTTGAATTACTTAAAATGGCTTTTACCTACATAGAAATCTGAAAGAATATAAACTTAAATTGCTTTGGTTTCTTGGACCACTGAATCCATTCCTAGAGGCTTGATTTAGTATATGTAGAAGATACAAGGAATTTCACTGATTTTAACAATACAGTGATTTTTGTGGATGAAGTCATTGAAGCAAAAATCCAGACTACTTTGTACGCAAATAATCTTGCTCCGTAACAGTAAAATACAAATACGAATGTTTTCCCTTAACAAAATTGAACTTTTTTATAAATTCATGTGTTTGACAGAATTCCTTATCTAAACCATCAGAGGATTTTGGAGGCAATACAGTGTATTTACAGTAAAAATTCCCATGCTGTGTCAATTTTATGTAGAAGCTCACTTTATATCTGAAAATACATAGGGCTCTATTTATGAATCAAACATTTCAGTTACTGGAAAAAATCAGTCATAAATGTTCACTATTTGTTTAATTTGAATAATATTTTATTCAAGATGACAACCTGCAAAATCACAAATACTTTTTGTTAAACTTACTCCATTTATTTAATGGTTAAAGTTATTGGTCTGAATAGTACTTACTATTCAATAGAAGCTGATTCAGTTTTTATGCCTATGCCCAGTGTTTGATAGTCAATAGTAGATGTTCACCCTATTATAATAATTTGAAAGATGCCATCAGAAAAAATAATTACTTTTGTACTTCTGTGCAGTATATAAGTGCGTATGTATATGTATAAAAGACATTGCTGGCACATAATTTATTATGATTTGGCTGGAGTATACTCACTTAATAGGAATCAAATAGATGAATCTTTATACTTCTCTCTCCTGCCTAAATACCAGGAATTATCATAAGTAATATTGTATTGTTATAGGGTATGCATTGTTCCAAATATAATAATGAGAGCATTGATGAATTAATTTCTGAGATTTCTATAGAAGAGTGAGCACATATAATTTTTATTCTAGCACTTGTTTTCAGCTCTGATAAAGTGATCACTTCTTTCCTAATTCCCTAGGGTAATGCAGAATCCCTATGACCTCTGGCAAAACAAAAAATCCTTAGAAAAAAGGCACTGATAGTGGATTTTAACTGAAATCCCTGTTTCAAGTGTCTGAGGTAAAAGGTCTTATCTGGGAAATAAACAAGTTCAGCTGCTGACTTGGCTTAGTGTGCAAAACTAGTTAGACTCTGCTTAGAGAGGCAAAGTGGCCATGCTACTCTAGACCTAAATTAAACATTGCTGAGTGACATAAAAATTAATAGTTTATCAAAAAGAAAATCTGGTAGGCAATGTGTTGTCTTTGTGATTCTAAAATTTAAGAGTAAGAGCACTATCTGTATTTATTATTTATAGCTTCTACAAAAATGGTGATATAAAAAAGTTCTAAATCCCACAAAAGAGACAGAGCTCTGTGTTAAGTTCCTTTCAGTCAGGTGCAATGTCTTAAATCTGTCATTAATTAGAAAACTGAAGCATTACCAAACAATGAATAAATTTCACATTAGACAAGCTTAAGGTAATACCCGATCTTTCTAATGTAACTTTTGTTTCATGTAGAGTCTTAACTCCTCCCTACGTGGATAGATTTTGGTACATGATTTTGAGTCTTTTGACACAGTGAATGGCTAGCAGCCTTTCTACATGGTCATTTGCTGCACTGCAGTTTTCATACTTTGTATTTTGTAGATTCTTACAATATACTGTGCAAATTCTTAGAACATATTTTGGAGTATATTGGAAATACCACAAAGTGTGTAACAGCAGTCAGATGAAAGTTCTGAACTCTTGGTTGAGAAATAATAGATTGTCTGTTGCCAAGGCTGAGCATGTATGGATCTATCCTTTCTGTTAGGGAAGGTTAAATCTATGGAATTGCTCACTGCTCTCTATTAGTGAATCTAGACAGGAAACTGTTTGCCAGGTTCTCCCATGGGAATCTCTGTATACTTTTGCTTGTGCATCCCTTTTGCATCTGACTCTGAAGAGACCATTCTCCGACCTCTCCCTCACTTAAAAACATTAAATTCGCTTTTTACCTGGTATTCATTGCATCTGAATTAATATATTTAATAGCTTCTATTTATTTGTTTATTTTAATATATGCTAAATGAAAACCTTCAATTGCCTTGTAAAATCCCCATTAGCAAGTCTGCTGGTGATAAGCTGGGAGGAGTGGCCAACACCTCAGAGTGTTGAGGAGCCCTTCAGAAGCACCTTAACATTACTTGTGATCTATAGTCTGGTCATCACAGTGCACTCAGATCCACTGCACTCACAGGATCTGAGCATTGTCCCTGAGCCACCTTGCAGCCCTCCTTCTGCCCTTTGCAAGGCTTCCTCCTTCTTCCCTTTGCAAGGCAGCCCCATCCTGTGCACATGGGGTACAGACACAGCCCAAGGCTCCAGTGGATGGCTGGATGTGTCCTTTGTCTTTGAAACATCTAGCTCAATGCTGGGATTAGCTGAATCCAAGCCTGGGAACAGTTGTATTCTAATAGCAAGTAGAACCAAGAGTTGTCTCGGATATCATGTATTGCTGATGGTGTTTTGTGATGTGCCTTGCACAGCCTGCTGTAATAGTTTCCTCTGGAATCAGATATAAAAAATTAAATATACTTCTTAGACTTGAAAGATAACACGATATCTACACCCACACCAAGACAGTCATAATTCAAGGTACAATAACTAGCATTCCTTCTTACTAACACAAATGCACAGAAAATAGAAACTGCATAAAAATAAATGTGCATATTTATATTTTTTGAAAGTTCACTGAATAAGTAGGAAATGTCAATGTATAATGACTTCAATACATAATAACTTAATCCAAAGCGCTACTGAATGTTCACTCCCTTGGATATTTTCACCACATCTCTTATCTAACAGATAAACAAGTAATATCCTCAGTCAATGAAGATGGCTGTTTAAAGCTCTGTAATGATGAATTCAAATACCAGGTTATGAGCTTCAGAGGGAGAAATTCAATTGATGTAACTAGGCAAAGTTATATAACTTGACCTGCAGGTGAAAAACAATTTCAATGTATCGAGGCAGATTAGAAAGTCTGTTCTGTACTCTGATATAAACCATGAGCAGCTATTTTTCAAGCCAAAGGACTTGGAAAAAAAAACCCGAAGTAGAACAAAAGAAATGTTTTAAAGTATGATTAATAATTTAAACAAAGGAAATAGTTTGAAGGTGACCACAAATGACAAAAGTAATCAAAACATTTAGCATATAGCTGATTACCACAACCAAATTCTTATCATACAACAACACTGGATGTATTTGCAAGCATTTTAGTGGTAATAAACCATCCTTCAGTACTGCTTTCTTTTGGTTTATCTTTTCTAATTTAATTATCAATATTTACAGCTTATCAAAAAAATTAAAATATTTAAATATTTCAGTGTTCCTAAAATGAATATTTTTCTGATTTAGCCAATATATTGCATAACGTTAGAATTTCATCTAGTAGTTCTTCACCATGGAAGAATGTGTCACTGTCCTTTTTTATATTGGTGTGATCAAAGCCTTATGCTGGAGGTGAAACAGCTCCATTAGAAAAAAAAAACTATTTGTAATTTCAATACTTAGAATTATGAGTGAATTTTACAGAATTTTGTTTACTATTCTTCTGTTAATCAACACTGTTCAAATCAAATATCGATCTGACTTCCAATCTATTTTTCCTTAGCTGAAATTTCACTAAACCAAAGTTAGTTATTCCTTTGTTCAATTAAAATCTTGTCTGTTGTTAGAGGTTCTGTCCCTCTAGATATGCCTTAAATTGTAATCAAATCTCCTTTTAGCTGTCTGTTAAAGCTATTCTACTTGAGTCACTGTTGTAGTTCTTCTTTGAACCCTTCACCTCAGCACCCTTTAGAAGGGTGTAAATGAAACTCCATTTCAGAAGGCCTGTCCTGAGAATCACTTCTATGTCCATTATTGCAAGTATTAATAGGCCAAGACAGAGCTGTGTCTCAGTGTATTCTTCAGCACTGTTACTTTTATGCCTTGAAGATTCTGGGTGAAAGTAACATGTGCAGCTAAGACTGACATTTCTACAGGAAAAATCAAGACCTCAGCTAAATAAGGATGTATCAAATTGACTAACAGCTTCTAGGTGTAACTTAAAAAAAGGTTTTTTGTAATTTTAACATAGTCGGCATAGGAATTTTTTTCTCCAGAATAAAACAAAACACGTGTTTCCATTTGACTTTTATAGCATGCCTGTGAAATCAAAGTATTTCTTGGTAACCATAACCTTCTTTAAATGTTATATTAACATTCTCAAAGAGTAAACATGCCTGCTTAGTTTTAGGTAAACCACAGCACTAAAAATATTCATGTGTCACATTTCTAGTTATGGTCAATGTCAGATACCTTTGAAATTTCCAAAATTAATTTCAAAAGCTGTCTCACAATTGCCAAACAATATAAGCTATTCTGTGTTTGTATCACATACATTTCAGAGACTCTAGTATTGTGCATTTTGAGGCAATAAGTCTATTTTTTACTCATGTCACAATTGTAATCTTTATCTAAATGGCATTCTTAAAATGTCATTTAAAAGAGGGGAAAAAAAAGGATCAGAGGGCAATTAAAGTGTCATTTGATTACCAGTCTGTGTAAGCAGAAAGAATAATGTTGTGATGTGAGTGGCTCCATTTGTCTTCAAGAGCACGAGAAAGAGCACTCCAAACCTATCCTATTGCCCTGAAGAATTGTTCATTTCTCAAAAATATTTTTAACATCTGCATCTACTTTATAGACAGTTTTATAGACTGTTTTATAATTACTAGTTGTTTTGGAAAACCCATTGTCAATCTCAAACCAAGTAAGGGTTATGACAAGACACATCAGTACTTAAATTATTATAATTAAGTCAAAGAATGAATAACAGAGGAAAATGAAGTATTAAGAATGTTGACAGCTGGAGTCAGGCAGCGGATACTTCTCATGAAGGGAACAGCATGAACTTAAATCTGTCTAATTTATCTTAAAAATAAGTACCTTATTGGTAGCAACCCATCCTTTGTGGGTTTGGTTGTGTATGGCACCTATCAGTACACATCCCTGACATTCAGTAGATGCTTTTGTTACATAATGTACAGATACAATAAAATAAAATAAAATACCAAAAACAAATAGCAAAAACCCAAGCAATCAAAACCTCCTAAACAAAAAGCTGAGTTCACTAATGTAGGTGTTTCCATACTTAAGGGGATTCTGGAGGTGTGGTGGTCTAGGTGTTTTTTGTTAGCCTACATTTAGATGCCTGTGTATTCTAATCAAATTATGTTAGTGGAACTAGTTATAGTCCAGAATATGATCTATTTTACCCTCTTTCAGGGATTATGTAATAGCTACTGTACAATGCCTGTTGATGGTGATATTCCTGCCAGATGGACATATACCCTTCCACTGTTGCTACATTTGCTTGTACAAATTCCCCTGAAGTGTTAATTATAAAAAAGATTCATTGCAAATGCTACCACAAGAATTATACTTTTAAAAAAATGTGTTTAAATGAATACACAATGAAGAAAAATAACAGGTAATTTAAGAATCTGCTGATTTAACCAAATGATGCCTCCCTTGCCACACTTTTAATTGAAGAAGTGAAACACCTCAAGATTTTCTCTCTGCTTCATTTCCCTCTCATTTTTTCTGTATAGGGAAAAAAAAATTAGACAGAGAACATGCTTCATAGATCTCAGCATAGATATGATAGAGTACATAAAAGAGACTCTCAAGGGCAGGTTGTTTGCCAAACAGCATCCTTTGCAAAACCAACAGTATTTTATCTTTTCTGAACTTACAATGTTAATTTGACCCCAACTTCTCTTTCTAAATCTTTCAAAGAGAATTTTGTAAGCACAAGACAGCTTGAAGTGCTACAAGGTTCTTAGTGCTGTAACAGAAAAAGTAGAGCAGTAATGAGAAACACAAATTAATTTTAACACTGTGAAAATTTATATACACAGTAGAAAGAACTTTTCCATTTTTCTCAGACAAAGAAAATTAAAATCCATGTTGTGTCTTTTAATTTGAATTTAATGACAATGCAGCTGGTTTAAACTCTTCTGGAAGACAAATATTGGGTATAAATGGTATCCTCAGTATCAGAGTCCTGTTAGAGAGCAGTCAGAATATTCAAGGGTGGCTGAACATGAAAAAGAGCAAATTCCCTGAAAGTGAAAAATAACCTTGAGAATGCATGGGGTACAACTGGCAAAACAATCAGAATGCAGGGAACTTCCATGTGTGCTGCAGAATAAGTCCAACTCCAAACACATTTTTTTGAAACACGAAATTGAATAATGAAGTTGCTTGTCCAAAACATTGACATTTGGGCAACTCTGCTCTCAACCATGTTACAATAGTATTCTTTACCAAATCCAGATTATTAATAAAAATATTCATAGCATAACAAACAGTCAGAAATGATGCAAGCATTCCAAATGAAATCAAAACTGTATGACAATAACCTAATATTTTCTGGTTTTTGATTATTTCTAAATAAATAAAAAAATCATCATCCTTTTAAAATAATTTTTCTATTTGCCGCCTTCCAACTCAACCCAAACAGGTAAATTATTATTCCTGTTTTGATAACATATTACTGCAAGACAAGTCCTCTTATACTACTGGATGCAATATCAGCAGATGTTACAAACGGTAAGATAACACTTTCTTTTCTTATTTTCTAAATAAAAGATAGAGATGTAAAGGTCAGGACTCACTTGATGAGGTCTTTAAAAGGAATTTAGTTTTTTTTATACCCTGAAGCAGCACATGTGACAACGTTTTTATTTGTGCAAGGAGTTGCACAACAATTTTTACTCAGAAAGTTTGGAAAACAAAGGTACTTGGCAAATTTTAAAGCAGCATTCAACTGAAATAAAGCATTTCACAAGGCATTGACATAGCAAACTCTAACTATCCAACTTTAAGTTACCCAGATTTAAGAAGAGGAAATAAGGAGAAAAAGAGAGAGAGAGAGAGAAAGCTGACAGAGAAAGATTAATACTCATGGTTCAAATTCCAGTGTAATCTAGGTTCTTGCTGAAATTATATAAATATGCCTGTGAGATACAGCTGCACGCAATATAGTGGATACTTTATTAGGTTAAAAATTAATAATAAAAAATATGGTTCCTTTGCAGGGGGGTGATAATCATGTATCTAAACCAATGTCAATGAGAAGACTGTCAGCATGGATAGATCAGGAGAATTCATTGCATTTAATGAGTGTAAATTTTCCCTCACCATCATATAAACAGTGAGAAAAACAAATACATGCGATCTTCAGAACACTGAAAATAATTTTGAAAGGTGTTTACAAAAGGTGGCTTGCAAAGAATGGAAATTAAGTTAACTAGCAACTTCATGAATACTGGAAAAAAAAGCCTATTGAATTGCAAGGATGACAAAGGAAGTGCATTATTCCTAGGTAACACAGCTCCCGAAGATCTAAAAATGAAAGATATATCTTTGATTATTTTTATGAGTTTGAACACTTTCTATTTCCAGTTTCCTGGGGTGGGGGGGATTAAATAATGGGTTATTTAATGTATTTATGACTAATTTTGATTCTACAAAATATTTTTTCTTCTCTAAGAAGAAATGTTATGCTAGATATCTAAAATTTTTATATTTTATACAATATTGGTGGAGGCAAAAACTTGAATGTAGCTTAGATAAACTACAATGACCAATACCTTGATAATCTTTACTAGTACAAATAAATGTAACTCTCATGGAAGGAAAGATCAATTCACACAATTTCATTCTCTTTCTAGATAAAAAAATTTCTTAACTAAAGTTATTTGATTCTCTACTTCTTTTATAAAATGAGTTACAGTAGAACACAGATTAGCTCTAAAAGTGGAGTAACAATTCTAAAATTTTTAAAAAGCCAAAGTTTTCAAACATATTCTCACTATATTTTGTTTTCATGCCTGTAAAGACATTAGTCCTACAAGAACTAATTGCTTAAACATTTAGTTTAACTTCTTCTCCATCCTCAACAAACACTTTTGCAATTAGTTCTGA
Source organism: Sterrhoptilus dennistouni (assembly GCA_013397095.1). Lineage (NCBI taxonomy): Eukaryota > Metazoa > Chordata > Aves > Passeriformes > Zosteropidae > Sterrhoptilus > Sterrhoptilus dennistouni. The sequence continues at coordinate 499,778 of VWZU01009955.1, read as the reverse complement.
TTTGTTGTGGTTTGATGCCAGTGAGCATCTCACAACTGTGAAGCCTCTTGCTCACTTTGCTACGGCAAGATGGGGAGACAACCAGAAGGGCAAAAGTCTTGTGGATTGAGATAACGACAGTTTAATAGGCAGAACAAAAGCTCTATGAAAGCAAAAGAAGAAATTCACTCACCACTTAACAAGGGCAGGCAGGTGTTCAGTCATCTCCAGGAAAGCAGGGCCTCATCACAATTAATGGTGACTTGGGAAGCAGGAAGCCAAAAATCACTGCTCCGAATGTCCCTTGCTTCTGCCATCTCCCCTCTGTTGATATGCTCAGCATGACACCAGACAGCATGGGATACACCCCTGTGGCCACCTGGGCTCAGCTGTCCCAGCTGTGCTCCCTCCTCACTTCTTGTGGTGTGGTGTAAAGGCAGAAAAGGCTTGGACCCTGGGCAAGCCCTGCTCAGCAATAAATAAAACATCACCGTGTTATCAGCACTGGCTTGTCCACAAACCCAAAATGTGGCACAGCCACGCGAGTGAGAGGTGGGACTTCAAAGGTGGGGTGAAAGAAGAAGTCCAAGAAGGAAGTCAAAGCAAAAAGAGGTCAAAGTCCGAGTTGAAGTCATTGAAGTCAAAGTTGAAGCCATTTATTCTCTTCTCAATTCAGTCTTATATACTGTTGCAGCTGCCAGCAGCTACAGCTCTAAGCAGTCACATCGTAAAGCAAGATTTTCTCACTAGTTACAGAATTAGCCTATTGTTTGTATTACTTCACAGCATTACAAAACCACATAGTTTCAAAAACCTTGATATCTGCATATGCTGTACTTTCCCAGCTCTTCCCATATCTGTGGTTGATTATTCCATGGCCTGTATCCCACCAAGGCCAGGATATCATCAATCTTCTTTGTCTTTGTTTTGTCCCCCATTTGTTTTGCCTATGGCACCAGATGGTTTGGTACCTGGCAAATAACTCAGCCCAAACCAGCACATGAGAAAACATGAGTTTCTGCATGGAATACCAAACACTGGAACAGACACACTCCCAATGGAATTGATTTGGGCACATCTGTGTGGGATGACTAAAAGTCTTGATGGTTCAGTTGAAAGACCATGAAGCAATTTAGACTTTTAATCTGCAGCTTTGCCAACAGGAAAGAGTATTAGCAAATCTGAAATGAAAGAGAGACTTGTTCTGGTGTGAGAGTTTAAAAATATAGACTATCAGCAATGTTTTTTTTTTCTCTAATAATAAATTATTTTTAATTTCGTAAGAGAATTTTTTTTTTAATAAATGCATTAGATAGGTTCAGAAACTTCAGAAAGTTAGTTTTCTATTCCTAGTGTACTTGTTAGTATACCTATCTGACAATGCTCTGCCACTTGAAGGTTAATAAATCTGAGAGCATGCTTGTAACTATATTTTCATTAAATATTTAATATACTGGCTTCTAACAAATTTATTGAGTAAATTAGTTACATTCCCAAGTATTTAATAAGGAAAAATACTTCCATATTTCATCAGATAATTTTTAAAGACAATACTAATTTCCAACAGAAGGTAATGGGAAAAATATGAGGATTGATGTCCCTGTCACTTAGAACCAGGACTTTAAAATGTCTGCAAGAAAATACTTGATTTAAAAAAAAAAAGGATATTTTAATGAAAAAAATAAAAGAAAAAATAAAATGGGGTAAGCTTTGTAGTTGCATAATGAACACACACAGCTATGAAGTGGTGGGGGTTCTATTTTTCATTATTATAATTTGGATGACTACTGTTGAAGTTTTCACTTCAGAACTCAATCAGAACACCCATTTCTTGAGTTCATTCCTTACTTTTAGCAATTTGACTCTAAGATAACCAATTAAAGTTGCTCAACTCTTTACCAGTTGCTCATGTAACAGTAATCTTTTTTAGAAATGGCAATTGTTTTATTTTATTGAGCAAGATATTCAAAAGCAAATTCCCTCTCTCTTCCCACAATTGCTATAAATCAAGATCTTACTAAAGCACCTTTTTACAGTCCTAATTACAGAAAATAATTTATCTACATATAATAAAACACATGTTAAAAATTATATTAATTCTTACATTCAACTGCTTTCAGTAAGGCAAAACAGCTGTTTAAACTTATTCATGCCATATAAAATCTATTTAGAACAGGTTTTCTAAGTTGATTCTTTCTACTCCCTTTCCAGAATAAATGTGAATTCTATTACAATTTCACTATGTAAAATCTTCATTAAATCAATCTATATTTATAAAATTAGTGTTATTAACAATAATATTAGTAGTAGTAATAATAGTAATATTATATAAAATAAAAATGCATCTTTCTGATGGTTTTTTGGGGTTTTTTTGAGAGTCCTTTATTCTTTTAGTCTTAAAATGATTCTGAAATCTAATCAGGTCTGTTGCCCCCCAGTTCTGTTACATAATTTTCTCGCATAGCTGAATATATGACAGATGATAACCTTAATATGACATGAAGAGCTCTACCTTCTTCAGTAATTTATTGTATGCATCTGTAAGAGTTGCAACAAGCTTTGCCAAATTGTATTTCCATTTTCATTGTAATGAACAATTCTCTTCTAAGAGGCAGCAGAAACAAAGATGTTAATGAGTCTTTGCTTCTGTTTTCTGAGACAAAATGTATTGGCAGAAATCAGCAGCTCATTTTCTTAAACACAGAAATAAAACATGCATTTTACTTTGAGCCTAAGATTATGAGATGTATCATAAGAAAAATTAAGTATATAACACTTCCATGAATAGTAAAGTCAGTGATTCACTACCTAGTATTGTCCTTAATAATAAGACCTCTACTTAAAGAAACAAATAGTTTCGAATTAATGTTCAGTACAGCTTTCTTACAGTAGACACTGCACATATAGAAACAAATACATATAAACTCATATTGGTGTTTGAAATATACAACATATATAATGTATAGAACCAAGGTATTTTATATTATAAAATAGAATTATTGTATATCCATTGCAAATATTCTATCATATGCATTGCATATATACAAATTATATATATAGAATGATGCACTATTACTATATATATTATCACTTTCAAATTTTCAAAGTTATCCTCAAGTATAAAGTGAAGGAAAACTTAAGTGACTTCCTTGAATAAGTTGGTTCCTGAGATTATCCATTATCTCAAGATGGCAAAGCATGTCAAAAAGTTAAAAACAATATTGGTTTTATTTTGCTTAAAATAAGTCTTTAATTTGTTGATTAAAGCAGAATAATCCATATTTGTCAAGAGGAGAAGCCTCAATTACACAAATACTCAATTAGCACTTCTAGAAGGGTTCATAGACCAGAATTGCTGGAGATTATTATCTTTTTAAATTATCTTTTCCATCTTAAAAGTAGTTGAAAGTCTCCCCACTGAGTGCAGCATTGTATAGAAAGGATGCCATGTCATCCTGACCTTCCATCAGCAGGAAGTTGAATATACTTGTTCCAGATTTTCCAGAGGACAGTTAGGACATGGCAGACCTGAGTCAGTTGATTTGTCCCACTGAAGCAAGGTGGGACCTGCTTGATTGCAATGCTGTCACTGAAAGTGACATGGAAGTGTCAGCCCTTCTTATCCTAAACTTATTCCAGAATATTTCCCTTGATAAACTCATAATATTATGGAAAGACCTCATCAACTTCTTTAGATAGTCATGGCTACTCATACATAGTCATTCACTGCATAATAAAAAATAAACCAATTGCTTATGATTAATTTCAGCCTTAATTAACCTTTCAACCTGAAAGACTTAAACCTACCAAGCATTCAAAGTTATTTTCTCTTCATAATTCATCAACCCTTGATTGACTAGTCTTCCAGTCTTATAATGGGATTGTGATATACAGTTAAGTGAAAAGAAAAATATAGTTTTGGATAACTTACAATGTGAAAATAAACATTCCTCACAAATGTGCAGATAAATCAATTAAATAAATGTATATATAATTCAATCTCATGGATAGTCAATAAATAAATATTTGTCCTTTTTGATGAAGGGCAAATACTTCAGCCCAAAGGAATATTAATTACTTAAGGACAGTGTAGTTGCACAAAGTATTGAATGAAAAAAATCATAGACTTAAATTTATGACCAATTAAGATCTGTGAAAAAGTAGTACATGAAGTGGAAATACTGGTGACATTTTCTCAAAAAAGACTCTATTAAAAAGAGCCACATGATTCAGCATTTTCATTATTTTTTGCTCGATGTTAAAATCCAAAATGGAATTAGAGAGGAGCTATAGAGCTGAAATTACCTTACAACCATGTGGCCCAGTATTCTTTTACCAAATGCAATTATTATTCAGTGTTCATTTACTTAAGTGATTGAATTTGCCTGCAGCAAGGAAGGAAAGAGCACAAGGCTAGACCTCAAGCAATCATACAAACTTAAAATTACTAGTCAGAATTACTCTTCTTCAGTGACTAGAAAAGTCGGGACTCTAAATGAAAACTCTTAAATAAAGAAAGAAAAACTCCACTGAAATGTACTGAGAACTATAATTTATAATTTTCGAAACCCATTTTTGACAGTGCATCCACAAGTGTTTTGGAGAGATCAGCTGAGTTAATTAAACCCACAGGAAAAGGTTTTTTTTTCCTATCTGAGAGTTGTGGCTGAGCTTATTTAAGTTACTGCTGCTGAAGTACACAGAAGCCCAAATGACTCCAGTTATAATTAAATAATATAATTATAAATGAATGCATAAATATGCTTTCTGCTTGTTTAGAAATATTAACTCCATATTTTTAAAATTTTGCACACATAAAAGTTTGACTTACGCTTTCTTGAATCTATTTTTTTTTCTTATACAGCATCACCCTTTTTCTCACTAGCACTGATACTTTGTCTTCCGAAGAAATGTAAACACATTTTGTGTTCAAAATTCATGCTTGCACTCATGCTAATATATGATGACTGACTTAGGCGTCGTGTAACTCTTTACCTCTAATATGAACACTTCTTGGTTGGACATCCGAAAATATTTCAATTAATTTTGTCTAAAAGCAGGCAAGACAGTTATTATTTTCTATCTGGTAATTTCCTACACTAATATACATTATTTTTAACCCTATCCACCTACTTTGAATTTCTATGAGCACCCTAAAAAATTAAGAATAGCACAGAAAAATTTGAGCTTTGAATTTTTTTTCTTAGAATAACAGTTTTCATTCCAAAATATACTTTTGTTCCAGTTTGGATGATAAGTCAGAATATCACTATTTCCCACAGTCAAATTCTTCTATAGAAACTACCAGAAATAATCTAAATTATATTTGTTAATATTGAATAATTACAACTTTATGTTCAAATATTAGCTCTAAACCCAGAAAAAATAAGTGTTACCAAACCAAATTCCCAGAGCAATGGAAAATACAGCTGAACTCAAAACATACAAAATAAAAGTTCAGATCTGAGAAAAATGAAAATTTTCTTAAAAATATATACATTTAATCAATTATTCTTTGCTAAATTCTACTTGTAACCAATTTTTAGACAACATTCAGCTTGTATTTTGTAAATGCTTTGGGCTGCCTCTTCAGAGGCTTCTTTAATAGTAAGGAACAAACTGCTGTTGTAGTATTCTCCCTCTTTTCTTTTCTTTTCCATTAATAATATGTATCAGTGGTCAGAAATGGACTAATAAAAATTAGAATAACCAATTCTCATCAATAAATTCTCTCTTGCCTTTCTCTCTCACTGCTGTTCTCTTTATCAGTCTTGCATTCACCAATTTTCTTTTCTGTTCTTTTACCTCTCCCCAATATATTGCTTTTTGCCATCTTATTTTTTTCAGAAATATTAGGAAATCATAATTATATTTCTGAGTTGATCATTACATCATTTTACAACTTAAATGGAATAGTTGTGAACAAAGGTGAAAAGAGGGGCTCCTTGTCATATTTAGTTCTTGCCATTATCTTTGCTTCTGTGCTCTGGCAAAAGCTTTAGAACCAGGTGCAGCCATACTGGGGTAAAGTCTCCTCATAAAACAGGCTTTTTTCTGAACACCAGTCTCTCCTGACATCCTTGGGCTTTCCTGTTTCATGCATTATGTGCAGGTTTTCTGCTCATTCAGTATAACCTCAGGCATACTGTGAAAATGAGGTTTCAGCTGAAGCTCTGCTGCTTAGGCAAATTTAAGAAGCCTCAAACCGTGAATATTCTGGCCCTCTGCTGCCTGTCATAATTTGCATCCTCAAATCCCCTCCTTACCTAACAATTTTCCTGAGTAATAGTTATTTATATAGTAGTTATTTTTATTTATTTTTTTTTTCTGCAGCAGAATAAGGGTACTTTTGTTTGCATGTACAGAAGAAACACTCTCCTCTGTCTGACATTTAACAAATGACCATTTTGTCATCTGCTCTGCTCAGTTTCTAATTATTGATATACAAATCATAACACATCCACTTTGCAGCTTTCCACCTGAGTTATCCTCATTTCCTTTTCCATCATTTCTCTTAGATTGAAACAATTGAACTGCCATGAGCCTCTGTGTGTGAAAACAAAAGTATGAGGATTTTCTTTCTTTCTTTCTTTCTTTCTTTCTTTCTTTCTTTCTTTCTTTCTTTCTTTCTTTCTTTCTTTCTTTCTTTCTTTCTTTCTTTCTTTC
>VWZU01009955.1:452167-492900 GCA_013397095.1 Sterrhoptilus dennistouni | reverse complement strand
CCTTCCTTCCTTCCTTCCTTCCTTCCTTCCTTCCTTTCTCTCTCTTTCTCTCTCTTTCTCTCTTTCTTTTGGAAAAGTGTGCAGAAAAAGATTTGAAAATGCTCACCCAGAAAAGAGGAACACTGATTTTAAGTCTTTGGTCATCCCAGTTCAAAGTTACAGGTTTTGGATGAAAATATTTTCAGTGTGATGAGAAGAGAGAGAATACAAGCATTCATCTTAACCTACTTCCTTCCTCTGCTCACCTCCATTTACTTTCAAAAGGAAAAAAAAAAAAGCATGAACACATCACTATGACTGTCAAAATGCCCTATTCACAAAATTATGAAGTGTGTTTAGCTTTCTCTCATCTGAAAAACAGCAAAATTTTGGGACCTGGAAGCTCTAGCTAGGCTGGTCCCAGACAGCTCCCCTTTGAGTCCTCTCTTGGGGCTTCACCCACTCACCCCACAGTCCAGGACCCCACATCAGCTCCTGTCCCACAGCAGGGACAGGCTCCACCCCTGTCCCCGAGGTATCACTCGGATCCTCTGGGCTGTGCATGGCAGATGCTGCTGATGCTCACGGAGGCAGGGGCTGCCTGGCCAACACTGGAGTCACCCCCACTCCTGCTTCTATGCATGATCTTCTGCTTTGTTTAATACAGCAGATTTAATACAGCAGGTGGTGGTTGGGTCTTCTGCAAGTACGCTTTAGGGGTGTCACAGAAAAGCAGCAGCCTTCAGTGCAGAAGCATCCACAGGTCAAAGCAAAAACATCTTCAGCTGTTAGATTTTGATTCCCAACTCTAGATGAATCAGTCCTGGAAGAGGATTATATTGAGTCAATATATTTAGAATGAATATATTAAGAATGAATGATTTTAATATTTATCTTAGAAATGCTTCCATAATTAAAGAAGGGAATGTATCACCTAGTGTTTTTGTCATTTTTGTCATTATTGTGTCATTATCATTCCCTGAAAGTGTCCACAGAAAATCAAGAACATGTTTTCTTTAGCAATAACCTATTCAGCCTTTTATAGGTTTTAAAAAATGCAAATTTGCTTTTTACTGTCTTGGACAGTGACTGAAATGCTTTCTAATGGAAAAATAACTCCTAACCCTCCAATTCCTTTCTCCAATGCAGTTTGTGTGCTACGTGCTCATCTAAAACTGAAGGAAAGTTTATGTATAAATCTAAGTGTGAGAAAGACATTAAGCTTTCTCTAAATGGCTAAATCCAAAGAGCTCAGTTCTGGCGAGAAAAAAGAAAAATGTAAAAATGACAGGAAGCGAGATCTGGGGAGTCCTTAATTCTGCCACAATTCAAAACTGGAATAGGAGTTCCCTAATTGGAATCTGAATTCCAGTCAGATAATTTCTATTATTAGATTTGGATTTTTCGTTGAGTGTAAAGGCATTTTGAAAGAGAGAATGCATGGAAACAAAGACTAGGCAAAGGGGAAAAAAATCCTAAAAAATAAAGATAAAAATGCAGTTCACATGGCAACAGATGCATAAATATATTTATTTATTTGCCTGATTTATTAAGTGTTGAAAATGAATTATTATATAATTACTGCTTGATGTAATGTCTCATTCTCAAATCTCTAGAGGCCTGAAGCCCCTTTAACATGTCTCCAGGTTTTACATACAATGTTTAAACCTGAAGTTGTCCAAACCAACAGGATTATCCAGTCTTAAGTCAGAGCTGCTCTGACTTGGGCAATGAAAACACTGTAATTTGTGCCTCCTTTGGTGCTCACCATAATGGTATTCCTGTTCCATGGCTGTTTCTTTTATGGTACAAAGTTCAATGTGGCCAAGGCTGTTCCCTGGCATTGTTTAGTGTCAAGAAATGCCTCATGTTTATAGTGTTCACTTCCTCCTTATCCAGAACAGGGTATGTCCACCTAAACTGCCCTGAAGTTCTATCTTTCTAAGGGTAACATTCACACAGTGTTTCCCTTCTTGTAGAATGCAATATCAATATCAGTTTAGAATAAAACACAAATAAATTTTATTTGTCAAATAAATGACTATACAGGAGAGGTAGAAACAAATTTTACCTTCAGTATCTGAAAATACTTTGAGAATGAATAATGTACATTCAGATTCTGAAACCTTTGTGCATAATGAATAAGACCCAATTCTCTTATTCACCAAGTAATGTAACTAATTTATTGGAGGTCTTTTAATACATAATACTACTCAAAGTGAATGCAAGATGAAGATTTGTATGATAAATTATAAAAACCATAAGTTTAGTAGCTTCTACCTTTAATATTTGATGAATAAATTTCAGCAAGTTTGCAGATGTTACAAAATTAGATTTAGTTGGTGCACCAGATGGTTGTCTTTCAATTCAGAGGAGCCTTGACAGGCTGGAAAAAGGGGCCAGTAGGAATCTCCAGAACTTCAACAAAGGCACACCCCAAGTCCTGCCCTGGAAGGAATAAGTCAGGCACCACCACAGCTTTGCTCAAGATCAGCTTTGCAGAGAAGCAATGACAGAAAAAGAGGACACGGTCTCAAGATGCACCAAGGGACTCATAGACTGGATATCAGGAAAAAGTTTTTACAGAAAGGGTAATAACGTATTGGAATGGTCTGCCTGGGGAGGTGGTGGATTCACCATCCCTGGATGTGTTTAAGGAAAGACTGGATGTGACACTTGGTGCCATGGTTTAGTTGAGGTTAGGGTTGGGATGGACTTGGTGATCTTGGAGGTCTCTCCCAACCTAATGATTCTGATTCTGATTCGCCTGGGGGACACCACGTGCATCATGAGCCAGAGACATGTCCTGGCAGTAGGGAAGGCCAGCAGCATCTTGTGCCACGTTAGGCAGAGGGTCACTGGCAGGTTGAGATAGATCATCCTTCCTCCCTGTCATACCCTGCCGGGCCATATCTGCTTCCTGTGCTGGCTCTGCAGGACAAGGCAGGCAGGGACAGAGGGGAGCAAGCCCAGGAAAGGGCCATGAAGATGATTTTAACAAGATATATATTACCTTACTGATTACACTTGTCTTATTATAAAGATACAATTTGCTATCTAAAATATTTTTTTTCAAATTTTTTTTAATACTAACATAATTAATTATAAAAATATACACCTTTTCATAAACAGATACAGACATTTATCTGTGTGTGTGTGTATAAATTCACATCATGCCCTGGAAAATACATAATATGTTCACCATTATGTTGTTGATGGATTATGCCTCTTAATATGATAATTATCATGAAAATACTTAAGGAGAATGATAACAATTTCCTCTTAACACTGGACAAGTAACTTTGAAGGCAAATAGGATTATTCTTAAATCTATGCCTTTGGTATGTCTCTCTACACATACTTGGGAATAATTAATTTCTTTCACCAATATTCCATACTTTATCAATAAGAGAGCTACATTTACTGCTGGAAGTCATTTATGTGAAAACTCTGTCCAATTATACTGCTTTTCTTCCATCTAGGAATCACTTAAATAGCCATGTTCTGCAAGGTTAAAAATACATGCTGATTGTGCTGTATCTTTTCGATCTTTTCGGGTGATAAAGAGAATGTCTGTGGCCAGAACAGCACATCTAAAAGCAGAAATCTGCTTTCTGCTTTCATATCTACACATTCATGGTTGTATAGCAAACTGAACAGTACTCAGGTTCAAGAATGGTCAGTCGCATTGTCCCCTTACTGTAATGCACCCCAGGATTATATTAAGAAAGTGAGCAATTCCTGTGGGAAAAAAGAAAAAAAAATACACAAATTACCTTCTTGCCTATGCAATTCTCTGATTAAATTAAACAAACAAACAATCAAACAAATGCAAATAAGTGTTAATTCTCCAGCTCCAAATAACAGACTTCTAAAGTAACTTGAAATTCTATCCTAATCTCCTGCAAGGTACTACTGGGCAAAGTCCTGGAGCACAATTTCCTCAGTTCATCACTCCAAAGAAATTTGGTAGTCACTTTTTTTCCACTGCAAAAAATAAGTTTTGACAGCAATTTTCTCAGGTTTTCATGAGCCCATTCAGCAGTTGAGCTTACAGATTTCACAAGCCATCCACAGCTGAAAATCCTTTCATTTTTCCACTGTAAATCTAACAAGAGAATCAGAGGTTAAGTGGCCTTCTGTATAGTTACATAGGAGTGGTAAAAACATCCATTGTCCAGGAGGACACTGCAATATAATCTACTCCTCAACACAGCACCCAAAACAATAATTTCATTGATTTTTGTAAATGATGTCTTAAAAAACATGTGTTCCTGGTAATGTATTATCTGACTTCCTCAGATCTCTAGGTGAAGGGTATATTGAACATTTCTCATCAGAGGGATTCATCCAGTAGTGACAAAAGTGTATGACAGCAATTGAATACAAATAGGACTTCAGGGCCTATGCAAATAGGTGACATTTATTGAGCTTGACATGTCTAATAGCAGGAACACTTCACTGTGTCTTTTGGCCCTACAGTTACTGAAATCTTTAAAATATAAACTTCCCATTGTCTGTTCTTATTTTATCTCTATAGTTTTAAGTGCAAACTGAAGAAACAGGGAAAAACTGCAAGGATTCTTATTAAAGAGGCTGAACGAGTCAAGCCAAGAGAGCACAGGAAAAAAATTAATATCCTCTGCATTTGGGTTGTTTACCAGACACTTCATAAGAGCAGCAGAAGAATATTAACTTAAAATGCACAAAGGGCTTTGTACACTCTCTTCACGTATGCGCTTGTGGTGCATGCTAAGGCACAAAAAGCTTTCTGAATAAAAAAAAGAAAGTGCCTAAAGATCTGTCTGTTCATTATAATTTGTTCTCTATTCAAATATAATGTATTAAATGTATCCCTAATATGATCACCTTTCAAAAAATACTTAAAAGCAAGAAACTGGAGATCAGATATCTCAGAATTTACTCTTGCAAAATTGACCCAGCCTCAGATTTACCCATTTTTTCTCTTCAGTCCTTTTGACTAAAATCTGTAAGGTTGTATTTTCAGGCATTATCCATACCATAACTGTTGTCTCTCTCCTTTCTTCAATATGATTCAATTCTGCTGCACACAATTATATGGTTATGTTGTGTTTGAATTAATTTTGTTGTTATTCTTCTTATGAGCAACTGCGTGAGCATCCACTCATAAGAAAAAGGCCTTCATTTGCCAGCTACGGTCCACCAGCTTTTCCTGTGGTGCTTCTTTTGTATAAGGATACCAGGGAAAAACAGATCTAGCAGTAATGTGGTTCAAGTCTGGGGTATTTTCAGTTTTGCTTTATTTTTCATTTTTCTTTGGTGTTAGGCAATGCCCTGCATACTTAGATGATCTTTGGAGTTTGAAACAGCAGTTAAAAATTTAGAGCTATTCTAAAGAAGAAAGAAAAGATTGCAACCACAATGATTTCCTCTTTTTCAGGGACTTTGACATGGTGGCATTACCATAGTACTCCAGTGTTAACCTTCAGCTTTGGGACAACACTAAATAATTGAAATCAATATCTCAACAAAATATATTTTTATCTATCATTTCACTGAAGACATAATTGCAACTGTCATCTGGACAGGGGTTAATGAAAAATTTCAGGATACATACTGACTAAATTCAATCTTTTCAAGTCAATGTAGCAAAGAGAAGTCAGGAGGGAAGGCTCTGGAAGGACATTGGCAGGAAAAACTAAATTAAATTATTCTACTAAACTGTTTAATGAAGCATACTCACGATCCATGAAATGTTGAACATTTATGTTGCCATACCTATGTTTAAACCAAGGAAATTATTTGTAGAATATGTTTATTTTGCTATGGAAATAGCAAATAATAGAAATAAAAGATAATAATATAAATAAAATATAATGTCTTATTATACCATAAGAAAAAACCCAAACTGGTGTTTTTCAGGCAGATAATTTTATCTAGCTCACCAAAGATTACAGTGATGTTGTGAGAAGCAACATGCTTCCATTAACATTTTGTTTTAAGAACTCCATGTGATACGGTGGGTACCTGTCTGATGGGAAAAATAGCCAGAGTAGCACTGGCTTCTCTGAAATGTCCATTCCATGGGACTCCAGTGTGTTTCTTCATGGGACACTGTAACAGCCCCAGAAATAAACTTATTATTGCTATAGATACGGACAATCATACACCCATGCACACCTGCACAAATTAATTGAAACAGAAAGCAGTTCCATATGTCAAAAAATTGAAAAGACACTCTCCAAATTAACACTCTTAAACATAGGTCCCAAAGAATATTCTTACTTCATAGGTACTACTATTAGTAGCTTCCAAGACCATCAAAATGTTGAAAGCTTTTGTTTTAGTGAAGAAGATTTCTCTTATCCAGAACAGAACAAAAGTTTGGACTATTATATCCATATTATCATTCTGAATGCCTCTACTACACTGGTGACACATCTATAATTCTCAAGAAAGAAAATGAAAATATAAACTTCATAGTCTGTCTTATAAGATGTTTTCACATCTTTGTCCTGCATTCACTGAGATAAGCTATGGAAACATTACAGGTTTGTTTGATTTTTTTTAAGCCATTATCATAAAATGGATCTTGGTATCTTATGCTTATTTTTAGTGTGGTAGGGTTTGTTTCTAATAAAGTTCTTCAGGACAAAATCTTTTAAGTTATCCTGAAGTGAAAATAGAATAATGAAGGCATATAAATAATCATGACCTTCTTTCAGAAATAAAAGTGATATGTATTCTTGAGTTTTGGTATAAGGATTATTTTTTTTATATGAATTATTAAAATACCCTAAATACATCACTATTTTGTAACTATAACTTCAGTAAATTTCCAACACTATAAATGACTAGTGTATCTCCCATTTTCATATTTTTAAATCTCTTGTTCTTAAATATACTTGTCATCTCAGGTATTTAAGACAGAATGGACAGATGAAATATATAGGTCAAATTTTCCCTGTCTTTTATCTTGAACGTGTACAAAAAAATCTGTTACATTTCAAATTTCTAGTCCTCAAGAATTTCATGACTTAGATGAATTTTAATCTGATACCACTCTAATTCCTTGTTTCAAATTACTTTTCATTCTACAGATATATCTGGTGGAATGGAATCTGTAAGAATTTTAGGGGAGAGTTCATCTACTTGTGTTATCTTCTTTCCTCCCTATAGAGTTTTTGTCTCAGTGCTTACATATAGTTTATCTAAATCAAAGTCTTAGGGTCCTTATGCCACAGTTATCTACAGAATTACCCAAGGTAATGCATGATTTCCAGAACCCCTCTGATTTTATGTGTGCAAATATTCCTCGTAACACATTGTGCTAAAGTAAGAATTTTAACAGAATTTTGATTTGTGACAGAAAGCTATTTTTTTTTCTTTCTTTATTTAGAACTCTCTTGTTTTAATTAATTCTCCAGTAAGTTTCAATCTCATTATAGTCTGTGTGATATTTGGTTACCATTAGCAACACCTGTTTAGAATTTGACCAAAACTGCTACAAATGTGTCTCCTATCTCAGTATCGACCTCCCTATTTTACATTTGGAAATTCTTTGTTTAAAAACAGTGGACTATAAAGAACCATTGCAAAATTTCCTCGTGTGTAGAAGTTTCATCACATATCATTATTTAATCACATCTGTATTATGTATACCAGTTAATCTGTATATAAGAGCAAAGTTGCAGTACCTGATTTGCCAGATATATGATTTATTCTAGTCCAACTTTAGATTTTTTTTGAAAGAATAATAATGCAAAAGGAATAACTGAAGCCCACTTGTGAATTATGGGAATAGGGATTGCCTTTGTGAATATTCTGTTTCATAAATATTTTCATAGATAAACAAACCATCATTTAAAGTCTGAATAAAGATATTTTACTTCTCGGAGGGTTTATAACCTACAACAGTTTTAATATTTTTCTTTAACACATGATACATTTTATGAGTTAAATTAAAATGTAAATTTTCATCTTTTATCTAGTCTTTGTGAGTAAACAGTAGACAGATTGTAAGCAAATACTGAATATTTTAATACCAACTTGTAGATATTTTTCCATTAAAAAATTCCCAAATCAAAATTCTAATTATCGAAGCCAGGTATGTAATGCATGAATAAGTTGAACTTATATCCTGGATTTTGCCATAGATATATTGTGGTGCTAAATAGTTAAATAGCATGAAGGGACCAGAAAAAATCTGCTCTTTTCTCATAAGAATTTAGGAGTGTTATTCTGGCCAATTATTTTATGCCATTTAGGCAGCTGCCTAAAACATTTAATGAAATACATGAGTTTATTATGATGATGTTTCACTAGTGAAATACTTAGTTCCCCTAAAAGAGCATTTTTTACCTTGTTTAGATTCTTTACACTGAAATATCTTTGAATGGTATTTTGCAAATTCCTTTCGACTTCTGCCAGTCTGTGAGTCTTTTTTTTCCCCTTCAGTTAAGTGGTGCTGTTCTGGCCTATTTAGGAGTGCTTTTAAGAACTATTAACCATTCTTTCTGTATCAAATATTTCAATCAGTATTTTTCATGTACTATGCCAGAGACAAATGAAACCAAATAGTTTTTATGTGTGACTTCATCTGTCTTTACCAAATGATATTAATTTTGTTGTATAAAATAGAAGAACTACAGTGGGAAAAACTGAGTCCCAACACAGAAAATGTAATGCCAAATATTTGTCTCTTAGGGAATAAGAATTCTAGTTCCCTCTGTCACTGGAGAGAAGGTAACCTTTTCTCCCACATCCCAGTTGGGCCACTAAAATCCTTACTAAGAAAATAGATTCCGTTTTATCTGACAGTGTGGTTGTGGGGATTGGGGGTTTTCCTTCTTTTTTTAATTCCTTCTTTTTTTAGCTCTCACGACTAATTCTGTGATTCATGTGGGCCAGTCTGGGATTGGAGGTGACTTGGGAGATGCCTTGCTGAAGGAATTTAAGGAAATCATGTGCTAAATGTTCAGACCATCATGACAAAGTAAATATCTTCAGGTGCCAAAATTTTTATGAGGGAAAAGTCAATTGCCTACTTACTGTAGTTTCCTGAAACACCAGATGGCATTTGATTGTGGTTTTATCCATCTCAATATATGGGAAGTTAGGCAAAATGAGGGGGTATAAATTTTCTGACAGATTTAGCAGTGGTCTTCTTTCAAAGAATGTGTGCATTTGGGTTTTGATATTCTGTTTCACCAAAATAAAAAAACAGATGAAAACAGAAGTGTTTCCGTTCCTGTTAAATTTTCAGCCTGAAATTTAGATCAAAGCATGTTAGACTGAAGTAGATTTATTCTTGTATCTTCAAGTTATCCAAAGGAAAGAAGAGTAAAAATATCTCCTCAGACCTATTCAGAGTTGACCTAGACTATTTTGGAGCCTGTTTTCTATAATGGGATCTGAGAACAGAAGATATTTTAAAAAATTTTTGTAGAGAAAGGAAATATCTTAGAGTAATAATAAACACTGAAACACAGTTAAAATATGTGCGACTACTATAGATGCAGAGGCCTATTCCTGTTTGGAAATGCCAGAATATATAAATGGCATTCCATTTTATCTGTTTTATTTGGCTGGATGTTTCCTGAACAAGTTTTGGCAACTGCCATATTCAAGACAATCACCCTTCCAAAGGAGCACAGTCCCTTAAATTAACCAGCTGTATCTTTAAATGTTCTCCATCCACTCTGAGTACCTACATAAGTCATTCATTGCAGCAAAGGCATATGTTATAAAAATATAATTACTATAACTTGCATTGGAAAATTTTCTTACTTGAGTAGACACAGGAGTGGATAGCAAAAGCAAGGCCTCTAAAGAGTATTATGGGCTATGAAGACTAATAAGCTATGCTTTTAAGATGATATACATATCACAATATATAATTTTATTTATATCAGTAACAATGGAAAAACAATCGAACCCTTCTAAAATAAGCATCTAAGCTACCATAGTTCCAGGGTAAATTTATATTTTTTAAACAAAATTATATTTAGCAAGAGTAGGGTGTCACAAAGAATTAGTGGAATAACTGAAAGAAAAATCTGCTGCTCCTCTGACATACGGAAAGTATATTTTAATGCTTATAAAATTTTAATTGAATGTCAACTGTGTTAGAATTCCTTACCAATGAGGAGTATTTGTCTTGATTATAGGCATCACATTGTATCTGTTATTCCAGAAAATCTGATCTCTTAAACAAATGTCATCCTTTGATTCCTAGCTGACATCCTTTTTTTACATCTCACTTGTATGAAGTTAATTTTTGACAATGAATGAAGCAAGAGTCATGTTTCACTTTTATATTTATTGCTCACAGTTTCCATTTATAAAAGACAAAACCCATACACAGAAAAGGATAATTAATTTCATCAAATTCTGGTTGAAGCAAAGAACTATTTCTTGACAAAGACCTTGATCAAAGGATAATGCTTAGTGTGTTCCTAACTTGAAATATGTGAGTCACTTCCACTGACAAAGTTCAGTTTTGCTAGAATACAGTGTTGATTCAGAGCCACTATTTTTAAGACCTTGATCTTTTAAGGCATGATGAGCATCCAATGTTACCTGCACATCTGGGAGTGGAGTAAATATGGAATGACTTACCACCATAAAGCTGGAACTGTATTATGCTTGTCCTTTTAGCACAGAAGATGTATAATTCATAAGCAAGCAAATTAAGTAGGACAACATTACCACCTTGTTGGACAGGCTGACTTTAAGTATCCTTTGGTGACTCATTCTATCCTATTTTATAATAAACTTCTTTTATATAATCCTTTCCTTGAATATGCCATTAAAGAGGATGACAGAACGTGGGAGGTGAGAATGACTAGATGAGTATTCAGGACCAGATTGGTATTCCATTAATATGAACTACCATTTCCTCGTCTTCAAAGACAGACATTTGCTTGGATATCTGTAACCATAAAGTTTTATTTTTACTAGACTCTCACATTAAAATAACTTGACATCCTATTATTGTATTTCTTTAATCAATAATTTATTTATTTATTTAGTGTTAGCAGAGATTCAAACAGGAATATTGTTTTCACACCAAAGGTGTCACAAAAAGTGCATTTCTGTTTTCTGCCCACAACACAGAGTATCCTGTACCCTGCCTTCTTTTTTCTCCAGATACCCAACAATGCAAAAAAGCCCATGAAAATCAGTCTTCTAATAATTCCATTAATTTTATTAGACAAATAGAAGCAATGTTTGTTGCTAAAACTACACAAACAGAGAAGAAACATTCAGAATCACCACTAATTATAATTCCTTAATGAGAATATGCTGGTAGTGTTTTGTTCCATGTAGTCTTTTTCTGTAAAACCAAGTGCTCTTTCATCTGACCATCCAATGGCAATCAATTCATGGGCTTAAACCATGACATACATTCATACATTCTGGTTTTAATATTTGACATATATTTTTAGATTAATTAATTGACAGATTCTTTAGTTGCACCAGCCTCGGCTATTTGCAAGGTAGAGCCAACCTCCAACGTTTCAATTTTCCAAGATTTGTCAAATATCAAAATGTCAGATATCAAAATAACCTTTCTCTTTTTTTGTCCTTTATGGTCTCCACTCTCCCCTTCTTTTCAAATCCTGTGAAGAGAGTATGTAAGTAACTTTCATTCTTGTTCTGTGTTTATATTTAGTGTACTTTCAGCACATTTTATGTGTGCTACACTTTGAGAGCAATCCAATTGCAGTCTTGAAGGCACTTGCAGTTATTTGGTTTTATTTATGTTCCTGGAAGAGAGAACAAAGAAATGCAGAAGAACGTTTTATGTGTTTCTTCTGTTTTGGATGCCTCAGGTGTATGGACAGAAAGAAAGGGAGAGGGGAAGGGAACAGAAGGAAAGCAAAGAGTGGGGTAAGGAACAAAGGAGTGTGGGGAGTAGAAAAAGAAGGGAGGAAAGAGGAAAGGGATGGAAGGAGACAAGGTGTTCTCCTGGGACCGTCTAAAAACAGTGTGGATGTTGCTTATGGGAAAACAATTTTAGATTTGATAGGTTTCTGAGTAGAAATATCTTTGAAAAACTTGTTCAACATAGAAGTTTCCACTAAGGTATGGTGTGCTAAGTAATAATTTCAGTAATAACAATAATTTAAATTTTTAGCAGATGAATGTACAAAACCCTTACAAATGCTTAGTTATTTTTCAAGAAAGACAGTTAAGCAGCCCTGCTTCTGTTTCTTCAATAATTAAATTGGCTGGCAGAACTTGGAATGCGTTTGTAGCAACAGAGGCTCAGCTCTTAACTGTATTTTGAAAGCAACATTACAACTAAATAGGAGCTTATATTCTCCCTTGGGATACACTGAATTGTGTCATTTCCAGAGGTAAAGGAACTGATGTCTGCATGACAAACTCCTCCTCACATGAGACAGTTCTGTAGGATGAAGCTCTTGTACAACTGCTGGCATTTTCAAATCCATCACCACAAGTCATATTTCTGTACTCATCTACACCCAGACTAAGTTCTTGATCAGTCAGGAATATGTGCTTCACATCCTCCAGACTTTGGTAAGAAGTTCCTCACATACCAGTTCTTTGAATTCAGCCTATCACACTCAGAAGAACAGAAGGGGAAGATGACAAAGGGCAAAAAAAGAGACAGACTTGAGATATTCTCAAGGAAAAGCCTATGTCCTGTTGTGAATGGACCTAAATGTTTAAAACAACAAACTTCACACCATGGGGCAGGATTTTTTAGGAGGACAGAATTCTTAGAGAATCTATCACTTGTTCCTTTAAATAGAAAAAGTCTATGTGTTCCCATTAATATTCTGTCACTCAACTATCAAAATGAATAGAAATATGATTTTTGCTTTCCCCTGTTTATTTCTCAGGTTTTTTTTGGTTTTTTTTTTTTTTTAACTGTATATTTTCTCTTTAATGGTGGAAGCCATTGTAAAGAGAAACAATGTTCTGTTATTTTCTTATTATATATTTAACCCATTTATATTTCCTCTGTATATTTACCTCTCTGTTTCACAGTTTTTACTTGTCTTATCCTCAAGTATACTCTAAACATTAAGACCACAACTTAAGGGAGAGTTTTGTAAAAGATGACAATTATGGGAGCAACAGCTGAGCCTTTAGGAAATATCCTGAAATAAAAATAATCAATAAAAAAAGAGAAATATTTAAGATTTAATAATTCACTTAGTCTGCAGTAGATTCACTTGCTCAGTCTTATTCAGCAGTAATGCTAGTAATAGTGAAGTGGAAATTAAGTTTGGCATCAAGCTTTTTTTGCTTGCTTAATTTATGTGAGGTTCAGCAATTGTGAGTACAGATCAGGTATTTACAGTGAAACCAGGGAAACCCTCACCTCACCAAAAACTCACTGAGGTTTTGGCTCAGTACAAAAATGAGTTTCATATTCCCCTTATTAGTATTCCTTGCACAGCTTTTTGTGACAGATGGAACCCAGGTCAAATGCAAGGTTTCATTACAAAGGAGACACAGCTTTGGTTTTATGGTAGTTTTTATTCTGTGTCTGATGCAAACATGCTGAGCACATAATGGCTCCAAATTGTGTAAGTTTATCTGCACTCCTTTTTTATTTTATTTTTTTTTTTAATCCAATGTTGACATTAGACTTCAAGAAGCTATCACCTGAAAGCTGACATCTGCACTTACAAAGCAGTGTATCAAACATCAAGGAGCTGATGATGCAGCATCTTTCACTCTAAACTTTGCCACTCAGATTATGAAATGATTTGAAAAGTAAACTTTCATTAGAGTATAATGTGGTAGTATAGAAGCAAAATTACTGTACAAACATTTGAGAATATGCCTATACAGAAAACGGCATCTGTAATGGGGTTCATAGCAATTGTCAAAGTGCAGGAGGGGCACAGAAAATGTAGAAGCAATGTTTTGCCAACATTTCCACCTTAAGTCAATGAAAATTTGTCTATTTACACCACATTTTAAGTCTATAGTATATATTTCATGTAACTTTAACACAGATGTTTTATTGTAAATAAGGAAATCATATTCCAGATTGTCATCAATCTCATGTTGACATTGATCTCATGACCTGAGAAGATAAAATTATTTTGGATTTTATGGTAAAGTGACTTATTTTCTAAGTAAATTGAAAAAGAATAATTGTGTAATGCTTTATGATTTCAAGTACATAGTGTTCATAGTTTTTTGAAATGCTTATTGCTAAAGACAGGTCACTATTACTTCCTCAGTACATTAATCATTATGATAATCCCAATAATATATTTTTAACTTAGAAGCAACAATAGCAAGAAAACATATTTCCACACATTTTAATTTTAAAATAATTTATTTAGTGCAAAGAAAGAATGATTTATTCATCCAAAAATCATAATAATAGGCAGAGTTCAGTGCCAGTGAAATTGCCTAACAATGCTATTATAAGTATTTTTCATACATCTTTAATAGCTAGGTGTGCAGGGTTGCACATGGAACCCCAGCTCTTCTATTTTGAATGCAGGATTTAACATAAATATATAATTCACGTATTTGAGTGTACGTTGTTAATGGTGAAATTCTGATTTGCTAAAATCTGTAGCAAAATATGTATTGATACAAATGAAACTACAAGTTTTTAAAATAATAAAAAGGGGATTTTTTTCAGACCAGTTGCATAGACAAAAAAAACTGGTGGTGGAGGTGGAGCTGCCATTCTCTCAACTTCTATGTACCACAGATATATTCAGAACAATTTTGCAGGTAGGGGTATACAGATAAATTGATGAAAGAAAAAGTACATGGTATCAGTGACTTGTGGATTTCATGAAAACATAAGGTATTAAAAATTTATGAAGCTATTGAAATTATTCTGAAGTGTTTTCTAGCTTCGTTGCTTTATAAATTTGTTAAATAGATCTGATGCTCCAGTTACATAAGTTAATGTTGACCTCTTTGAAATCATACAAAGGTAATCATCCAAATTTGTAATAGATAGGACAGCTTGCATACTTCTAAGGGCTGGTGTACACAAGAACTGCAGAGAGGATATGCTGATGCTTTGGATATCCATTTTCTCATCCATCCCTTGGGTCAGGGAACACCAGTAAAGCATTCATGTTTCTTTGTTCTATATGCTCAATTTATCCTACACATCTCGGACTTAGATACATTGCGTGCCCTAATTGAAGATAATTTATTTCTTAAATTCACAACATACATTAATTTTACAAGTTAACTGTTGCTGGTGTTCAATGCAGAATTTATTATTAGACTGTACTAATATACTTTAGTTCTGTAGAACAAATTTGGCTTATCCCTGTGGTCAGGTGACTAAGCAAGGCTTGTCTAGAAAATTGACTTCCAGCCTATAAAACTCCCCTTGCCAATGACTATTTGAAAGGATGATTTCTGTGTTGGGAAAGATGGGACAGGAAGGGCTTGCAGGTACGAATGCCTAGCAAGAAATACTGGAGATGTAAAACCTGTGAGTGAAATAGAAATGAAGGCCAGCTTGGAGATATGATCACGGCAGACAGGAAGACAGTGATTAGCTGGAGATAGATTGAGGGATAGAAGACAAAAGGAACCAAGGATGTAGCCCCTCTCCACTCTGCCAAGGCATCAGGGAAAAAGTAGATAAGAAAAGTAGTCTTTAGAGTTTAGAATATAGGATGACATGGTAATATAGTAGTTCTCATAGGCTGCATGCAAAGTTTGTAGGTTTTGTATCTTGTGCCGGTTGGTCACTGTAAATTAGAATATTCACCACAAAAGGAGATATAATGTATTGTAATAAGATCCTCTTTCTCTTACCCCCTCTTACCCCTCTTAGCTCTCTTAGCTCTTTTGCTTCCCTTACCTCATACCCTCTCTCTCTCTCCCTCTCTCTTTGGGGGTTCCCCTCAGCCGAGGCTGGTGGCTGAAGGCAAAGCCCTTTTTACCCACCACCCTTGCAATAAAACCAGGTGTTTCTAAAATATCTCAGGTCTGCAGAGTTCCTTGCCCCTGCCATCCACGGATGTTCCTACATTTCTGTGTTACACATTTCCCTCTGTACTCTTGCTCCTGAGGAATGTCACTGAAGCAGTGACCTGTTGGTTTGCCTTGGAGTGCCATGCACTTAGTAATGCTTTTTCTGCTCAATTCTGGCAGCAAGCAGAGAAACAAATAGAGAGACAGAAAGAAACACAAAAGATGATACTCCATTATAACTACTTTGTACAACATGACTACCAAGGGTAAAATTTTAAAATAATTCTCTCCCACAACAGTATTAGAGATCCATGTCTTCTATCTCTTTTTCCTGTAAAATATAGTTACATTAGGTTCTGAATATTGTTAGCAATAAACTATTGTACAAATGTATACACAGTTAAATTGCACTAATAAATGAAGAATTAATTTTTATGGATTATATGAGTTGAGCAAATACAGAAAATTATTGCCTATGATATTTTCAGGGCTTCTGAAAAAGATGTCCAGGAGAGGTCATAAATTGCTTTCTGGAAAGTATGAGTATGAATATTAGATTTGCAGCTAAAACTAATTGAATTGCATACAATATAAAACTGAAGATGTTTTAGTGTATTTTTTTCCAATATATTCCCATGATTTGAATGCTTCTAAACTGGTCATCCCTCAGTAACACACTGTATTTAATTCCAAACTTTCATAGTTATTGGAATAATTGAGGGAAAATACTAGAAATTGCAAGTCCCAATCAACTGAGAGTTTGCTATTCTGCTTTTGACCATGTATTTCTGCAAATTTTCATTTTTGAGACATGAATAAATTTGGACCCAGATTTAAGACACAAAAATCCATGTAAAGAACATCTTTCCTTTTGCTCTCAATCTTTCAGTGCCTTGATGACTTTATACACAGCACTTTATAAAAAAATGTACTGGAAAAATGGATTTTGACCAGGAATCTAGATTTTCACCAGAGATTTTCCAGCATGTTTTAAAATAACTCAGATTTGAATGATCAGAAGCTGATTAATAATCAGGCCTGCAGGCTGGATTGCTTAAAAATATGTGGTACCACTCATCAGTGTTACCAATAAATGTGCTATGACAGCTCACTTATATTTGGAGTCAGTTGAGTAAGAACTTGCTTCTGAACAAGAACTGCCTTTGATTTTGGTACAAATTAAAACTATTTTTGATGTCACACACTTGGAGTGTGGATAATCACTGCCTTCATAAGCCAACAGATGCTATCGTTTACAGTTTAAAGGACATCCTTTGTCATGGAAACTTCCTCTGCCTTTCCCATTAGGTTTCTCTGCCTTAATGACTTATTACATGTCTGTTAAAGGTCTGAGGATGTTTCACTTCACACTTCTGATTCATTCTCACAGTAACTCCCTACTGAAACTTGTATTTCTGTCCTTGGTACTACTCAATTTTTTATTTTTTTTTTAATTAATACAGTCAATGAAACTTCCAGCAAACCTTTTTAAGGTTTTAATAGTGACTGCTTTTGCAGGAGTCATTCAGTAAGCAGGCACCTCAAACATTTATTCCTACACTGGATGAATTGCACTAGGCTTAACCCTTCGAATGTTAAGCTGGAGCACAGTAGCACCACTAATACCAGCACCTTTAATTCCTGTTGCATGTTTTTATTCTCTGAGTGTTCTCCAAAGCAATATTCAAGATATAGGATCAGTTCCATGATATTGCTGGGGAGAAAAAAAAAAAGAAAATTATTTATTTTCAAATTTGCAGACTGTGAGATGAATGCACTCATTTGATCTCATGCTGGGAACTCATCTGGTGCTGCAGTCAGTGTCTAAGGGGGAAAAGATCACTGCTTTTGCTCAGGGCTGGCAGCAAATTCAAAAACAATGTAAGCCAGAGAAAACTACTAAAAAGGTAGTTTGCCTCTCTGTCCAGAATCCTTTGCACTTACACAGCAGTGGAGTGATGCAGGGCACTGAGGTGAGGAGGAGACTGTGCTGGGATGGGGATCTTCCTACACCAAGTGTGTCAAGGCAGAACATGGCACGGCCTTTTATTTCTGCCACTTCCTGTATGCTGCCACATTCCTGGGGAAAAATCCTAGTGCAGTCACAGCCCTGCAGCAGAGATATTTCCCTGAATCTGCAGTGCTGGGGCTGAACAGTTGCTGTCTGGCACCCCTCAGGTCTGACATCCTCCTCTGTGTGGGATGTGGTCTTCAGTTTATATTGTGTCCTTTCTGCATTGCCTGCCCTGTTCAGGCCAGATGAAGGTTCTTAAAGAGAATCCACTATTAGAAGTGTTGAAACACCCTCCCCAGCTAATTTTGGTGGAAATGGATAAGGGGCTGTTCACTGGAACAGCTCATCTGGCAGATGGGATGGGAAGGGGTGGTTACTTCCACCAGGGGGGTGGGAAAGATCAGACGGGGGCGAAGTGGCATCACTCATCTCAGCAGCAGTCACCACAGCTGCAGCTGGGAGAGGAGGTCTTTCTCCACCCATTGTACTGAGGCAGTCTAATTCCAAATCTAATAAGTAGCTTCAGTAGCTTCAGAGGGTGAATGTGGGTCTTGAAGCATGAGTCATATCCCATGAAGGAGGTCAGAAGTACTGTTACTGGTGATTACTTCATGTAAATTATGTGGGAGACACAAGTTCGAGAGACTTGGTTAAAAATCTTCTCCATCTCAGTTGTTTTTCTTGTTTCATATCTTGTTTGAGTGAAGAAGGTGGGACTATTGTTTTGTTTGAACTTCTGCAGTGCCAAAAACAATTAAGAATTTCTGATAAGAAATAAAAATTTCACTTTCTTTCTTCTTTTATATCTATTAGTGACAAATGGTTTCAGAGAAGAATAGAGAAAATATATAGAGAAGACTTTGATTACAACTCAAATTTTCGCTTCAATACAGGAAGTTTAGTGTATGAAAATAGCTTTTCTTTATCTTCAAGCATCAGCTTCTTGATTTTAAAATGGAATCATTTAATATCCCAGAGTATTAAGGAAAAAATTAGATTTATGATTTCAAATAAATATATTTTAAATTATTTATTTGGCAACACACTTTTCAGTTTTAAATAAATGTTTCTGGATTGTATCTAACTCCATTAACTTCTAGAAAAATAGGGTGTTTTTTTCCTTTTTTTCTCTTACTGATTTCCTATTCATCATAAAATGCTGTGTTGCTGTTCTTAATGCTGGCATAAGGAATGCCTTGTTTTGTAAGGCACAACACTTAATCCAGACCAGGCACAGGCATTGTAATACTGACTGTGCCTTTATCATCAGTGGTGTTCAATATTCTCAGCTGGTCGGGCACCTAAATATTGACAAAATGTTACCTTTTACCTTGGACAGGAGTGGGTCTGGTCTGTCTGGCACAGCCTTAAGCAAAAGTCCAGCTGTCAGGGGGAGGAGGTGGGAATCTATATTGGGTACAAATATTTTGTAATATATTTGAAGGGCTTTGTAATGCCATGTTATGTTTGGTGTTGGATTTTATTCAGGTGTTGGTTGTTCTTTCTCTTTCATGATGTAAGTCCACATGCATCATACTGGACTGATCATTAGGTAAACATGACAAAGGAGAAGAGGAAAATTTTTAAAAATAATTAAAAAAGAATAAAACAGTCCATGTGATGATCTAGGAAAATATGCAGATCTCTCTGGGTACAGACTCTGCTGATGACTCTTTCTTGAGGCTTGGCATCATTTTTCCCTTGGAGCTGTGCAGGGGGGATCCAGAGGCAGCAAACATCACACTGTGTGGTTTTAAGTGGACAGTTGAAATCCATTTTCTTGGGAAAGGCATGTCATCCAAGTGTTTAAATAAAGAATTTCAGACATGTATGAATTTAGGCTGTTTCATCACTCCCGTAAAAGTCTTTGTAGACTGGATTTCCAAATGAGTTTTGGAGGAAGCAATACTTTAAAAAAAGTCAGGTCTTAAACTTTCTGGACTCTACTGCCTAGGAAGCAATATTTTCCAATAAGACATTCTTATTCTTATTCTTATTCTTATTCTTATTCTTATTCTTATTCTTATTCTTATTCTTATCCTTATCCTTATCCTTATTCTTATGCTTTCCACAGGAGAGGTGCTTTTGGAGAGCAGAGTGTTTTTGTTAGCCTGTGTTGGGTTTGATCTTGTGATAAGTTGTGATAAGTGATATGTTAAAAAATATTCAACAACAGGATTTCACTTAAATCCTCCCACCCTTTATGAAAATTCCAGATAATTTGAAAATCCTATTAAAAATAATCTGAAAATCCAACTAAAAGTTTGCCATTGGCATCTTCCCATTTTCCACGGGCCCATATGGAGATAATTCATATGAGATACATCCCCTTTTTCAGACCATGACTTGTTATTTACAAGTGAAGCCAGTACTACATATCTACACTGATCAGAACAAGAGTATGAAAATACTGCATTTAGCCAAAGTTCAGTTACCTGGCTGCTGCTTGATATGAAGTGAATTTCTCTCATAATTTTTCAGCTCTTCTTTATATACTTGGTCAAATCTAAGAAGCCCATCAAACTTCTTATCCTGCTTTTAAGATGGATACTACTGAAAAACAAGCTAGCCTTATTTTTAAATACATAACGTAAGCCTAACCAAATCATGTTTCCTTTATCTTTACAGAACTAAAATTATTAACTCAAAAATGTATTGCAACAATATCTCCACAATGTTACTCCTATAGCTATTGGGAATTAATGTATCTTCTAAAAAATTTGATAATCTGTACTTTCAGAAAATAATTTCAGCACAGAATTTTTCAGCTAAAGATATGATTTTCAACTCTTTGTAATTTCTCATTATTCTTTTTGATCACCAAAACATTGTCAATTATGCTATGAAAAAGTCTAAAATAACAACAATAATAGACATTTTGAATACAATTTGAACTAGAATTTTTTTTCTTATATTGACATAAAAATGTTCAAAAAGAAGTTCTAAGAACAAAGGAAAATAAAAGAACTTGTTCCTGAGATATTTGTGCTTTAATCTGCTCTCAAATCAAAAAGAATTTTTGATGTCAGGTGGGTCAAATCTCCTGTGAATTAATTGGATTTTCTGTTAAGGACTTCATCTCACAAGAGATTTCTGGCCATCATTATCATGTAAAAATCTTATTACACCTGACTTACTCAAACCTTTCAAAAGCATATGGGATGAGGTGGGCGAAGGTGGTAGAGAAAGGGAAGAGCACTATGGAAAAGGAGGACAGAAGAAACTGTCCTTTGGAGGTTGTTGTCGGACAAGAGTACAACAAGGCAACAACAGGGTATGTTTTGACCTTCACAAGAAACTAAATTTTCCTTCATCCAGCATGTACAATGCTCTGTTTTCTCTTCTTCCTGCATTTCAGCTCAGTAATGTTGCTAAAACAGACCTTTGTGTGGAAAAAAAGATACATTGAACGGAGTTCATGTGATTCCCTTGGTATGAACAGTGGCAGAAATATTGTTGGTACACTATGCATACAAATGCAATTAAGCTGCATATGTAATTTTTTTATCCCCTCAAGATATGCAGCATACTTGAATTTATGAAACAATCTAAAATGGTTAACTTTAAATAGATCAGATTTTTTTTTCTGTGCATGATTTTATTCTATGTCACAGTTATTCTGGTTGGTTTTCTTAAACAAGGAACTGCAAAATAAACTCTTAATACTTATGATGACTGTAACAACAACTTATCATATACTGCTTCCCACCAAGATCTTGAGGTACATAAAGAGCAGCTGTACCAAGAAAAATACTTAAATGTGAGGAGAACACACTGCTGTCACATTCATTAAACATAAATTTGTTTCAAACAGTAGATGCAGAAACATGGCAACAGAAAAGAAAACACTGAGGACGTTGTCATCAGCTGAGAAAGCAACCTGACAAGGAAATAGTACTGAGAAAGAAATTGTGGTATTGACAAAGGCAACCCATTTGTATTCACACAGATGTCTCTGCTGCCAGTGCAGGCAGGCAATGACTCTGTTACTGGATGTGAACAGGCTCTGACTTATGAATGCATAGACAGGGTGGAAGTGACTGGGCAGGTTGTCTCCTCCCTTTCAGCCCACCTTCATAGCAGACTCCTGTACTACAGCAACATTTTGAACGAAGGGAAAACAAAAAATGGGGGTGGGGAGGAAGAGTTTTCAGAAGCTGCAGGGAGAAGAGAAACAGTAGGTGATTACTAGAGCTGACATTCATCATAAGAAACAGTTTAGAGCCAAAGCTTCATCCTGATTGCTCTGATTTCCTCCATTTACACTAAAGTGAGTGATATGTGATATATGGCAAAGAGGCCTTCATTAGAAAGATATTGTAATTCGCTATCATTTAACTAATAGCTCACTTGTGGCTTTCAGTGCTCTTCAAGTTCTGGTTATAATCTTTTTACTAATTGTTGACTGCAAACAGCATAAAGTTATAAAGCTTGCATAAGGATTCCCAGAAAGAAAAATATTTGCTTTATGTGACAGATCCAAGCTGTT
The DNA here is from genome assembly GCA_013397095.1 of Sterrhoptilus dennistouni. NCBI lineage: Eukaryota > Metazoa > Chordata > Aves > Passeriformes > Zosteropidae > Sterrhoptilus > Sterrhoptilus dennistouni. The sequence goes on along the minus strand of VWZU01009955.1, from coordinate 470,482 downwards.
TCCCTATACCATCATTTGTCTTCAGTATAAGAAAGAATAAAATATCTGAATGCAGTGATGATATGAGGAAGAATTGTGCTTACTATGGTATACAGTTATATTTTCACTTCCCTGGTATTTTCTGTGAAAATAAAATGACTCTAATTTTTAATGCGTTTATTTGTTTATTTTTTAATATTAGGGTCAAACAATCATTTTTAGACAGTTTAATTCCATTCAAATCCTGGCTTTCTGTACTAGAAACCTTTTTTTTTTTTTTTTTTTTTTTTTTTTTTTTTTTTTTTTTTTTTTTTTTTTTTTTTTTTTTTTTTTTTTTGATACTGTAGGCTTCATTTTTGAACTGTCTGCTAGAGGAAACAGCTACATTGGAGAATTCATCAGTATTTGAAACAGCACTTATTTTCTCAATAATGTCTTGAAAACACAACATGGTTTCAAGTGTTACTTGTTCAGTACTATTTGTAGGCAGAGCTGGAGAGCCCCAGGTCACAGCCAGGGTAGAGCTCCCTAACAGAGCTTTGCTACACTGCTACATACAGGTTACCCCTATCCATGTTTCTGAAGACTTTCATTTCTCTGTCCTGCTTTCTCTTCCTGTTTAGATCAATATTCAAGACACCTACTACACCTCTTTCTGATTAGTTTCTATCTTCTGGTTATATTAGTTTCACCTAATATTAGGTGAAACTAATATAAACTCCTAATATAACAATATAACAATTAGACTCCTAATATAACAATGAAAGCACAAACCACTATCTTTCTTCCCTGCTCAGTTCTCTCCAACATTCCTTTGTCCTCAAAGTCTTAAGTTCTGTCTTTTGGGAAAAAATATAGACACACTCTGCTTGTTCATATATTTGAAGATTCCAGCTCCCACACAGCCAGCACACGTAACTGGACAGAGCCTTTAAAAATTCAACAGGAACAGGATCTAGACCTGCTCTTTCTAAAGATGTAGGCCCTGTACAACTCAGACACCTCATGTGGCTCAGAGCTTGTTCTTATATAAGTAGAGTTAAATTTATTTCAAAATTAGAAAAAAAGAGCAAAATTTTTCATTTATATTTTTTGCAAATTATCCTAAAATCCTTTAAGATGCTTCTGTAGAAACATTATTTCCTTCACAATTTAATTTCTAGAGAAATAGTAAGAATAGACTAAAAATAAAATCTCTCGTTATTTTTTTAACTCATAGAGGTATCTCCATTCACCATTACAAACCTGATATACATTCTGATGAAAGAGCATTATATTCATCACTTCTAAAGTAATGTAAGATTTTCTCTGAGATTCTTTTCCTGAGCTCTCTTTCTCTATAATTATTCAACTAGCATAGCTCCTCAGAAAAAGAGCAGATGGATTCAATAAGCAAACTGATTGAAAGAAATGGATTACATAATAAAGTATAAATGCATATTGGACTTAAATAATGAGAATAATTTGCTTTCAAATTGTGGTGCTTTTTTCATCAAAGGCATAATAAAGTCTTTAATATTTCATTTCTGAATCTTGTAGACAAAAAATCTACAACTGTTCTCCACAGGACATCAGATCAAAACAATACAAAAGTTTAATTTTAAGTTAACAGCTAAAACTATTATTACTGTTATAATAACTGTTAAATGAACTGAGCTATAGTTCATTTAAACAAACACATATTCTAAAATACACAATAGATATTTTAAAATGGTAAAACACAGCTTGTATGCTGTTTGCCTCATTATAAAATAATTACCAAAAATGAAGTTCTACTAAATCTTTTCAAAGCTCTTTAGTAAAATTAAATTTCATTAAACATTACTGGTTTGATGATCTTGTCAAAGTGTTACTGAAGTATAAAGGGAATGACATCTGTTAGAGTTCTTACATGAGTAAGGAATAATGATCCCTCCCATCCATTTGGTAATCTACAAGATTTATTAGAAGGCAGTCTAGGAGATTAAGACTATTCAGATCAGAAATACAGAATGTAGAAGCATCAGCAACACCCTCACTGAAATTGATGAGCATTTAGTAATTTGGTGTTCCCAAGTAAGAGAACTCTTTTGTGTGTGAGGTTATGATCAAGCATTCACTGTCATGGGTCATTGGCAGTCATCTGAAATGCAATGGCCTCATTTGATTTTTCCATAACATTAGAGTTATTGCAGCAGATTATCCTTAGGGCTGGTACTTCTGTCCCCTGTTCTTTTCCCAAAACAAACTTAGCAAATGTGTGTGTATAAAAGTCAGCTAGTGAAGTATAAGCCTTCGAAATTATTTCAAAGCAGAAATAACTTCATAAAAGAGTAGAAAAAGCTCTCAATGAAGATAAAAATAATAAAGAAAAAATACTTTCAAGCAAGATTTCAGTGGGCTTCAGCCACAAATCCATACTTACCAGTTCCTTATATTTAGAAACTTGGTACCTTTTGTTAACTGAAGGTTTCCTAAATCTCTAACTTTCTATCAATTATTGTCTTTGCTATTTCCTGCTTAGGCCAAATTTGGAGCCAGCAGGTGAGTGTTCTGACAAACCACACAAGTAAATATCCCTAGGCATCACCTTTCTGACAGAGAACTCTCCTGTATAGAAGAGTTCCTCCTCACTCTTAATGAGCCTTCTCAAGATGACCTCTGAATTCTGGGTCTGGAGCAAAGGATGGAAGGTGTCATCTGGAAGCCTAGCAGATGTGAAGAAAGGGAAGGTCAGACACAGCCACTTTTCATTTTGCTTGTTATAACTCTTCACTTATCAAGTCAGCTTTTTCCAAGCTGTAGATTACCTAACATAAAAGACACTTCTATTTTCTTCCTCATGAACATGTATAAGGCCCTATTGGCAAAATGTTTGCAATTTTGCCTTCATATAATTTGCAAACTTAAAAAAGCACTTAATTCTGAAATACCACATAATTTAAATTGTGCCCTTACTAGCTATTTTTAGCTGATTTAAAAATATACATTGATCAGTTTTATTAAAAAAAGCTTGGACTAGTTTAATTAAAAATGCTATATAAACTATATAACTATATAGCTTCTACATAAACTGCTATATTTTTTCCTAGAAATTTCTCCATTAAATTAAATTATATATTCTTCTAGGCTCAGAAAGAAAAAAGTACCTATTCAGAGGTGTTGATCAGTGTGAACAAATAATGCATTTTCAAATAAATAATTTCTAGTTAGTTCAGACTTTGAGGAACCAAGGAACATTTCCAATTCAACTGTCCTTTTTCTTACAGGGGCCCTCAATGTGATAAAATCGACTGGGTGTATCCCACAGCTGGCACAACCCAGGCCAGTAGATTCCTGAAAGGTTAGATGACAGTTTGACGGAAGGAGCACTAAGGGAGCCAACTCAAAAGGATGCCCTCCTGGATATTTTTGTCAACAGAGAGGATCTTGCGAGCAAAGTGGAGTTTGGTGGCCATTTTGGCCACAGCGACTGTGCAGTGACCAAGCTTAAAATCCCTGTTTATAGGAGAAAAAAAGTGCAGCAAAACATCAGCTCTGGACAAGAGGAAAAAGAAACTTCAGGCTGCTCATGGAATTAGTAAGTTAGTAAGATAATATTTTTGCATATGCTGGGCCTGTCAGTGCTGGTCAGTTTTAAATTACCTCCTAAGGGAATAGGAGCAGGAAAATCCTAAATGTTGGAGGTCATGCAGAAAAGGCAGAAAGTCAGCTTGGCTGAGCTGGGATTTTCTCTTGGAAATAAGGTAGTAAAGCAAGGTATATGTCAAATGAAAACAAGGTTAGGTGACATGTGAAGAATATCTTGTTTGTCAGGGTAGGGAAAGAATTTGTGCATCCAAATTTTTTTCAAATATATTAATGGCACTGGAGAAATAACATCAGTCCATTACAGAATGGGGATGGCCACCTCACAATCAGGGACATGGAGAAGCCGGAGATGTTTAACACATTCTTTGCCTCCATCCTCAACAAGGAGGGTGGACCAAGAGACTCTCAGTGCCTTGAGGACCAGAACTGTGAGACTGATCAACTTCCAGCTGACTCTGAACTTTTGTAGTATCTGCTTCTTCAGTTAGATCCCTAAAAATCTGTGGCATCTGATGGAATTCACCCAAGGCTCATCAAAGAGCTGCTGATGTCATTGCAAAGCCTCACTTGATTATTTTTAACTGTTTTTTATGATGTTAAAACCCAAAATTTTATTCCACTCTCTATATTATTTTATTTCACAAGAGGCAGTTCAAAATATTTGACTAGAAACTAGAACTTAAATGTCAAACCATCAATCATATTTTATAATTACTAAAAAATGTACTGAACTTGGTGTGAAATAATTAGTGATTTCACTTGTTGGGATACTAATCAATTACACAATCAAAGTAAGCTAATTCCTTTAGGGGTATAAATATATTGCTCCTCTCAAAACATTTTAAATTTTTAATTTATATTTCCATTCAGCAATTTTTTTTAAAAACCTCAATTAGTACCTTGGGAAAAACATTTTTATTAAAAGCTTTTTTAAGAAGTTGCTTAAATGCTAGTTATTATTTTGCCTGAAATAACCATTTAATATTTGCTACACTATTCTAGTTTTCAATTACATTAGGAGTGGGATGTTGAAGTGGTAAATACTTTAAACACCTTTAAATATTGTTTTCAAAACAATTTTAATCTTCCTGTTATTGACAGATATTTGTTTTTGACACCTTGCTATGCACATTCTGTGTAACGTACTACAGAAATGAAGTGTTTATGTTGCTGAAGAAAGGTGTGTAGGAAGTAATTTTTTATTTCACATTATGATTCACGTACATTATTAATAGTATTCTTTTAATACTGGTGTTATCTTTACCATTAGATGGCTATACAAGAACTTTTTTGTCTTCTGGAAAAATTGATGATTTCTTATTTTATTTAGAAATACTAAAACAATTTATAAAGGCCATAATAATGCTTTTGTCAGGTGGATTCAGGTGGTATTAGAGACAAAATTCAGAGAGGAGATTTTTTTTTTTGTTACAGCAATTAAAGTTATATGTGTCAAAGAATATTTCTAGCCATTAAACTTCAGAAAAAAAATCAAAAACATGTCCCTAAAATTTTAAAAGAAGTTTTCAAATTATCCGATCTATAGATTAATATTTTTTACTTTGTAATTCTCAAGAGGCATCTGGGAGATGCACTCTGCCTTGATAACTTTCCCTTCAAAATAAAAACCCACTTAAATCTGATGTTTTGAATATGCTAGAATATACTTTGCATCTGAACTATTTGTGCAATACTCATTAAAATAAGTGGAGTCCCAATGTCAAGCAACTTAATTTAGTGAGTCCTGGTGACCTGACTGATGCTTGTATCCACTGTGTTCACAAAAATCTTGCAAGGCAGAGATAAACATCAAACACCAGCTCTATCTTTTGCACATTATTAGCATGTAGAAGCCTCAGTGAGGGCAGTGGCCCTGCATCTGATTGATGACTAAACTCACAACAAATGATAATCCTCATCTAAGAGGACAGCAAAAATCAGTCCTGCGCAATATATGGGATAAATGGCTTCCTGATGTTTTTCTAACAAACTACTGGACGTTTCGCTGATCTTCAGTGTTATTTAATTTTCTAGTCATCAGTAGGACTCCATAGGTTGCACTCCATAATGACCCTGACCTCTTTCCAGTTCTGTGCCAAAATCTTCCCTACGCAGAGATCTGCAGGGAGGAGATATAGGAGAAAGGGAAATTAAACAATTCCTCTTGGCCTTTTGCTCTGTGTGAATATTATTTCCATCCCCAGTGCAGCACTGCAGCTGTTCTGTAATGGGAACAATTTGCTAGCAGGACAGCAGCAGGGGATAACAGACAAATGACAATAATAACAGCATGGTATCCTCCCACCTCTGCAGAATAGATAAGAAGGTGGTTTGTTTTCTCCCCCTTTCTGTTTGGGGCAGTTTATTCAGACAGCTTGTACTGCTTGCAAACAGTTTGAAAGAAGGAGCCCCCTAGTTAAAAAAAGGAAGTAATTATTGGATGATAAAGGCAATAGACATTAAGGAAGAATGAACAGCTACAATAAATACTAACATGTTTCTCTAAGTCCATTATAGCACACAAATGTGTTTACTCTCTAGGAAGTTGTCACTCAGGTGGGGATGGGTCAGCATCAACACATCCTCAGTGTTGCTGAGTTGCAGTCTTCCAGATCCCTGTTTTATTTCCTAAGTGCTATAAATATTTTCTGGTATTGCTTATCCTGTTGAATCCCTGTCTTGAGAACTGCCTTATTTTCAACAGTCAGGATTCTGCCTGCCACTCTCACTGTTTTTCTTAACCTTTCCTTGCTCCACTCTGAAGGTTTTCTTGCAGTTTTCCTTTTCCCCCCACCCTAGAAATACTCTCAGAAGTTTATGCCCTGGCTGCACAGATATGTTTCATGGAAACTTGCTTCAGGACATGCTTCAGGCCTTGGTCTCTGACCCTTCATGAAAGTAAATAAAATGTTGTGATTTCAATGAGGATCAATTTGTCAAAAATTGTTTTATTTCCCTGCACTTCATGCCCTCTCCTACCATTTTATTTTTTCCCCTTCAGTGCAGATTTCTTTTTTTTTTTCGCATCTCATTTCATCAATTTATTCTCCTGTCTTTTCGTGTGATTTTGTTGCCTGATTTTGGTAAGTATAATTTTGAAAGGTTTTGTCCAGTTCAAATAAAGAACACCTACCTGCCCAAAGAGTTGTTCTCTTCATACCTTTCTTCTTTGCTCCACCCATGTCCTGGGCACCTCAGTAAAAGGCTGCTTTTACTGTTCCCTGTGTGGTTAGCCATACGCTTGGGATTAGGCTTGAAAAAAGCACAAAGCCTGGAGTTCCAGGGACATTGCAACTACAAAAGGCATGACAAAGGGAGCTTGGCACTGCCCCAACATTGCTCCCTTAACACCTTTCTGCTTGGCACCACTCATGTGCTTGGCACCTCAGCAAAAGGCTGCTTTTATTGTGATCTGCTTAGGGTTAGGGTTAGGTTCAGGGTTGAGAAAACACAAAGCCCAGAGCTCCAGAGACACTACAACTCAAAAAGGCCTGCCAAGGGGAGCCAAACATTGCTCCCTCCACAGCCTTCTCATTGGCACCACTCATGTGTTTGGCCCCTCAGCAAATGGCTTTGTTTTGAGTTAGGGTTAGGGTTGAGGAAACAAAAAAATCCAGAGATCCAGGTATGCTGAAAGTACTAAAGTCATGCCAAAGGGACCATGGCAGCATTGCTTCCTCCACACCTTTCTACCTGGCTCCAGTCTCAGCCAAAGGCTCTTTTTAGCACTCTGCTTAGGGTTAGGGTTACACTTCGGGTTAGGGAAACGGAGTGACTGCAGCCAAATGTATTGCCATGAATTGTGGTGCAGTGAAAAAGTCTGAAACTTGCCATAAATAACGTTAGTGAAATTCCAAAATCAGGGAATGAAGTCTATTGAGAGAGGAGATGAAATTGGTAAAATGAAATGCTAAAAAAAAAAAAAAATTCTGCACCGAAGGGACCAAAATAAAATGGCATGGGATGACATGTGGTGCAGAGAAATGGATCAAAGCTTGCTGAATTGGTCCTCATTGAAGTCTTGAAAACAGAGAAGTGTGATAAACACTCTGAAAAGGTGATATGATAAAATAAAATGCATTGAAAAAACCCAAAATTTGGAAATGAAGTGACTACAACCAAACGGATTGTGATGAAATAAGTTTGCAGTGAAAATCACAGCTCAGAGACCCAGACCCTTGGGATGAGGGGATTCAGGACAGGAATGTGACAGCTTGTTGCTGGGGACAATCTGTATAGCCTGGAGAATTCCTTTGGTATGTCTTTCATTGGGCTTGTAACCTGCAGTAACACTGCCTCTCCTCCATTTCTCACACCAGAAAGCAAGACTGTAAACTAGTTCTTTGTCACACAGATTGAATAAGAAAATGTCTAACAGAAAACTTTCTTAAAGGAAGTGACATAATTAATCACAGATAGATTGTTGGATGGTAGAGTCAGGATAATCCTAGGCCTTTTTCAAAACTAAACCATGAAATACTAAATTTTGTTTCATTTTGTGATTGTTTGGGTTTTTTTCTTTTCCAATAGGAATGTCATAAAATGTACAGGTGTAACAAGTTGCATTTTTCTCATATATTTATTAGGCAATTTTCTCCACCCATTGGATGGAGACAGGCAGGATCATTGGCAGCAGCCAATTCCCATCACTACTTTAAAGGAACAATGCTCTCCTAAATAACCTGAAGGTTTTTTTTTGTTGTTTTTTTTTTTTAAAGCATGCAGTAAAGGTTTTATAAAAAAAACCACAGTTCCTTTTTTAAAAAAAAAACAGAGATTGTGGCAACCAGATTTGCAAATAGGAAAGAGTTAACTGTTTCATCAAATCTTGAATAAGCAGAGGAACATTAGTTGCAATCAGCTGCTCACAGGGCTTAGAGGCTTTCCAGTAAAATCAAAACACCATTAGAATAGACCTGAACTTTCAGGTGCTCCTGTTGATTTATTTCAGACCTCAGTAATGCAATTTCCTGAATAATAACCTTATGAGTTTATTGTCAGTTTCTACTTATTTCTGAATAGATTTATCTGCCAGCTTAACTGTTTAGGAGTTCCTATGGTAGTTTGTCTAATCATTCTTGAAAACAGCTTTTCAGGAATTCTGTTTGACCAAGGTTTATAAACAGAAAAGATTTGCAGGAGTAGATAATAGTTTTTATGACACCATCTGAAGTGACTGGAGAAAACAGTCACACAGGTTTGCTTCCATGTAGAAAAGATTGTTTGTTGTATATCTCTTCGAAAACATCAATTGATTGTAGTGAAGACATCATCTTCTACTACAAACCTTGTTTTGCTTGTATCCATTAACCTACCATTTCCACATCTAAACCATTTCTTCTAAACAGAGTGTAAAAATGGTTTATGAGTTTGAAGTCTGTCTTATTCTGCTTGACTCCATGTTAAATCTTAAACAGAGATCTCTTTTATGATACTGTTGATGAATATATAAAGACTATATTTTTTAAATTATCCTTGGAAATGTGACATTTTTTAGGCAATATTCTTCCATTGCATGGGGTTATTTCCTCACATTCTGAAGGACTCCAAATAGGAGAACACAGCATTCTTATTTAATAGCCCAGGCAGTTAAATCAAAAAAGAAGCTAAATGACTTTCCCAAGATCCTAGAGTAGACCTTTGGCAATGCAAGTATTTATTATTGGTAGGTTTTTTCCCATCTTAAAATCACAAAATTACTCTCTGTTCCTGATGAAAACTGACTAAAAAAGGAAGATGACCTTTTGGAGAAAAACTGGGGGAGAGGGGAGTGGGGTTTTTATTAATTGCATTGTCTTTTCAGTTTTTAGTTGTTTTTTTTTTTCTCACCTGTAAACCATTAGATGCCTTTCCCTTTTTCTACGATTCTAGTAAAAAACTCCTTCCTGATCAATATGCTCATTCATTTTTCCTTCAACATTATTTTTTAAAGATATTTATTTTTATTTTGTCATAATGGTTACAATTAAGACACTAATTTATCTATGTGCTTTAAACTATTACGCAACATTTTTCCTCTGTATTTGTCTTTTCTAATAAATAATACAGGTCATTTAATAAATTTTTCTCTGTATTCAAATTTGAACAGGAGTATGTGTATCTTTTAAAAATTTTGCCATTCTTGATGTATTATATACTGATTTCTTTATATGTTCATTGATTTATGGAAGGACTTTGTCAAGAAGAATATATAGATAGATTTTGTAATCTTAAAAATAAATAAAAAAATTCCATGAAATTATTTTGGAGAATTTAACTGAGAAAGGCTTCTGAATATTCTGCTTAGCATTAAATAATTCGGGCCAAATAACTTTCTCATTGCTTTTGTTTTGCAAGATTGTCTGACATCACTGCTACAAAATTTTTGGTCTCTGTAAGCCCTATTTCTTTGATCACTGACATTTCATCATGCCAGCTTCTTCTTTAAGGATTAAAATTCATCTCAGTCTGTGTTTTTGGTACTCTAAAATTTTGGAGCATGTGCAACTGTGAGGGCTGGTACCAGGAGGCTGTGCTGTCCAGCAGGTATCATTGCTCAGGAGGCTCTTTCTCACATCTTCCACTGCCTTGCTTCAAGGGAGTGGACTTTGAGCAAGCCACTCAAAGTGACTTTGAGCAAGTCACTTCATCTCTCTTTTCCAGTCCCATTTTCCTTTTATTTCTCTGCTATATTTGCCTTGGGAAAGGTATTTGTGTCTCATAGTGTGTGATGTAAAGATACCAATCACAAGTGGGTTTTCTGGTGCTGTAATTCCAGCATCAAAAACCACCAACACTACACAGAAGGAAAATGTCACATTCCTTTAGTGAGTCTCTTGGTGCTTCTCAGCTTGTTTTGTGCTCCTGGAGCCAGAAAGAGGTTTCCCATTGACTTCAATGAGAACAGGTTTAAATTAGTACCAATCTCTGGTAATGACAGTTCAAAATCAAAAATGCAATATTAAGAAGGAAAAATTTACCTTTACTTTTTTTATTATGCATATTTTATTGTGACCTCTTTTTGATTTTTGTATCTATATGTTAACTAGGTTCAGTCGCATTAAGTCCCCCCAAGCTGCTGTTTCATAATTAAAAGAAAAACAATTTCATACAGGTTGAAAAATCAAAACTTTTACTGTAAGAAACTCCTCATTCATAAAGTAAATTGTGCTGTGGTATATAAAGAGATCAGTTTTGGTGTGGGGTTTTTTTTTAAATTCTCTGATTAACTATAAAATAAAACCTAATATTTTTTCTCTTTTGTTAAAAGTTTTACCTTCCCTACCTCGTCTTTTGATAGTTGTGTTTGAGCAGTCTAATTCCGCTGGGAGAGAATTCCTCGATTAGCATTTGGAAACTTTCCTGTAGGATCAATATTTTGATCCATTATTTTGACGTTTCACGCTGAATTTATGTCTTTAAAGAGATGTGACCTGGGATAGGTTTGTAAGTCTACGTTTTGTTTCATTTATATTTTTACCTCTGCGTATTTTAACCCTTTTTTATATCTTAAAAAAATTCTCTTCAAGTAAGGATATTGTAGTTATTGTAACATATTTCACTTTTGAAAATAAGTTGATGGAGGCTGGTCAATTGACATCTGGTGAAGTACCTTGAAGTCCCCTGTTTCAGGCTGTAGTTAGCCATACTTACACATAAATTTCAATTTTTAGTGTACAATGGGATGAAACCACTTTTTAAACAGCTTAGTCAACTATTTACTTATAAAAAAATGTCAAAAAGTTTGGAGGTTTTTTTCCTTTCTAGTACACAGGTCAGCTGTTAGTTCTTAAAAACTATTGCTGTTATCAGGACCATAGTTCGAATTATTTAATCATCAGTATTTATATGAAATTAAGTACCCTTGTACTTGCAAAGTGAGGCAACAAGTGAGGAGTGATCCCTAGAAGAGATCCATGAAATACCATTTTGAAACATTGATTAGCTAAGGAGGCAGCACTGCAGTGCCTTTTACATGTTCATTGGGATAATGATGGGTTGGTTCTGTGTGCTCTATTAACTCACAGAGTCATTTCTAATCAGACTCCTGCAGTGCCTTTGACCAGTGGTTGGTGACCCAGCAGAAGAGAGATTCAAATCAAAACAGATTTCACAATGGGAATACAGCACATCACCAGTACCAAATTCTTATTTTCTCTTTCTTTTTCTCTTGTCTTTACTTGTGAGTCAACAGATGCGTGTCTGAAGGGAAAGAAGAGCATGACTACTTAATAGCTGTTCTGAAACACAGATGGAATCTGAAGTTTTTTATTTTTACCAAGCTGGAGAAGTATAATATATCAGGTATACTGCATGTGCAATCTCCACTGTAATGAACCCATAATGGATCCTATCTGTAAGCTCTGAATATGCCTAATGGAAGCAAGAGTTTGAATCTTAAATAATAAAACAAAGAGTTCTTCACTGCTCTTTAATCCCCTCTGGGAAGCCCAGTTAATTAAAGCTGTTTATTACAACTTGATCAAAAAGCCTAAATTCTATGTGTCCTACATCTAGCTACTACAATATTCTCTGTCACTGAACCCTCACGAGGCCCTGAAGACTTGACTTGGTAATGCAGCCATCAAAGAGATAGACTAACTTACTCTTTAGTCAAGCTGTTTGTTTCAAGGTGGGGTACAAAACATGCTCTAGGCTTCCCAAGGCTGCAGTCTATTTCCTTCTTTATTCCAAAAACCTCCTTGCCATACTTAATTTAGCATTTGAATCAAATTAATTATTTTATAACAAGAATAACTCCAGTGGTGTGGAGGATGTAGGTTTCTTATTTAACATGGGACATTAATCGATGCAGTGGAATGCTCTCTGAGCAGCTGCTGTTATCACTCCTGTGTTCCAAATAGGTGACAAAGGCACACACAGCCACACAGACAAGCTCATGAAACATCAAGATGAAGCAGTTAATTAAGGAGACAAATGCACAAATCAAAAAGAAAAGAAAAAAAATTGAGCACTTACAGCTGCATTTCAATCATGAAGAGAAAAAAGCTGCACTACAACAGCTTAACTATCACTACTTTTTTAATGAGGAGTGTGATCATTGGTGAATATTTTCTTATCTGTACTTGTTAAGTATTAACTGCAACCATGATCATTGTGAAATTGAGCTTATAAACCAAACAAAAAACCTCATTGGCCTGAATTTTCTTTGGCCATACTGACAGTTCATGCTGGAAACAGTAATGATTCAAATCTAATATTATAAAAGAAAATAAAGTTAATCTGTGAGTAGTTTTAAAGCTTTTTGCTATAAATTCTCTACACTGTAAGAAAAGCCTCTATTGAATAATAAACTGGGACAGGGAGCATCTTATCCTGTTTTCAACTCCCTTTTATCTCATAAACAACAATAAAAAATATCAAATACCCAACCCCTAAGCAACAGTTTTTGAAATTCAAGCTAAAGAGTGCACACATTTTTTAAACCTTTTTTAGTTTTGGCTGAAAGAAGTAACTTTTCATTCCACCTAAGAGATACTTGTGGCTTCTGCTCTTATCATACAGGGTTTTTTATCAGACAGTTTTAAATATCAATTGCTGCCATCTTACATTAAAGATAAAGCTTGCAAATGATATTTTAATGTCTTTGTTGATGATAGTTACTGAAAAAGCCAGATGATTTAAGCCATCTTAAATATCTCCCATAGTAGCTTCTCTCTGGAAAGGGTAAATGGATTTAATTTCCCATTTTCACAAAAGTGTAAACCTCCCTTGTGACACAGAAAGTCCTGTACACATGTTGAAGGCTCTGTAACTGATTTTTTAAATGAAATTCCTCCAAAATATAAGCAAGTAACTGGCATAACTGCGTGGAAGCACAAGCAAACATCCTGATTTTGAAAATGAAGTAACCCCTGAATTCAAGAAGAATAAGAGTTCCGTTTTCTCCCTAAAATTTTCTCCAGCAGCACAATCCAATATCTCCACAAAAACGTTTAAGGGACTGCAGGCATGCATCAAAAGCCATCAGCCCTGATCCACACCTCTCTGGAAGCTTTCTGACACCTGGCCAGATGCATTTCAGCACCAGAGGAAAGGTCCTCCTTGTCACTATTTTCTCTCAAAGGTACTGCTGTGCAGCTTTGAAAGACAAGCAGTGCCAGGCAATCTGATCTGTCTGTATCTGACACTCAGAAGGTCTTGTGCAATGGGCTCACTAATACAGCAGGACTTTCCAAAAAGCAGCCCCTACCCTTCTGCTTCTCTGGAATCAGTGTTGCTCCCCCGAGGCTCTTAATTTAATCCAGTTGATGGGCTGGTTTTGCTTACTTCTTCTAAGAGCACCTGAGGCTGCCTTGGTGCAGATGTTGTGTTTCCTTTGGAAATAAGGTGCTCTTCAATTTTATCCCCAGTTTGATTCCATCCTTCTGTAACTGCCAGCAACAGGCTTTGAAGAAAAGTCCTTCACTTCCTCACTGGGGCTCAGCCTTGTGTTTCAGCACATGGGTGGTTGTGGGCCAAAACAAACAGATCAGTATCTTAGGGTGAACAGACAGAAAAGGTGGGTTTATAGTCTCTTTTCCTTAACTTCATTTTTCAAGTGTGTTTTTCACATTAGGAACAGGTCTTTTGTTGGCTTATATTTGTACCATGATCTGCTAAGACAAATCTCATAAAATTGCCATGGTGTAAGTGACTTCTGTGTTATAAATTATTTTTTGTCCCCTGATTTTAGTCATATGTAAATACATAGTGTTCGACTATTTAGTGAATTCATATAATCCCTAGGAGAGCATAAATATCTTGTTCTATCCCTGAAGGACATCCAGTAGATAAACTGATTTACTAATATGTCCCCTGACAAAAGGGCATTTTAGTTTCAGAGATGTCTTTGTAACTGAATACTTCTTTTACAGAATCATTCCCTTGATATTGCTTACATGCCACAGTTAAAAAACAAAGCTTTAATCTATATCAAACTATTAGACCACAGGTGAAAAAGCAATAACATAAGAGAATCTACACAATAAATTCCAACGAACACAATGAAGAATGTTTTAATGCATGTTTTTACCTTTATTGAAACACCCTTCAGGCTAACTCGATCAGCAAATGTTTTGACAATTGCCATCCTCATACAGGACAATCCTGCTGGAATGATTAGAGATGGATAAGAAAGTGGAGATCTTCACCAAAGCCATGAAAGAAAGAAATCCTTCCCAGTAGTTATCATTGGAAAGCCTGTTGTGGATGGTCTATGAGTCCATTTTTCGATTGATCTAGAAAACATATTGGAATTTGTGCAGCACCCAGACATTAGACATTTGTGGGTTTACTTCAAGATAATGTGTTATTAATTCTCAATGCAGATGGTTATTTTGTGTTTCTTAAGTGCTGAAGAAGTAGAATACAAATTTAAAAAAAAATGTTTGCTAGAATTAAATTAACATAAGGAAAAAATTTCTCAGGATGGCATTTCTGGTTTTCTGCTGTTGAGTTCAAATATGTCTGCTCAGACTTAACAACGTAGGCATAGATAAGGGATCAAATGGCATCTGCACTTAGGAATGACTAGAACATGTCAGAAAAACATCAAGAGATTCTCTCTGATCCTCTCTCTTCTTTTCTCTCCCAACTCTTTCCTTTTCTTGTTCCTCATCTACTTTGTTTTATTTTTCACCATTTTCTGTTGCTAGTAGATAGGTGCTTATGATAAATGTAGGTAATTCTTTTCTGCTCTCTGACAGCGTAACAAAAGAACACACTCTAACCTCTTCTAAAACAAAGCTACAGTGTTCTGAAAATTATTTTTCTCTACTTCTGTAAATTTTTACCATAGACTCTAAGAGTGTTATTAATGGTAGTACCAATAGTACTGTTACTTGTTATTTATCCTAAAAAATGTTGACTGTGTTAGACATGGTGCAGATGTTTGCCAAAAACTTAGGAAAAGACTAACTTAAAATTTCAGTATGAAGGGATGGGTAACAATTTTCTACAGCAAAGAAATTAAAATATGGCAAAGTATAGTAAATTAAATTGTCAGAGTAGGATCTTATTATTCTCTCCCTGTGGCTGTTAGCATGGAACAGTCCATATAGATATCACATCAAGAGAGAGAATTTAGACACAGTGTAAGTCAAGGAAGCAATTATCTGAGTATTTAAAAGGAAAATCTCACTAATGTACTTGTCTGAACATCTGAAAGGCAGGAAAACATCTGGGCATTGATAGACTGCTGACAACTGATATATTGCTCTAGGTACAATTAAACTTTTCTCAGGCAAGAGCAGAGAGAATATAAATTGAAATGTGAGATAATAAAGGCCTGAAAAGGCAAGAGAGATGACAATGACAATGTACATTTTATTAATGATATGTAGAAGAATTGCAGTCCCTGAAGAAATTACACGTAACAACTCGGCAGTAATTTCAGATTGACAAGATGCTGTTTGTATTCACAGTATCTGTGAAATGAGGGAGAAGAGCTTTCTTCAAATGAAATTTAGGAATTTGGTTTGACCATACATGCAAATTTTATCTCAGACACAGTGAGTCAGATCCAGAAAAGGAGAGGAACTGCGTGAATTTTTTCAAGTGAAAATGATGATGGAAAGAAATCCAGGATTTCAGAAAAAATCTTGGTGATCTACTGCAGAAATTTTGGGGATACCTTGAGTAGAATTTAAAGTTGTATTTGAAATAGTAGCAGAATTAGGATAGGACAAAAATATGGAACCTAGTAGAAAGACAAAATTAACAATAAAATACTTTCTCGTGGGCTCAAGGTCATCTAATAGACTAAGGAAAGCAAGAGTGGAATATTGATTCTGAACCTTGCCCAAGAGAAAGTTATGAAAGACATTGAAGACAGACACAGGTTTTGTAATAGGATAAGTTAGCCTATGAATTTTTTTTCCTGACATGAGATGAAAAAAAGAGCTTACGAGTTTTCAAATTTACCCACAGGCAGCCAGAAACTATGATTTAAGTCAAAGAAAGAAGGAAACATGATAAAAAAAATACCATTATATATAATCTAATTCTACTGGAATAAAATTTCTACCCATTGTTCCTCCTGTTCCTAACCTTATCTTGCTATAAGTACCATCCCACAGACACACTCCATGCTCTATCCTTTACTGAAGATTTTCATGTCCTCTGAGGGAGATGAAGTGATTAGAACAATTTTTAAAGTCTGAATCTTAAAAACGTTACCATTTGAAGTAAAAGATATTTTATTTCAATGAGTTTGATGTCTCAAATTCAGATTATGTGTCCAAAAAATTGCTCTTGAAAGCTAAATATTTATTCAACTTCAAAGATGAAGCTGTGAACTTTCGTTTTTAAAAGAGGGTGGTGTATCTGTATGTATTCATCTCCCAGTTTTTTCATTATCTCAGAATCTGAAGGCCTGGAAATAGCTTTATTGATGATTCTGACTTGCTTTCCAAGACCTACCATGACTATGACTGCTGAATACCTGGTCTTGTAATATTTCTGGGCAAAACATCTCTATTTCCTGACTATTATTGCGAAGTATCCATTACCTGCAAGTGCTCTGACGGTGATCAAGAGAGACTTGGACTCCCCTTTGCATGCATGAAGCCAATTTATTGATTCCAAAGCTCAGTATTCACGCCTTTTCAGCAGTAGCTAAAAAATAACTCCTTGCCTAAGCAATAATAACCATAACAACCATATTTATGTTTCTTAATAATATTGCTTAGCTATAAGCTAGCACAGACCTGCACAGGCATGTACAGACTTGCTCACCCAAGCACACTGTTTCCTCTTGCTTCCTTCTTCAGGGCTCTGCTTTCAGCTGCCAGGGCTCATGGCCCACCAAAGCTGACATGTGCACTTGTGTCCTGAGCTGAGCAGGGCTCTCAGTTCTGCTCCCTAGCTGTATTCCCACAATGCTCCAGCCCCATCAGCCTTTGTGGCCTCCACAGAACCCACTCTGGTTTAATGATGCCTATCAGGTACTGATGGAACACTCAGATGAGGCCTCAGGAGAGCTGAGTATTGTGATACAATCCCTTTGTTTGCTCCGCAGGTAACACAGCTCTTGTTGATGCTGCTCAGCTTCCAAGCCCTGGTGATCCAGGGCCTTTTCTGCAGATTGGCTTCCCAGTCCCTCAGATCCCAACCTGCAGCACCGTCAGGGAGTCTCTGTGCTGCTCTTGCTGACTTGCTTGGAGTTCCTTTTGGAACTCTTGGTTTGGTCTTCCTTAACAGCAGTCATCCTCAAAGTTTCCTCTATGAGAAGCATTTATACCTTCTTTATTTTTTTAATTTACATTCAGCAGTTCCAGAGCATTATGCACACAAATATTTTAACAGTAGGTATCAAGAGGATGGCATCAGACTCTTTTAGTGGTGTTCGGTGACAGGACTGGGGGCAATGGAAACAAGCTGAAACATCGGAAGTTGATCTGAATATAAGGTAAAAAAAGAGAGTGACAGAGCACTGCAACAGGCTGCCCGAAGAGGTTGTGGGATCTCCACCTCAGAAGATATTCAAAGCCCACTTAGATGCAATCCTTTGCAAACTGCTCTTAGTGAATTTGCTTTAGCTGGGGGATTGGGTTTGATGATCTCCAGAGGTTCCTTCTGACTCCAGCCTTTCTGTAATTCTGTGATTTGTCTCATGTTTATTGCCACCCTGTTGGCAGTTCTTTTGTCCTCACTTGTATTTTACTCCGGTTCCTTTTCCTTAGAGATATACCAGTGTATCTGGTGGTTGTTTTTGGTTTGGTTTGGGGTTTTTTTTTTTTTTTTTTTTTTTTTTTTTTTTTTTTTTTTTTTTTTTTATTTTTTTTT
>VWZU01009955.1:431720-452147 GCA_013397095.1 Sterrhoptilus dennistouni | reverse complement strand
TTCTATTCCCATAGCACATTCTTTTCACTTTTGGAAGACTACATATTTCTATGTCCCTCGGACAACTTCCCAAATACACAGCGCCAGCAATGAGCTCTGAAGTATGTGTGGCTGAAAAAATAACTGAGTCTTATAAGAGCATGATTTTCTCCCTCTTTCCCTATTCCCTACTCATTGTCTCATCTTCAAATACATTTGCTACAAAAGCTTTTCTATTTCACTTCAAGCCAAACTCTCTGAATGTCATTAGTTTGTAGAAGTCCCCAGATTTTTTTTCATTCAACAGGTATAATTTGCAGTGGTTTGAAAGTAACTCCCCAGACTGTTTCCACAGCTAGTACAAAATGGCCTTAAGCAATGCTCAAGCACTGCTCCTCTGGCTGCTCTGCTCCAGCTCAGTACTAACAGTGCTGACATTTGGCTCTTGTCTGGCTGCAACTCCCAGCTTGAGTGACACTTCCCAGCCATTTACCAGGCCCTCTGGGACCTTGGACATAGGTGTGGTACCACATCTTCTTTTAAGTACATCATTGCTACACTGACAGTTTCATAAAGCTATCAGCCTTCTCTCTTTGATGTGGAGATTCAGGATTTCCTTACGCAGCAACTCTAAATCTGTATCGTAAGCAGAGAGTATTAGAGATCCTCTCATGCTCTATGCATTGAGTTAAAAAGGCAGAAGGAAGGGAGGAGGGAAGGGAGGGAAGGAAAAATGGATTTTATATTTTTACAGCATACTGTGAAAATGAATCCTTGAAATTTTAATAAAATGAAAATTGGAAGCACCGAGCCCCACTTCGGTTAAGGGTTGCATCCTTGCAGTGCTGCAAATTGAGCTTATTTGAGCCAAAAATGTTCCTTTGTAAATTCCACTACTTGCAAAATTTTAAGCATTTCATGTTCAGAGACACATTATTTTTGTAAAGGAAACAAATATATTTTTAAGGAACTGTACTTTCAAGCCTGAGAGTGTTTTTCAGGGCATTTGAGGAAGAGAAATTATAGCACTAGCAGCAGCTCATGAGAATCACAACAGGCAGTAATGCCAGGATAGCTAGAGCTCTGTCTCGTTGCTAAGTAGAGACTGACCATCTTTGTGAAATTGTAAGGAACATTGCTTTCAGTTTATATTATTCTAGACTGCACTTTTCTTCAGGCAATTATATTTTAAGGGGAGAAAATGTCTTAAAAGTAATTGCCTACAAAATTGGTATAGTAAATCCTTTACATAACATTTAATGTTACATCCAACAGGGAAAATATGTTAAATGTGAAAAAAATTCTGATGTATCAACTACTCCACATATTTATTTAGACATCACTCATTTAAAGTGTGTATGGCACACAGTTTATAAGCCTTTGAAGTTTTCTATTTTTTTCTATCCATCTCATGAACTACAAAGAAAACCAGTTTTAAAACAATAACATTAAAGCCTTAAAACTTTATTCATTGCATAAAAACAATATAGAAGCAATCTTTAGTATATTTAGGGAGTTTTTGTTTTATTTTTTCTTTCAGGCTTTTGTGATTGAAAAGATAATCAAATCAATCAATACTTTTTCCTCTATAAACTACTGAGAGCTCAGTATATTTTCATCAGTGCTATGTTTGCATGGAAAACAGGGAACACACAGAAGACACTGCATGGTTAGATCAGATTGCTTTTTGTGTAATTATTTTTTTACCTAAGGAAAAAGCTTTTCTGGCAGAAATGCATACATGTGGCTGTAGGTGGCATAGCAGTATAATTCAATGATTGCTTTATGTTACATACTTTCAAATATATTGTCTTCTATTTAGAGACAATAGGTGCAACTTTTAAAAATGCAAGAGAAATAGGTTTCCAGAGTTATTTCCTGTGAGCTGTGTCACAGCTAACAGACAACTGGCTGTTTTGTAGGCAGTAACAAGGGCAGTACAAGGGTAGCAGAGGCAGCACATTTTATAGCATGGTCAGTGCCTTATTATAAATAGTGAATTTCATAATATTTTCTTTCAAAAATTAAAGTCAATAAAAAAAAAGGAAAAATTTCATAAGGTACAGGGAAGGAGCACTTTATATATATATACATATACATGAATTAAAAGTAATATAGTATACACAATAATATTTTCATGGAATGTAAAATTACTATGGAAATTATTAATATTAATGAACTCTAAATTACTTAAAGTAAGTAAAATTAATCTAGAACTTTTAGTAATTAGCTAAACAAAGGTAGATCTAATATTGATGCATTTTTTATCCAAGAGGATGCCCACAAATACTTCTGTAGCCAGACAATTACATTTGAGTCATTCTGTTCAGCTGTTGCCTTTAATATTATCAGATTCCCAAGGTTTTTGAAAATAGATTATGAATATCAGATTTAAACAATTCAATAAGGGATCTTTTTTTCAAAGCTGTATATATATTCCATTTCAACTAGAGCAGATCGTCCACTATGACTGATAATTCTACTTCTTCTGAGGGCATTTGAGTTAAAAAAAGGGGTAGGATTGTGTATTGTATAGTGGGTGCATCAGTCAGGCTGTTGGTAACAGAGGTTTGCAGGGGTGGCATCTGCAAGGAGAAGGCATGGACTGCCCTTCTCTGGACACAGATGTTTCCAGCTGGCTCCAAGGGACATAGCTGAGTCCTTCAGCCAAGCTGGTGCCAACTGTGAAAATGTACTTAAGCGACAAAAGTACTACAGGGAGATAGGAAAGCAAAAGGAAACAAAAACGAACCCCAAAAAACCAAGCCAACCAAAAGTGGGAAAAAAAAAAAGAAAAAAGAAACAAACAAGAAAAACCCCACCCCCCAAGAAAAGCGAAAACCAGCGGAGGGAACAGGGAACACGAGTGTCAGGGGAGGAGGAGAAGGAGAAGGAGGTTCTCCATCCTGCAGCAGGTGTTCTTTGCAGCCTGTGGAAGACTAGCACCAGAGAAGATGAATGTTCCTGAAGGAACTGACAGTCATGGAATGCCCTTAAAAGAGCAGAAGATCAGAATGAGGAGTAAAAGAAACCACCACATTCTGACCATAACATATTCCTGTCCTGTGATGTGCATCACCTCTGTGAAAGGACTGAGGGTGACCTGCCACAGCAGTGAGAGGAGAAGAGTCTGGAATAAGATCAAGCATGGGAAAGGGGAGAAAAGGTGTCTCCCATATTTTTTAATGTTTGGGTGTTTTTCTTTTTAATAAATATTATTTTCAAAAAATCAGGTTATTTATGCAGTATTTTACATTGTGATTCCTGGACTCCCTTTTTACTGCTCTTTCTATTCCTGCATCAAACCTTCTGAGGTCAGCCAGAGAGAACGAGTTGGGTGGGATTTTGGCCGACACTTGGGGCCAACCCAGGAGGAGAAGGCAGAATGGTTCAAAGACTGAGCTATGGCAGCTCCAGAGGCATCAAAGAGTGGATGGGAAAATGGCAGCTTCTTGCAGTTTAATAAGGAATTTCATAGTTGTCATAAGTTTTCCTATGCTGTATCAATGTGTCAGTGATGGTAAGGTTTCCTTATAGATATCCTTTGTCCTTAAAATGATGCAGCCCTTAGGACTTAGGTCTCTTCTGTAATTAATCATTGATGACCTAGCAGCCTATTTTGGCTTAAATAACTTTGGTTACAGTTATCAATTTTAACTCAGCCTATTAGGTATACTTTGGACTCACAAACTGTGATTTTTCAGCTCCTGGACAGAGGCATATAAAAAATGACACTTCGGAAGTATAAATTTTTGTAGCAGTAAGTATAAAACTGAATATAATATATAGAGAGGCCTTGTTGACTGTCATTTGTTATATCAGATGGCCCTGATATTCTTCATGCAGTCACTGCCAGAGGGGTTTGACTATATGACCTTTAAAAGTCCCTTCCAACTTAAAATATTCTATGGTTCTATAATACAAATATTAGGATCTGACTGACAGCACTACTAGTAGTGGAAAATGTCTAACAACAACTATGTGGGGAGAAACCACATCCTTTATGCATTAGTGGAATTTATTTCAGATGTCTGTTAAAACCATTTTGACCCATTAGAAGAAAGATGCACATATTTTAAAAAGGACATTTTAAATAAGAAGTAAATTTTATTGACATTTATTTTCAAATAATTTTCAAACTATGGTTATACGCCAACAGAAAAAATAAACCCAAACCAAAGTATGAATAAAAAAAACCACAACACAACCTACATGTTAATACAAATCAAATTATATTAGTAACCAGACATTTTAATTCCAAATAAATTTAGAGGAAACAAAACATATTACTAAAAAAATATAAAAATATGAGTGCAACCAGCATGAATACTCTGTCAGAAAACAGTAACAGAGTCATAGGTAATAGAACCCAGCTCTCTTGTGCTTATTCTAGAATATCTAAAGAATATCTAGATTATCTACAGCAAATCCCTTATTTGAACATTATAGCAAAATGTATAGAGTGAGATTTGAAAAAGCGTTCTTCAAATGATGTAAACTCTCAGCAGCCAATGACTATTTGTATCTGTCGTAACAATTGAAAGCAGAATCAGCCAGAAGTCAGCACAAAATCCAGCTGCCACTGCTAGAAAAAAATTTGAAGTGCATTATTTTTGTCTTGTGCCTGCCAAATTCAACTCCTTAGCAGTGACCACATCAGTCTTGGAATAGAAATAGGACTTTATAGATTAGAGCGCCTTAGAGTGTTCATTCTTATTGACACCTACATAAAGATATTGTTCTAAGCATTTAATATTGTTTGCTGGTATCGAAAAGGTGTCTGGAAAATTCCTTCCTTTTTACATTTATACACAATATCCATGCACATGATGGGTAGCAGTCAGATACAAATTTAGAGTTTTACAAGTTACATATAATCAGGATCAGTGAAAATTTGTCAGTGCTGTTACTTTCTCGACCTCAACAACTTTTCTACTGCAAAATATGAACAAAACTAAAGAAAAGTGCTGCTGCATATTTTTAAATCTGTTTTGATTTATAAGGGAAGAGTTGTTTTGGGTTGTTTTTTTTTTTCTCTGATTAATTGATTCTATATGATTTCCTATGCACGGTCAGTAACAAGATCTGCAGTTAAGGTTGCATACAGGTTCTAATTCCAATAATCACTTTTCAGTGGCTTCTAGTCTTACACAATTCTTACCTTTTCTTTTAAAATACACCAAGTTTCTGCTCTCTTTGAAAGAAAACTGCCTCGCAGGTGTTGGAAAAGTAGTTCAGCCATTTTTGAGAAAGAAGAATCATTTTCTCACACATTAAAATAAGTATTTAAAATTTTTCAGCAACGATTTGAATTAAAAAAGACTCCATAAGACTGCTTTATGTTCAGGAGTATAATAGGGAAAAAAAAAGAATGCTTGTTGACTGAATTTTTATGAGATGATGAAAATAGCATTTGAGTGCTGAAAAAATGAATTGTAAAAAACAAATTTCCTAAGTTCTGTTATTTTCTCTATCTCAGCTGCCTTATGGAAACATACTAAACCTATGAATGGGTGAAGGAAAAAATCGTATTATTAAACCCATGCATTCTTCATCTTTCAGTAAATACATCAAGCTCTCAAAGGATGTTGTAATTTACTCATATTTCACCCCAGCTATTCAGGAGATTCTGTGCTAGGAAGACATAAATAATATTCCATAGTTTCTGTAACAGCAGAGATACCCACACCCACTAAAAGATCTAGGCTGGAGAAGACAGGAAGAGCTGCGAGGAGAAAAAAAATAGAAAAAAAAGCTCATAAGCAATATGCTGTAATTATCTCAAAAATTATATATAAACTCTAGGCTATCAGGGTATCATTCGGCCATATAAATTATTTTAGGACTATATTTCAATGAATATTACTTTGACTGTGATTTTTCATGAATCCAGAATAACCAGGACAGTCTCTTAATGCATTTCTTTAGGAGTTTTTCTATTTTTTCCAAAACTTTAAAAGGGGCTTGAAAACCTCACTTAAACGCGGTATTACCTTTGTTAGGAGGATATTAATTTGATCAAAAAGTAGTCTTTGCCACTCAGCCACTGAGAGAAAGCAGAAACATTCAGAAGACTGCTTAAACAGATAAATTAAACTTATAGACTTAATAATTATCACCGTTCCCAGACAGCCTTCAGGCTTGCTGGGCTCTGTCGTGATATCGTGAACTTTAGGCAGGCCCGGACCCGGGCAGAAGCGTGCTTAAATCAGAGAAGGAGCAACTTACGATTGGTAGTAAAGAAGGAGTTTATTCAGGGCAGATGCCCAGGTGGTCCAGGCTTGAGTGTGTGTCCGAGAGACCAGAGAGCGATCTGCGGTCTGTCCCGCTCTTATGAACAGGGGTGTTACAGAATACAAATTAAGGGGAGTGACCCAAAGGAGGGGATGTGACATTACCATTTAGGGTTTGAAGGGGGTGGGATGTTACCTGAGTCCTCGACAGAGCCACCTGGCCTGGCAGAGCCGTCAGGTATCCGGGTGTACACCAGGTAAGATATAATAGGTCTACAATGGCCTAGGGCTATCAGAGACACAATGGGGAAGGCCAGGCTTATCATGTGAGCTGATTACAGTGATCGAGGGAAGCAGGGTGGGGGTAGGAATGAAACCTTACAAAAACTTATTAACAAAATTATACCAACATTAAAAACCTTAATTCCACACCACTACAAATAATTACCATTTTTATCACACATGGTACACGTATCTGCTTCCTATAAAAATGCACATTTAGAGATTTCAGGTCAACAAAGTCAGCTGCAGTTTATCATAGTACAGGAATGCATTTGTTCAACCCAAAGTCAGCTAGAAATATTTGTGTAGAAGAAGGAATGGTAGAATCTTTAAAGATGGGGCTCTCCTGCTCTGTGGTGGAGGCCCCAGGTGATGGGAATGTGCCTGACAGGTGATAGCAGATAAACAATCTCTCTTCCTCTGGCTGTTGGAACTGGATCATGTTTTTTCTTCAAGAATTCTTTCTGTTCCAGAATTGTGGTCAAATCATCCTGTTAAAAAACCCAAACACATACACACACTCCCTTAACCAAACCAAACCAAAGCAAAGCAAAGCAAACCAAACCAAACCAAACCAAACCAAACCAAACCATCTCTCTTGGCCTTCTAGGAGTGATTTTTTACCAGATTTTGGTCAGTGTACTTAGCAAAAGTGTAAATAGAAAGGTTTTCATATGGAACCAGGAGTCCAAGAAATAAATATTGATAATGAAGACCACATTATTCAGAGCATTTTGCAATCACCATTTGATTATATTACTTTATTTAAAGCATTCAGGTTCCTTAAAGAAAACTTTTCATTGCTCAAAATACATCTGTCATATTCATTTCCTAAACAGCTTTCTATTTGCCTGTACATTCTTAAAAAATATTTTCTCACAGAAATACATGTAATTTATATGTGTGTGTATATTTATATATAATTTTATTTATTTTATCCTATCATATATTGGAATTCATGGAATATATTTCTCAGAAGACAAAGAGAGTGAAAGTATTTTGATAATTTATCCAAGGTCTCAGAAAGATTCTGTGCCTGCCATGATAACAGAAACATCATCTTTGCTTTTATCTAGACTGTGTGTAAGCAAATACTATGTGAAGAAATAAACTCCAGGAACACCAATATTTTAGAAGATGCATATACCTTTTTTTCAACAATTGCTCATTGTGGTGGGCCTTTATTTTAACTGCTTTATTGGGAGGAAATGGTTAAAAAGTTGAAGACTGGCAAGTCACTTAAGTGAGACTGCAGCTGGGAAAAACTCTTGACAAGCCCATGTGAAGAGCAGGCCAGTGATCCTCTGACATGGACAGAGTTTAACAGAGCCTTTTATTCCCCTGCCCAGGTGCTGCTTTGGGGATCCCTCAGTTCTGGAGGTAATAGAATAAATTTACTCTTCACATTCCAGCATGCCAGTTTGTGGTTGTTCCAGCTGCCTGTGTCAACTCACACGTGCTCATTAGCCACAGCTCTGTTTGTTTGCTGCTGTAAAATATCTTTTTAATGAATCAGAGCTTAGGAACAACAAAGAATAGCCAGCAGCATATCCATTGTTGTGCCATAGATCCAGAACAGTACCCTACAGACACTTCAACAACTTTTTCTCCTGGTGGTCCATTTGTTATTGGGCTTGGGAAGTGCAGTTTGCAGGAATTCTCAGACTCCACCATGATTATTTTGTCTACATTTCACTTGATAAACAAATCAACAGCATAAACAAAATGTGGCAGTGCCACTTTTCACAGTCAGTTTGGACCCTAACTCCTCATTTTGTTCTTGGATTGTAAAAAATCATGTTCAGCATTTGAATTTTTGTGGGGGTGTCATCAAATTAAATTTTTAGTGGTGTCTTTTAAATTATTTCAGTGAAAAATCAAGAATGCAGATAGTGAAATAGCTCGTGTTATTTATTTAGAAATGAAGCTAAACTAGTTTTTCACTGTTCACATATTTTCAGCTCTTACAGAAAATGTTTTCACAGTGGAAGTTAACCTGATTCTTTTCTCCAGTGATTAGTATATTCATAAAAAACAGTCTTATAAAAATACATATTGTGAATTTGAAATTCTAATGTAATTAAAGGAGTTTTAGTTGTAACCTTTCTCAGTAGATGCAGCCCTGGCCTGGAGGTTACATACAGAGTTCACTTTTTGCTCTGAAGGACTTGCATAAGAGCTGCTGTTATAGCACAGAAGTGATTTGGAGCAAAGTGTTTCCATGTGCCCTGTGCCTTTCAGAACACAACGGATGAATCACAGCACCTTGAGACCTTGCTTAGTCATGCCTGGTCTGTAATCAGAAGCAATACAACCATGTCAGCCTGCCGAAATACTGCACAGAGTGACCTGTGGCTGACCTTGGGCAGGCCAATGTCCATCACATTTACAGGGTGTCTGTTGTGGGGCAGGAGACAAGACCCCAGGCAGGGACAGTGTGGCAGTGACATGACCCTGTGTAAGCAATGATCTGCAATGGGATTGCTGGAGCCCTGCTGGAGCAGGAGGACACCTGGGTCTGCTGTAGGGATGCATTTCCCACACCCAGCAAGTATTTTCCATATAGGGAAAAGTTTAAGCCTCATCCCTTGCATTTCCTATAAGGAAAAGAACCCAGAAACTTTGCGATTCTGACAGGGATTGGCTCAGTGCCAAGAGAGAAGCATCTATTGTGCCTTGTCACCATTCTTCGAACCCTGGATCTCTCTCTATTGGCAGGAAGCCAGATTTTCCCTCCAAAGACATTCAGTATTTAAGAAAGAGCATAAAAAAAAAGTAGCTTTTTGGAGTGTTTTAGCAGGCTCTTAGAAGTTTCTCAGACACCTGTGGGCAACTTCTCTTTTGTTTTCTGTAACATATGTTATTTTGTTATTTTTCTTTATTAAACCTTTTGCTTTACAAAACACCTCTGAAGAGCAGTCTCGCTGAAATTAATTTTAGCCACTTCTCTGCAAAGGCTGAACCCTCAGAGACTGATACATTACTATGTGGTTGATAAGATTCTGGCCACTTGTTGACCTGTATCAGTCTGTCTCCTCAAAGCAGTGGGTCTGCAGCTGGGGTCTCTCCCCCCATGGGCTGGGGTGTTGCCTGAGGCAGCTCCTGGAGAGCCCTCACCTTGGGTGAATTCTGGGTTACACTTGCTGAAATCCTGAGAATTGGACACTATCACTTCCATTTGTCATCATGAATTTGTGGTCAAATGTTGGTAGAGCTTTAATTGCTTTTTCTGGTTTAACTGGTTTATAGAATAGATCTCATTTGAGTATATTATTTTTCTGAATTCTCTAAGATTCCACAATAGTCAGACAAGACAGACTTTTTAAAATGTTCCAGAAAATGCTGGAAGTGGTAATTTCATTTCTTCCAACAGAATTAACAACACAGTCCTAAATTCTTATGGCAATGTAAGTATACAGATGTGTGGAAAAGCAAAGAAGAGTAGGAATGAACTCATACAGCAGAGAAATCAAAAAAATTTGCTAATTTTCTTTCAGCAAAATTATAGTTTGCCAGCTTTGTGGAACATACTCTATATTCACCACCTGAACACTGGGTACATTGCAAATTGATTCACTTGTTACTTCTGAAAGAAAACTGTAGCCTCTATAATTGTGTGGCTATGAACAGATCTGGGGGTTTTGTTTGCTTTATTGTTTATGTATTTCTTATTGTTGTTGTTTCCAGATGGAATTGTGGGTTTCACAATGTAAACAGTTACTGGGTGAGTAGGGTTAGGCTGGACACAGCTAACAGTGTTCATGTTGGTGGCCTGGCAAGTTTGCCATTTGAGAGCCATGACCTTCTGTTTCCTTCCAAATGCAGTTCATAGCTCAGTAGTACTTCAGTGTTTCTCTGCAATTATGCCTGAATTCATACTATGCCCTGCAGGAACTAAAATAAAATTAGGTTAGTGATAAAAAAAAATCACAGAGTTCTTGATGTTTCTTTATTGATTTTTCTCTCCATTCTTCACTTTCTCTGTTCCCACTGCTGATGTGTCCTGACCCCATTTATTTATTAAATATGCCTGATTGTCATGACTAAAATAATATCTGCTTGAATTTACCCACATCTCCCTGATGTACTGACATTCATGCTCTACTTCTCCTATATGAATTCCTTTAACGGGAGATAAAGATTCCATTTTAAGTATTGGTATCTATTACTGTTCTGCCCTTGGCATTGTAAGTCACTAGATCTAAAGTTTAGTAAAAAAAAATTACGTGAATTTCTGTGCATAGTTCTTTTGTGCATATAATACCGCATTGTAGGTGAATGGGCAACCTAGCTGCCACTGAATTAGCCCAGTCAGCCTCTCCTGAACCCCTGACCAAGGGAGGGCTATTCAGTGACTTGGCTTCAAACAAGAACCTGATATCAATTCTGTTTCAACAAGAAATGGAATCAAGTAACAATGGTGACATGTTGAACCTGGAATTTCAAGGGGAAAAGATGGAAGTTAACCCTTTTAGGATGCCCAGCTGACGGAAGCCATCTGTTTTCCTGTTAGTTCCCTTGAAGGGCTGTGGATGTTGTCTATTTAGAGTTCAGCAATGCCTTTGACACTGTCTCCCACAGCAAACTCCTGGAAAAGCTGGCAGCCCACAGCTTGGACAGGAGCACTCTTTGCTGGGTTAGGAGCTGGCTGGATGGCCCAGAGAGTGGTGGTGAGTGGTGCTGCATCCAGCTGGGGACAGTCACCAGTGGTGTCCCTCAGGGGTCTGTACTGGGGCCAGCTCTGTTCAATATTTTTATTGATGACATGGGTGAGGGTATTGAGTTTTTCATTAGTAAATTTGCAGATGACACTAAGCTGGGACCATGTGTTGATCTGTTGCAAGGTAGAAGGGCTCTCCAGAGAGACCTGCAACAGTTGGATGGATGGGCAGAATCCAGTAGGACAAAGTTTAATTAGTCCAAGTTTCGAGTCCTGCATTTTGGCCACAATAATCCCCTGCAATGTTACAGGCTGGGGACAGTGTGGCTGGACAGTGCCCAGGAGGAAAGGGACCTGGGGGTGCTGGTGACAGCAGCTGAACGTGAACCAGCAGGGTGCCCTGGGGGCCAAGAGGGCCAATGGCACCTGGCCTGGATCAGGAATAGTGGGGCCAGCAGAGCAGGGAGGTCCTTCTTCCCCTGCACTGGGCACTGGTGAGGCCACATCTTGAGTGCTGTGTCCAGTTTTGGCCCCTCAGTTTAGGGAGGACATTGAGATGCTTGAGCACGTCCATAGGAGGCAACGAGGCTGGTGAGGGTCTTGGAACACAAGCCCTGTGAGGAAAGACTGAGGGAGCTGGGATTGTTCAGCCTGGAGAAAAGGAGACTCAGGGGGGACCTTATCAGTCTCTACAACTCCCTGAAAATTGGCTGTAGCCAGGTGGGGGTTGGTCTCTTTCTCCAGGCAGCAACTGACAGAGCAAGGGGACACAGTCTCAAGCTGCACCACGGGAAATATAGGTTGGTTATTAGGAAAAAGGTTTTTACAGAAAGAGTGATAAAGTACTGGAATGGTCTGCCCAGGGAGGTGGTTGAGTCACCATCCCTGGGTGCGTTTAACAAAGACTGAATGTGGCACTCAGTGCCATGGTTTACTTGAGGTGTTAGGGCTGGGTTGGACTTAAAGATCCTGGAGGTCTCTTCCAAACTAATCATTCTGTGATTTTGTGATCTTTGATTTCTTTCACTTCACATTTACCATTCATAGTCATAATGTATTTTTAAGATAGCTTCTAGGTTAATATCAAATAACTGGCTAAAGGCTAATTTTTCCATTTTTAATTTTGTTGACTTTTGCCATAATTTTTATATAGAAGATTTTGAAGATATTTGAAAATTTTTTCCAAAGCTTTTTGAGAGCTGAACATGACAGCCTTTCGCCTTTTCAGACAGAGAAATGGGACAACTGTGCCTTTCACTTTGCTTTCTAACTGCAGCACTAACTTTTTGAAGGAAATATCTAGGTTCATGAATCTCTTATCAGGTCTAGGGACAGGGTTTTAACTCATATTTCTATCTTTACTAGCTGGATCCCACTGTGTTGTAAAGCTTGCTTTGTGTTTTTTGCAGAACATCCAGTGGGAGCTGTTTAATTTTGATATGTAGCTACGTCAGTAAGACAAAGAAAGGGAAAAAAATGGTGCATTTGGGGCAAGGGTGGGATGAGGGGAAGGGAGAATTCTACTCTCTGGTTGTTAGGGCATTTACTTATAATGGAGTAGAGAGGCTTACCAGTACTTATTGTGACAATATGTGATTACATTTTAATAGATAAAAAATTGCTCAAACAGGAAATGTGAAAGGCACAATTTCATCAACCCTATCATGAAACTGAAGACTGAAAGGGACACACACCTCACAAGAGCAATAACTTAGTGCTTAAAATATTATCTTGATCACTTGGAATTAACCACCCCCCCCTAAATAACATAAAGTAAGCTGCTGGGATGATAAAGCCAAAGAACAACAAGCCCCAAGGGAATGCTTATTAGCTGTGATTGGAAAACACTCCAATAAGACAGTGAAGAGAATGACTCTTCAAGGACTTGCATAATTCAAATAATTGAGTAAGCTCTGATAGCATCATATTTTTTACTATCCTGACTATTTCTCACTGATATTGGACAGACTTCACAAATAGCAGTTGTTAAAATTAAAAAAAATAATAATCTTGAGATCAAATCAATTTTCTTTAACAGGATGGTTGATTAGTACCAAGATCACAATAGGAGTCTTCATCTTTATCTGGTTTGAATGACCGTCCCCAAGCTGCTCTTCTCATAAGTTCTTATAATCCAGTTGGCCCATGGTCCTCCTGTACATGAAATATTTATTTCTACTGATTATCTGAACTAAATACAAAATACTTCCTAAATGCCCCTTAACTATCTGGAAAAGATGTAACCTTTACTGCATCTTCAGGAGTGGGTTTGTGTGGAAAGGTGTCGGGGGGAGAGAGGGCTACAAGGGTGGCTTCTGTAAGATGCTGCTGAAAGTCTTCCCCCATATCCAACAGAGACAATGCCAGGTGGCTGTAAGATGGAACCACTGCTGGCCAGGGTTGAACCAATCAGCAAAACATGATGTATTTAAGAAAGGCAAAACATTGCTGCACAACAGCAATGGAAGCCAGAGAAGAGAGGAGTGAGAACGTGTGAGAGCAGCAGACACCAAGGTCAGTAAAGCAGGAGGGGCAGGAGGTGCCCCAGGGGCGGGAGCTGAGATTCCTCTGCAGCCTGTGGTGCAGACCATGGTGAGGATGGCTGTCTCCCTGCATCCATGGACATCCCTGGTGGAGGAGAGATTTGCCTGCAGCCTGGACAGGACCCAGTGCCAGAGCAGGTGGGTACACAAAAGAGCCTGTGGCTCCATGGGAGAGCTGTGCTGGAGCAGGCTCCAAGCAGGACCTGTGGATCAACAGAAAGAGGAGCTCAAGCTGAAGTGGGTTTGCTGGCAGGACCTGTGACCCCAGGAGGCCCACACTGGAGCAGGCTAGTCCTGAAAGGCTGCACTGCATGGGAGGGGCACACACTGGAGCTGCTGCCCAGGAGAAAGACTCGTGTTGGAGAAATTTGTGGATGACTGTCTCCTGTGGGAGGAACCCTATGCTGGAACATGAAAAGATTTGAGGAGTCATCTCCTCAGGGGTAGGAGCAGAATTATATGATGAATTGATCACATCTCCCATTCCCCATCTCTCTGCAATGTTGTGAAGTAATCAGGGAAAACATGAGTGAAACCAAGCTCAGAAAGAAGGGAGAGGTGGAGAGAAAGTGTTTTTTAAAATTGGGTTTATTTCTCATTATCCTACCCTGATTTCATTGGTAATAAATTAATCTAATTTTCCAGAGTGAGGTTTGTTTGGCTGATGAT
Source organism: Sterrhoptilus dennistouni (assembly GCA_013397095.1). NCBI lineage: Eukaryota > Metazoa > Chordata > Aves > Passeriformes > Zosteropidae > Sterrhoptilus > Sterrhoptilus dennistouni. The sequence continues at coordinate 437,781 of VWZU01009955.1, read as the reverse complement.
GGTAACTGGGGAGTGACCTCCCACTGTCCTTACCCATAAGCCTTTTGCTCTTTTTTTAACTCCCCTGGCCATATGATGGCAGTAGGCAGAGTAGGCTGCATCCTGTCATCCAGCCACAGTCTACAAGGTTTTATTGGATCACTACCTGAATCTTATTTCTATACAGTTCGCTCAATATTACAGGAGGAAATGATGAGGAGAATGTCCAGAGGGAATTGTCATATTCATAATCCAGAGTGCTAATCAATGCATTTAAGCACACAAGCTGGTCTGTGGACAGTCTCGGGACATTCTCTAGACTCTTCAAAATTCCCAGATGGAGACTTTCTTGAAATAATCAAATACCTAATTTTGTACGTGTCTTGGAGTTCAGTCAATAACCTGGTTTCACATCTATCAGCTGTTTCAAGCCAGTCCATTTTGACATCTGTGCAAAGAACCTTAAGCACATTCCAGGACTACCTAGGGGACTAATGACTTGATACATTGAGTATGAATATAGGCATAAATCTGATAAAGGGCTACTAACTGTAGAATAACTTGATTTCCATACTCAAATCTCTCTTATAACTTAAAACTTATAAATCTCAAAGCTTTTGCTACACTAAACTTGCTAGCTTTGGAAACCAAGCAATGACCCTCTGCCAGGGAGAGGATTTAAGCCTAAAAGGCATCCAGTTAAACTATGAAACATAAAATTTCATCACTTCTCCTTCAAAACATCTCTCAGGGGTATTAGACTGTGTATTGCTTATAAATGCAGTAAGTACTAGCTGTGATTTTAGTTACCTTTTAGTTAACTTAAAATGTCACTGACGCTTTTTTATATCCTTGGCAGGACTTGGTGACATCCTTTTTATAGTAGTTCTGTCAACAAATAGCTTCCTTTTTATCACCATGATATGTTCTTTTGGGTGTTATTTGCTGATAGCTTTGCAGTCATCTTCTTGGACACTTTTGAATGGAATAATCAAGCACACACCTTTTTCTCAGTAACATGTGCATCTTTGAAGTTGCAGTTTATTTCCTTTCACCATTCTTTGCTCTACCAGGGAGCATACGACCTCACAAAAGGTGCCTGTCTTTGTTCCTCTTGCTCTTGTTTTGTTCTTGTTCAGTGGCATGAACAAATAATAGTATGAAAGCCCTAAGGGGTAGACACAATATGCAATATTCAATCTGCAGAGAAAAATCAGTTTGAGAGCACCACAATTAAATTAATAATGCTGCTTACATGATGTACCTAAAGAATCCAGCAGATAAGATTTAAAAGTTTCAGTGTCTTCCAATGGACATAACCATCAATTGTTAATGTAGCTCACTTCCTTTGTAAGGCAGTCTGAACACTGCTTCTGAATTCTGAATTGAATAGCCATCAATAAGTGAAACCTGTACTTTTCCTTTCTTACAGATTGGATTGTATCATATCTCCCCTCCTTCCGAAAGGTCCCAAACGAAACACCTTGAATTCTGATTTAGTAGCTTTGCTAGCAGACTTTTTTTCTCTACCAGTTTTTATATAGATTTTCTTCTTATATATGAGACAAAAATTTACTCATTTCATTTTACGTAAGAGAGGAAATCTTACTCTGTTTTAATTTTCTTACATTTCTTCTTTACTTTTTATTATTTCTTCTGTTCTCTTTCCTATTTCCTTTCCTATTTAGTACCACCCTGAGATTAGCTCAGTTGGCTAGAGTATGGTGCTAATAATATCAAGGTGGTGAGTTCAATTCCTGTTACCGGCCATTTGTTTAAGAGTTGAAGTTGATGATCCTTGTGGGTCTCTTTCAACTCAGAATATTCTGGGCATCCTTACCAACGCTTTCTGTGAATCTTTACTTTGCCCATCTCCAGGTTGCTCATATCTGCATTTTCATTTGAACTACCACAGCCATTTATGTAATAAAGCTAATTCTGTGTGACTGTATGAAGGATATTTGACCTGTATTAGGGATATATTGGAAAAGGGTATTTTTTTTACAATTTGGACAGTTCACTACTGTCATTATTGATTTTCTAGTCTGTTTTCTGCAAGAATTTTGCTAACTCTGTCCTTCAGATTTGTATTTGACAGTGTAAGATAACCCCACTGAAAGAGATCTCTTGGAACCCAAAGCCTCTTAGCACAGATAACCAGGTAGCCATGTCAGGTAATCCTCCTCATGAACTTCTTTTCCATCTTTCTCATACAGCCATTTTCATTTTGTTCATATTCAGTTTCATTACCTCCTGTTACAAAAAAGGGATAACACACATGTAGTACTTGTTTTGTATTTGTATTTAATTTCTTAGGGCAAAAAGTACCAAACACTATGGGATTTTAAGATGTATTTATTGGATATGAAAAAGCCCACAGAAAACCAGCACTTGATTGTGAGTTTTAATTTTCAGTATTTTTGTCTGCCTGTTTAAACATCCAGCACAAGTTTTCTTTTCTACAAGGTATCATAGCTATTAGATTTGGCCTAATGCTAAAGTGTATTATTATATCCCTTTTTTTTTTTTTTTTTGAGTTTCATTACACAAATACTGTTTTTAATTTTCTTTTCCATTCCATCTTAATTCCACTCTGTTGGTCCCTGCTAGCACAACAATTTCCATTGACAAGACATTCAACATATGCATGTGTGTAAAAGTGAAATTATCGCAATTATCATTTGCCATATCAGACATCAATATTTCAATAATATCTCTTCACTACCTCAGTAACAATCTTGAATTAATTCTTACTTTTCTCAATTTCTGTATTAGTGGTATTATTTTCCTATGATTATTGTTGATACATTTTAATTTGAAACAGCATGAAGTTAGCCTCTTCATTTAAATCTTTATTTATTGGAATGATTCATAACTGCTTATCCCCAAAAATAATATAATTTGCCACACACTCTTATGGATTTTTCTCTTGCCAAAGCTTAAGGGGATTTCCTCTTAAACATTTTGGTCAAAATGTTTCCTAGTCTATGTCCCATCTCTTTTTGCGCACTGAGAACTATAACCAAGTAGACTGGTAGAGTTAGAGATTTCCTGGACGTGATACAAATGAACAGTTGGACTGAAAAGTTGTATTTTCAAATACATAATTCACTAAGCTAAGATAAAAGGGCATTTTGGAATTTAAGACTTGAAATTACAAAGAGTTCTGTTACTTATTGAGAGAGAGTAATTTTTTAGTGGTGTGTTGGAAAATATGGCGAAATATTCATGCTACATTGCACACGGGAAAATATGCTATTGTAAAAGATAGACAAGAAAATATGTTTCAGAAATATGTTGTTTACAAGTTGTTTTATGGGCTCATTTAGGGATTAGCTGGGGAATTTTTTAGAGATTCAAGGAATAATTTAAAAAGTTCTTAATCTCCAGATCCACTAGTTTCTTTCCTTAGTTCAACATTTCAAAGCATCAAAATCACATTGTTCAAAGAGCATTTTCTCTCTTTTCTACTTTTCTGCTGTAGCAGTTAAAAAATTTGAGTTCCTTATTTAGTTACAACATAAAATTACATAATGTCAGGGAGGTCATTATAAACTGTTTCTGAAACTCCATTTTTCATTGCTGTTCTTAAGAATGAGGTTGTCTTCTTCAAGAAAGAATGGAAACAGAGGGTAAATCAGAACCTGAGAAAGAAAGGAAATTAGCTAACGAGGAAATTTAGTTAATTTCCCCTATAGACTCACTATGTAAATGTCTTAAGGAAGTCAGGTTGAAAGAGTCAAAGAACTGATATAATCAGAATATCCTGTAGAACAGGAGCCCAGAGGAGTATAAAAGCTAAAAAAAAAGGAAGTTGCTGGAAAAGAAAATAAGAATGTCAGATCAAGTTTGTATTATTCTTCCTGAAGTGTAGTTACATGATGTGAATCAAATTAATGACAGTTTAACTCTGCAGCATGAAATAAAGATTTCTGAAGGCAGTGAAGCAAACTGAGTGCAATGCTATTATTTCTTGAAATGCTGCACAGAAATATGAAGCACCATAAGACAGATTTAAAACTTCAGAGACTAATTAGATCTTCAGTAGAACTTCTCATGCTGTGCTTATTTTTAAAACATCAGTGTTTTACATCTAAGGAATAAAGCAATATTTTTTTTATTTGTTTGTTTGAGCTAGGTATACCAATAGCTTTAAACCATCTGGGAAGCAGAAGCATTTGCAGCTAAGATTTCACTGATTCTATGTTTAACCCAGCTTAACTGTTTTCTAATTTTAATGCCAGTAAGAAAGTTGAGATTACAAAATCAAACCCTCAGATTTAGGAAATGTCAGAATTAAGATTGCCCATGCAAATTTTATTTGCTAACCTTTGTGAGCAGACGTTATGATATAATCTTTAATTTTTGTGATACTGTCTTTAGTTCTTCCACAGGACACCTGCCTCACTCAGAGCACATTCTTACACCTTAGACAATTTTTCAATATTTCTCTTTTCTCTTATCATTCAATATGTGGCTCTGGAGTTTATTTACCACATGTTATCTCAACTCTGCACTGAAAGATGATTATTGACATCTTGATTTTTTATGAATTTCACTACCAGAACAGCTGGTACTTATAAAGCATTAATCAATTTGTCTTCACAACAACATAAAAATTTTTCAGAGTGCATCTATCTCATTTGTCCTTTGCCTTCTTGTCCTCCCCAGTCATCCCAGCTTNTCCCCTAATTCAACCCAAACCAGAACATTGTGATACTGTCTTTAGTTCTTCCACAGGACACCTGCCTCACTCAGAGCACATTCTTACACCTTAGACAATTTTTCAATATTTCTCTTTTCTCTTATCATTCAATATGTGGCTCTGGAGTTTATTTACCACATGTTATCTCAACTCTGCACTGAAAGATGATTATTGACATCTTGATTTTCTATGAATTTCACTACCAGAACAGCTGGTACTTATAAAGCATTAATCAATTTGTCTTCACAACAACATAAAAAAATTTCAGAGTGCATCTATCTCATTTGTCCTTTGCCTTCTTGTCCTCCCCAGTCATCCCAGCTTTCTTTCTCTCATTCTCTGCCATACTTACTCCCTTCTGCTCCAGTTTTCTTATCTCCCTTCTCACCACAGGACACTCTCATGTTACGTCTTCTCCATTCCTCACTCTGTGAGTGTCAGCCTGTTTTCTTCTTCCCCTCCAGGCCACACAGCTCTCCTTTGTTCACAGCTCTCTTCTTCCCCATTCCTCAGACACAGACACACTCCTCACTGTCAGAACAGTAGCTCTCCTGCTTGTCTTTATGGATGTTGTCTTCTAGCATGGCATCTTGAAACCCAGATTCATATTTGGAAGCAAAGTCTCGGCCAAATTCCGCAATGTAAAACAGACACCATTTTCAGTGAATTTCATTGGCAAACTTTAACAGACCTCTGCAGTTTTTTTAAACATGCATAAGGCAGTTTTTGGAAGTGAGAAAATCAGGAAAGAAAAAATGAGGACAGCAAAAGACATAATCTGCTGGATGATGGAAGGTATTCCCAAATTAGCATTAGTACAAACACAGGCTGTGAGCAGTCCCATGTCTCAAGACTCACTTGTAGCCAGGCGCCGTATGCAGCCCTACTTCTCTCAGGCCCAGACTGCTCCAGACAGTCAGTGAAACTCAAATCCATTGCCACAACACAGGAAAAGTAGAATTCCTCAGGTAAGAAGTAATACTTCGTAAAAAATGGATCAGTCCTTCAAGCTTCTTCTCAGAAAAAATGCACAGGTTTTGATGGGTAAATTTCAAATACCTGAATATAGAACAGTTCAGGTTATTGTCGTTAAATTCTGGTGAGTTTATGGCAAGCGTAAATACTGAAAATTTTCCAGAAATTTAAAGATAGGTGTTATTTCCAAGCCTGCAACTCATGCAAGTCTGAATATGATTTCATGTGTGGAATTATATTAGTTATATAAATCCTTTATAATATATTCCTGTCAACCATGAATTCTAAACACTTATGCAGTGGTTTTCTACATAAAGACCTGTAACAGAAACTGAATAGAATTAAGAGAGAAAGTGGACTAGAGAGAAAGTGTGGGAGGAAACAAAAGAAAGGGAAGGAAGG
>VWZU01009955.1:406571-422148 GCA_013397095.1 Sterrhoptilus dennistouni | reverse complement strand
GGTGTTTTTTTTTTTTTTTTTTTTTTTTTTTTTTTTTTTTTTTTTTTTTTTTTTTTTGAGAAAAATCAGCAGAAAACTGGTTGTCAGCTGCCTGCTTTCTCTGTTTTCAGCTTTTCTTCTGTCTCAGCTTTTGCCATTTGTCAGACAAAGAGAATTTCTTTCAATTTTAAAAATCAGGTTACAATTTTTATGCAGTCCAGTAAAAGTAAGTACATACACACTTGTGTCAAAAAACACTATGAAAAATTTTGTGCTTGGGAAAAAAATTTAGAAAAGACAAAAACAATAGCAAAAGGAATCAAAATTCAGCCTTTATATTAGACATGCAGAGAAACTGTTGTGAGTACTCTATGCCAGAGAAAAATGAAGGCATGAAAAAATAAAATTTAAAAAATGTGAATTTTCCCTAATAATGCTGCACACTTGCAGCTTTAATGCCTTAAAAAGACTTAAGTAGATTTCAGTTGTCTAAATCTGACATTATTAATCAAAAACAATGCAAAATACAAATGACACCTAAATTCTTCCAGCACATTTGGCTACTGATTCTTGTGCCCTAACCAAAGCATCTTAATTAAGAGGTTAGTAGAATTAGTAGCTCAAGGTTCCTTTGCAGTGTAGAGACAAGGATAGACTTTTCTGGGACAAATTGCACCATAGGCAGATGCTATTTTTTAAAGTCGACTTTCTATATAAATTCATTTTGGAGGAGTTTCAGATTTACCACCTGCTAGGTCTTACTAAGCAGGTGGATGTGGATGTCACTGTTGCTTGCTGCTTCTTATTCTGGTCTCCAACACAACTGTTTAGCAATGCTGTTGTGGGGGTCTACGCTACAGAAGAGGCAGAAATTTGTATAAAGCAGGATTAAAAGTTGAAGGCTTCCTACTGAGTAACTTCAGTGACTTCTCGTTTTCCTTTCACCTTTTTGAGGTACCTAATACTTCCTACAATCTGGGAGATCACAAGCTTGTCTTTAATGTTCCCTGGAGGCCAGGTGGGATTGGGCTATTCCAGCACTTAACATCTTGATGTCCAGTCAGAATGTTGATGTTCAGTCTTGGTGCAATCAACATGAGTGCTTGTACTTCAGGATGAAGAGTTAGGAAATTCTAACCACCAGAAATATTTTTCTTTTCTCGCTGGCGAGATTAGCATATTTCAGTGGAGGTGTAGAAAGCACATATGATTTCTTACGGGACTAGTTTAGTACTCAGCACAGTAGCATGCCAGTCAGTCAGTCTTCTCTAGATGGAAGTGAATTTCCTTGGAGAGTTTTGGCTGGGATTGTTTGTTGTGTTTGTTTGTTTTTCAAAATATAATTTCACATAAATATTTTCTATCATTTCATATGAACAGGAATTCAACCAGTAATAACTAAACACGCTTTTTAGACTTGGTTTCCTGAGGAGAGGGGAGAGATAGAGCAAAAAGAAGGGCCTCTGTATGACTTTTGTTGTGACATTGCTCTTGACAATGGGCAAGGGACAGGCCACAGATGTCATTTATCTGGACTTCTTTAAAGCTTTAGATATGATCCCTCCACAACATCCTTCTCTCTAAATTGGATGGGTTCAATTAATGGATTGTTACTGAATAAGAAAGTGGTTGGACAGTTGCATCCAGAGGGTCATGGTCAACAGCTCAGCATCCCGATGGACATCAATGACAAGTGATGTCCCTCAGGGGTCTGTACATGGACCAGTGCCATTAACTATCTTCATTAATGACACACATGGAGGTATCGAGTGCACCCTCAGCAAGTTTGCAAATTACATCAAACTGAGGATGCAGTTGGCACACCTGGATGATGGGGTGCAATCTGGAGGGCCTGGACAAGCTTGAGAATCGGCCCATGGGAATCTCATGTTGTTTAACAAGATAAGCTGTAAGGGACTACCCCTGAGTCAGGGCAACTCCCAGTGTAAACTCAGGATGAACAGACCAAGAATAGCCCTGCCCAGAAGCACTTGGGGGTGCACATGAGCTGGGAATGGGCATTTTCAGCCCAGAAAACAATAACATCTTTGGCTGCATCCAAAGCACTGAGGGCAGCAGGGTCAGGAAGGGGATTCTCACCCTTGGCTCTGTTGGGATTCCACCTGCAGTGCTGCCTCCAGCTCTGGAGTCTCCAAAACAGGAAAGACAGGGAGCTGTTGGAGCCAGTCCAGAGGAGGCCAGCAAGATGATCAAAGGGATGGATCATATCTTCTTGGAGAAAAGGCTGAGAGAAGGGAGAATGTTCAGCCTGGAGAAGAAAAGATTTATGGATAACCTAATGGTGGCCTTCCAACACCTGAAGGGAGCCTACGAGAAAAATAAGGCAAAACTACAAGAGTGGCAGTATAAAGGAGAATGGGTTCAAACTGAAAGAGAGTGGGTTTAGGTTAGATATTGGGAAGAAATTCTTTACTGTGAGAGTGGTGAGGAACTGAAACAAGTTACTCAGAGGGACTGTGGATGCCCCATCCCTGGAAATGTTCAAAGCCATGTTCAGTGGAGCTTTGAGCAAGCTGGTCTAGCAAAAAGTGCCCCTGCCCATGGTTAGAAGTAGATGATATTTAAGATCCCTTCCATTCCCTTCCAACCCAAGCCATTGTAAAATTCTATCATTCTATTATTCTATTTCTGGTTTGAACTATGAGACTTCTCCTCACGTCCATACCTCTGCCAGCAAGCTGGGTAGAAATCAAGATTCTTTAAAATGTGATATCACAATATTCCTTTCTAAGCATTATAGCCCCACTCCCAGGATTTTTGTTTCAATGCTTATTTGTCAGATAAAAAGTTCTGTTTTAAAGTGTCTGCTTAAAATGAAAAGAAATTAAAATATTAGTAGAAATTTGAAAAAAGTTGTGGATATACTGGATAGTAGGATCTTATAATGACTGGTTTGTTGTGCAGGTTTGTTTTGTTTTGTTTTTTTTAATAACTGCTGTATTTAATGTTAATTAAGAATCCTTCACATACCTAGAAATTATGCTTTACTCTTTTTTGAAGTACCTGAAATGACATTATTTCTACAGCATCTAAACTACTGGGTATCAAGATATTTTTGGATTCATCTGTATTCAGGGGGATGCAACAGTCTCCTCTGTCTGTCTTCCTTTTATAACTGCTATTATAAACTCCTCCACTTTCTTCCTATTTCCAAAGGTTATTTAACAAAAAAGGTTGAGGAGAACTTTTTCTTTCTTTCTTTCTTTCTTTCTTTCTTTCTTTCTTTCTTTCTTTCTTTCTTTCTTTCTTTCTTTCTTTCTTTCTTTCTTTCTTNTTCTTTTCTTTTCTTTTCTTTTCTTTTCTTTTCTTTTCTTTTCTTTTCTTTTCTTTTCTTTTCTTTTCTTTTCTTTTCTTTTCTTTTCTTTTCTTTTCTTTTCTTTTCTTTTCTTTTCTTTTCTTTTCTTTTCTTTTCTTTTCTTTTCTTTTCTTTTCTTTTCTTTTCTTTTCTTTTCTTTTCTTTTCTTTTCTTTTCTTTTCTTTTCTTTTCTTTTCTTTTCTTTTCTTTTCTTTTCTTTTCTTTTCTTTTCTTTTCTTTTCTTTTCTTTTCTTTTCTTTTCTTTTCTTTTCTTTTCTTTTCTTTTCTTTTCTTTTCTTTTCTTTTCTTTTCTTTTCTTTTCTTTTCTTTTCTTTTCTTTTCTTTTCTTTTCTTTTCTTTTCTTTTCTTTTCTTTTCTTTTCTTTTCTTTTCTTTTCTTTTCTTTTCTTTTCTTTTCTCTTTTCTTTTCTCTTTCTATCTCTCTCTTTTCCTCTCTTTCTCTTTCTCTTTCTCTTTCTCTTTCTCTTTCTCTTTCTCTTTCTCTTTCTCTTTCTCTTTCTCTTTCTCTTTCTCTTTCTCTTTCTCTTTCTCTTTTTCTCTTTCCCTTTCCCTTTCCCTTTTTCCCTTTCCTGGTTCTCTCACTCCATCTCTTTTTTTCATTTCTTCATTCATTCATTTTTATCATAGATTAACCAGTCTCTTGAAGGTTTTGATGCAGTCAGGTAGATTTCTTATACTAAAATACAAAACTGCCTCAACGACTTCACACAGAGCTGCAGCAGTTTGTAAAGCCCTGTGTGAGATCTGGTCTCATTACCCAGAACTCAAACAGCTTAAAAGAAAGTCACAGAGGTTTCAGACTCCAGGTTGATAGCACAGTGCTGAAAGTGAACGTGAGGCATTATCATGGTGAAAGATCCCAGGCCAGCAGCTCAGCATGCACATTGACTAGAGAGTTGCACATGTTGCTCTTCTACAGCCACCTGAGGAAGGTGGATATTACTTCTGTTTTAGGCAACCAGAGTGAACAGCCTAATTTAATATTCTCCCAGAGCATTTTAATATTAAAATTTTTCTACAATCATAAAAGTCAGACTTGTGGGTTACTCTGTCAAGCTGTTTCTTGTCTCATCCCACACCTGATTCAAGTTCTTCTGCAGCCCAGTAGTGCTGCTGGCCACAGGTAAAATGCCAGAATTGTCACATCCTCACAAGCATCTGCAAGTCACAGCCAGGTGAGAGAAAAAAACTGGGGGGGATGATATCTCCCCCATGGCTGAGCATCAGTGTAAGACACTTAAGAAAACCTTACCTGAGAATAAATAAAAGGCCAAATGTCAAAATCTGAAGCTTCAAAGAGACAGGAAAGAGATGCAGGAAAAAGAAACAGAGTGTCCTTATTTTGTTCTTTAGGCAATAGTCCATACCTTGTCCATTGTAAATCATTCCTGCTTCAGTGAATGAGTGGCTGTTCTCCCTTGCATGGACACTTAAGTTCTGAGCTGCTCTTACTTCCCAGGAATATTACAAAGGGTGACAGTTTTATGTAGCTTTTACACCAACTAGACAATGAAAACACAGAAACTCCTCAGACACCAAAAGTATCACCCTTCAGACACTCATAACTGCTTGCCATTTAATTATTTTTAGAAAAAACCCCAGTACTTATTAAAAGAAAAGGGAAAGAAGAATGATTCCAGATCAGATACTATGATTCTCACTTGATTTTGATGGGTTTATTTGAATGCATAAATAAAATAGAACTTGCTGAGAATTGCTTGTAAAATTGTATTGGTGTTTTGTTCAGAAGTTATTAAAAAGAAGAGGGAGAAATTAAATACTTCACTGAATACACAGCCCTTTAATGTGTTATCTAATAATAAACTGAGAAACAAAAATAGTATAACATACTAACCTGTAAATCAATTAGTCTTATTGTGGGGAAAAATAAACAAGAGGTATTTTCTTAAGAAAACAGATAGAAATCAATATTTTGGTGTGTTGTGAGAATTATTAAATTGCTTTTGTCTTTGATAATGAATTCATCTACAAGGAAGTTTTCAGGAACTGATTGGCTTCAATTATTCTTTCAAACATCTAAGAAAGACAAACCATAGACATAAAAAGCTTCTTATACTTTACGTATTCATAATACCTTAGTGAATCACCAGCAATGGCAATATTGCTCTCTGAATGCTAATGTAGAGCCAGCAGGCAAGTTGAAGGGCAAAGCAACATAGAAATAAACCAGATTTTCCCACTTGAATTCACCAATTATTTGTGAACACTTCTTTTTCCACAGTTACCACTTCCTCTCATCTTTTTTCATTAAAAAATCTATTTATTTAATTTAAAACACATATATGATAACATGCCTAATTTCATAGGGTTTTTTTGTCAACAATAGTCACTACAAATGATGTTATTTTTAGTGAGAAAACTAAAGTGATTTCAGACTGATTCTTGTCTTAAGGGTTACTAGGTATGCATAATAGCATGATACAACATCCCTTTTTACTCAGTCTAGCGAAGAATGCATGCTCACAGCAGGAAATCCTAATCAACATTTATCAGAGTAGCAGGTAGTTCCATTTTCAAAATGTTACCTTCAAAGGACATGTATCTGAAACTTTTCTCAGAACCTGTTTCTATTCTACCATAAAATTAATTAGCCTTTTAGTTTCACTGAATATATTTCAGAATTTAATATGAAAAGGATGAAAAATGTACTTGATCTCCAATAGAACAACATTTTTACAGACAGATGAAAAAGAAAGCCAACACCTCAGAACAGCTCTTTAAAAAATTTGAAATGTATTTTTCTTTATGTCTGACTGCAGCTGTCATTTCAGTGATGCTTGGAAGGGACACATAAATTCAGGGTCATACTGTTTGCAATTCATTCCCTCAGATAACTTTGCAAATTACTGAGCCTTATTTAGAAGAATTCTGTGGAAGGGCATTGAGTATCTCAGAAGAATAGATGTGATGAGTGATGTCAGCACTATGCTGGGCACTAACAGCGCCATTCTAACGCAGGGAGGAGCTATCTCAGCCCCTGTACAAACATGAGGACCCAGCCAGCACCTGTTTTAAATAGAAAATATATTTAATATACACTCAGGCTGCAAAGCTGTTTGCTGAAAAGGGTTGTGCTGATGAGCAGGCACTAAGGGCTGTGTAGTTTAATGGAGAAGAGTTTCAATGAGGATGTAAGGTCTCATTTGCCAGATGTGGAGAACATGCATCTTCCAAACATGCAGAAGAGTCCTGTAGGTTTGATGGCCAAGGCTTTGGAAGTTCAGATTCCTCGCATTCTCTATTCCAGAGGGCATCACAAATTTAATAACCAGAATTCTCACCACAGGAAATTGTGGAATGCTTTACCCAAGGTTGTTACTAAAGCGATTAACATGATTCTTTGAGGTGCTGAGACTCTCCCTGGAAATTTAACCAGAAGCAGAACTAAATTAATCTCTTGTGGTGCTTTGTGTCCTGAGGCTCAGTCATCTCAAGCGGCTCCTGCTGCTCATCTTAGAGCTACTGAGAAATGGATTGGTCTGTACATTGGGGTATGCTTCTTTCTTGGACTTAGAGGAAATTTTGTTCAATTTTTCTAAGTATGTGCTTAAAAGGAGTGACATGATCAGAGCAGTTTATATGAGTACAGTTTTATATCTGTAAGAATTTAAGAAGAGTCCCCCCAGGCTGGATCAGCAGAGCCCTGTATTCTCAATGCTTCTGGTGTTGAGAGGAAGGGTGGGAAGAGCACATCCTGCCTGTTCTTATTGTGTCTACATTCCATTTCTCATTGCATTCCCCAGCATCTAGAGTAATTTTAGGAGTTTTAAATAGTAGATCCCTGCCTAGTCCTTTTACTGTCTGTTTATTGTTGTGTCTTTCAATGAGTTTATCTAATCTCTTTTGCAACTGGTGATGTTTGCCTTTGCAACCTACAGTTCCAAATAACAGAGATTCATTACATGCTGTGAAAAGAAATGCTGTATTTTCCATGTCTGAACCTGAATTTCTGCCAGTTTTGGCCTTCAGTCCAAGTATTGTGAGAGTTGACAGATGAATGGCCCAGCACAAGCTTGTAAACCTCCACTACACTTCTCAGTTTTGTCCCATATAAACTGAACATTCCCATTCCTGAGAGGCACTTTGTAAGTCACTGGGTCACTTTGTGAGGCACTTACTTCATCCATGTGACATTTTAGTCCCCATTTTTTGCACTTTCTTCATTTCAGATTTAGGTACTACTTCACTGCAAGCAATAGTGTTACCATTGCATAATTTTTGGTAAACTAAGACATTTTCTGGGAATCCCCAGTTATATTTTGAGATTTGTTAACTTTATGTATTTGTGAACAACAAAGTAGATTTACTGGTTTTGCTACTCAAAGAGTTCTTATTTCAGCTTTCTGTTGGAGAAATGTCAGCTTAGGACAAATCAAATTTGTCTGTGACAGTATATTACAACTGTGCCAGCTATGAAAGTGAACTTACTCCCCAGCCTTTTTCATGCACTAAGAAGGTACAAGCCACTCTGTGTGGGATTCACTGCAGCTAACTTTAGACATCTATAGTTTAGTCGTCTACATCTGAATTAGTCACTTTGGGTTCTCTTTATAGCTACCAGAGAGAAAAGGCCCTTTAGAGTATGATTCATCTGACCTATTTAGATATCTGCTTAAGAATAAGATGAATCATGCCCTATAACTTTTTTCCCCTCCCTTGACTACAGAGGGAATTAAAATATTGACTTCTGCAAAAAGAGTTCATTGCATATATTCCTCTTTGTGTTATTTTGACACCATTTTTCTAACAAAAATCCTGGGCATCACAGGATGACTCAACTGTTTTAGCAAATTTTCAAGTGAGTTCCTGCTAAACTCTGAAGTTGCTGCTACAGCTGCTGTGGCAGGTATGATGCATTCAAGGATCTTCACATCTTTTTTAAATGGTGGGTCCCAGAACTGCACAATACTCAAGGTGAGGCAGCACAAACACTGAACACAGCAGGATAATCACCTCTTTGATTAGCTGTTTGATGCATTCCTCTTTCAACCTAACCCTGAAGGCAAGGGTAACTCAGGTACCCTGCCTTTAGATGCCAATAGATGCCTTGAGGAGGATTAGAGTGAAATTACATCGAATGATNAATGGAAAGGAGATATGTAGCCATATTGGCTATTATTTACTATAGTAATACAATAGAAAAGTATAACAATATCACTCAAGAAAATACATAAAGAAAAGAAAAAACCAGGAAATTGTAATAGATTATATTGGAGATAAAAGTTATAACTGCCTGTGGATCAATAATGAGACTTGATGCTGCATTTTCAGTGCCTGTTGGTTGAAGTGATGGTCTTGTTCAGTCATGGGTAGGGAAAGCCTACAAAACACAGAGTTCAAAGGGTTAATAAATATTCAGGCTTAAGTGAGAACAGTCAGGTACCTTCATGAACTAGAAACAGATATGAAACTGCTTCTTTTTTTTTTTTTTTTTCAGATGGAGGATCAGATGATATCCAACGTGATGAGTTTCAGTGAGTTTAGAAAAGGGTCTTCAGAGCTAGTGGTGATACTGTAATCTGTTAGTACTGATGTCTACAAAGTTTTGTAGTGCAGCATAATTCTTGTCTAATGTTTTTTTACAAACACTGTATTTTCTCTTCACTCTTTTTATTTACTCTTAACCTGTAAAGTACATTTTATTCTGTTTATGTAGTGCAGGACAGGACCCGCAAAAACTTTCTATTTAAGGTATCTCCTAATAAATTTTAGACTCTTCACTCTGGCAAGACAATCTAAGCATGTCCCATCCTTAACATACTTCAATATGCTATGCTTTTGCTTGTCAAATTCTGATCTTTGTTAAATGTTACATCTCAATTTCTTGATTATTTTCAGGATTTAATTTTTTCTTTATGTCATTCACAATAGATCTCTTAGGTCCAAACCTTGACAATCAATCTGAAGATTTTCTGGTTGTTTCCCTTTCTGTAATAAGTATTTTCTTAAAAAATTCCTGTACAGGGAATTTCATGGCTAACTCACCCAGCTGAACACTGCTATTAGCAGGATTGAAGCTTACTTCTGACTACCTTGTCCTTTACTTTCGTTCAATTCTAGCAGTTACTGTTTAAAGAACTGTCTAAATCTTCTGTACTTCTCTTCACATTTCCAGAATTATAGTGCTGGTGAGACTTGCATTCTTCTTTTCAGAGTATCTCAGTAGTTTGTTTTGTTTCCCGTTACCATTGTTAAGAAATTAGTCAGAAGTGTCATTCCCATGTTTCCTGTTCGGCTCCCATTCTTAGGATAACCTTTGGTTTGGCAATGTGACACTGGACTCCCTGGTTGATTATTGTCCCTCTGTGTTACCTTTAAAAATCAGACACATGCCCTCTTTTTTCTTGGCTGCTTCATGCCTTTTCCATTTCTTGCTTTTTCAGGTACAAAGCCTGCAGAATTTGGCCCTAAATCAATATTGAAGATTTTTCTCTCATTCTCTCTTATAAAAATCATTATTCTGAATGAGTGTCTATTTATCAACTAGTGTTTTAATTTATTTTTTCCCTTCTCTCTTGTTTAAGATTTTCTCCATTCATTCCTGGTATATCTCTGAAGGTCGATTTTCTGTTATTAAGGGACTTAATTTTTCCTAATTTGTCAATGAACTAAAAGATTGTTCAATACTTTCAGACTTCCCATAAAATGAGGCATCTTTTAAGTTTATGTATATAGCACCTAGCACAAAGATTTCCTGCTACATGGAAAAAAAATCTTAAATACAAAAGCAATAAAAAAATTGTTTTAATACGAATATAATTTATATAACATTGAAAATATAATTTAAAGAGCAATAACTATATACTTAAAACAATTAAAATTTAATATTTACACATTACTTTAATATCTTGTCGTCCTTAACTAACAACAGGTATTGCAACTGTTACAGTCTCTTCTTTAATATATTGTCCCCTATCTATTATTTTGATAATCAGCTAAGGAATTAGCATGAAAGACTAATAATGTGCAGATAGGTTTATGAACTATGGAACTAGACTCTTTTCCCCACTTTCAAGGAAGCTTTTTCAGTTATTAAGTAGAATTAATGGATATTAATTTGTTCACATTCCCTATGGAATGCCTGTACAAATTAAGAATAAACAAAGAAGGAAACTGCCCCTCATCAAAAATATTACACATGTCTAATGTATGAGCATACTCATATACAAGAATCTGGGAGTTCTAAATTGTAAAATATTGTTCCTCAATAAATGAATTATTATATTTCACTGAACAGTAATTGCTAGGCATATTAATCACTGTTAACATTTCTTCTCCATCTTTTATCATGATTCAATGAAAAATGACAATTATCTCTGTGATTTCTTCAGAAATTTTTACAGGTTTAGACTTACGCCAGTATTTAGAGTTTTGCATTCTAATATGGATGAATTTAAGGTAATGAAACACAATGGGGTCAGACAGAAAGTAACACTCTTAGTGAAATTGCATAGTAACATTTAACTTGGATTAGACTGAAGTGTCATATCTTGCACCCAAAAGCGGCCTCCTTCAGTACTTCTACCAGATTTTGAAGGACTACACACTGTTTTATTTAGCATCCCATCTTTGCCAATCAGACAGGGCACTCAGTTATAAATAAATAGATTTAATTCTGGTGAGGAACACATGTCACCACCAATTGGAAGATATCAGGAAAGTATGAGCTGAACAGCAGCTCTGCTCACTTCACCAGGTTGTCTAACATTTCAGCAACTTTCAGTGTTTGAAATCTGCTAACAGTCACGGAAATCTAAGCAAATGTAATACCAAATCTACCAATGTTGTGCTCTCTCTGCTGCTTTCTTCCTGTGATCTTATTGGAAATCCATTTTACTAAACCTAGATTCAGTTGGGCTGTTTTTATTTGAAGAAAGATCATCTCAATAGTAAACTCATTTGAAAAGATAGTATTACAATATGCTAGGAATTTGGCTTGGAGGTTGGTTACCTATGTAAACTCCCTGGTTTGATGAATGACCCTTCTTCTACAAGGTTGTGAGAGTAAAATATTCACCAATTACTTTTACAATTAAGAATTCCTCTGAAACATGGGGCATGATGAGATTATATTTGGGTAAAACCCACTTTGGTGCTTGTCCCAGTGGCATCAGAATACTTCAACAATCTTTGTTATAGAGGCAGTTACAAAAATATTTCCACATACGTGCAGTCAAAAAAATTGAGCAAGGCATTATGAGGAGATTGCTGTT
Source organism: Sterrhoptilus dennistouni (assembly GCA_013397095.1). Taxonomy (NCBI): domain Eukaryota; kingdom Metazoa; phylum Chordata; class Aves; order Passeriformes; family Zosteropidae; genus Sterrhoptilus; species Sterrhoptilus dennistouni. The sequence continues at coordinate 410,599 of VWZU01009955.1, read as the reverse complement.
TGTCTTGTTGCAGTGTTCCAAGGGTGCACCCTGCCACCAGCGTGCAGTGTTTCCTTAGACAAGTGAAAAAGAATCCCAATAAGACATCTCTGTTGCCTTGATATCAGTAACTAGCATTACAGTACGTAACTTTGTCAGTCAAAAGGCATATTTAGTGGAGATTAACTTATTCCTTCATGAGGTGGGTTGGGTTCCACCCAACGTGTTGGGCCATACAGTATCCTGTGAGTTCCTCCCTATGTGAGATGTGTAAAAGTTCAGTGAGCTACTTTGAAGTCTCATCACTTTTTCCTGTCCAAATATGCTTTAGATATTACTGCAGAGAAATTTAATTTACAGACATTATCTGTTTAATTCTCCTCCGCATCAGTTCTGTGTGTCACTTGTGCTCTCTGATGTTCATATCAATATGATTCTCAGCTTTGGTGAAACAGCTACCTGAAAAGAGTCCTTTTTTGGCTTCCAGTCATTAACAATCGAAAGTACTGCCATGGTTTCCTTAAACAGTAGCTGATGTTCAGGGGCTTTATATTCAGAATAAATTTTTTACCCCTTTATTTTCACTGTAACCATGCTAAAACCCTTAACATTACAAAAGGAAAGCATGGAATATAGGACAAGAACAATATCTAGTATCAAGAAGCAATTGCTACCAGCTGTCACAACATAGAACAGAGAATCATTAAAGTTAGAAAATACCTCCAAGATCACCAAGTTCAACCATTAACCTAGCACTGACAGGTCCACCACTAAAGAATGTCTCTAAGCACTGCATCTAGGGGTTTTTTGAACACTTCCGAGGATAGTGATTCCACCATTTCCCTGGGCAGCCTGTTCCAATACCTGACCATCCTTTCAGAGGAGATATTTTTTCTTAGATTCAATCTAAACCTCTCCTGGCACAACTTGACCTATTTTGCCTTGCTCTATCCCTGGTTATTGTCACCCTGTCATAGAAGGAGATCAAACGGGTCAAGCAGGACTTGCCTTTCACTAACCCATGCTGGCTGGGCTGATGCACATCCCATGTCTGGCACAAGCAATTGGGAAGGTTCCTTGAATGTGTCAAAACTTCCTTTAAAAGTGATTGGGGAGACAAGAGGTGCAATACTGGACCTTGTGCTCACCAACAGGGAAGAGCTGGTGAGGAATGTCTGCTGCAAGGCAGCAGTGGCTGCAGTGACTGTGGGATGGTGGAGTTGGAGTTCCTCAGGGCAGTGAGGAGGGCCCACAGTAAGCTCATTGCCCTGGAATTCAGGAAAGCAGCCTTTGACCTCTGCAAGGACCTGCTTGGTAGAATCCCATGAGATAGAGCCCTGAAGACAGAGGGCTGGTTGAATTGCAAGGATCACCTCCTCCAAGCTCAGAAGCAATGCATACCAACAAGGAGGAAATTGGGCAAAAATGCCAGAAAGCCTCCATGGATGGATGAGGAGCTGCTGTGCAAACTCAGAGTGAAAAGAGAAGCTTACAGGAAGTGGACATAAAATCCTATCGGAGTTTTATCAAAGTTTTCAGAAAACTTGAAACCACAGAGGTAGTGCCAGGTGCACTTACCTATGTTAATTGCATGTGAAAGAGGACTTTGCAAATTTATGCTTCCTAAAGTTCCCTCCACAAATCCACTTGCAGATAAATTTTCCTACTGATTTCATATCCCTTAAAGAATCCCAACCCTCACATGTAGAGTGCATCTGGGAGTAAGGCCTGTTGGGATTTTCATCTCCTAGCTCACTCTGACAGGACTTCTGTTTGAATTAGTCCTCCAGGCTAATAAATTTTGATTGCTCTGCATTGTTAGCCATCTGCTCCCATCCCTTGGGATCCCGGTTCAAGATGGAAGTTAAAAGACAACAAACTGAGCCCCCAGAAGACATAGGGCAACAGAGTTTGTACAGAAAATTAGCCAGCAAAGGAGGTGGTGAAGTGTTTGATTGAGACATGCATAGATGTGTACTGGCTTTTTATAAGGTCTGCTGATTCATTAAAAGTAACATAGTAGCTATAATTAAAATTTTCTAGCTCGTCTTATTATAATACACTGTTTTTATGTATTTACCAAATTTTAAACAGTGGAAAAAAAAGGCAAGGAATGAACCTTAAAACTCTGAAGAGAGAAGCATATGGTAAGCTGAACCATAAAAGGAAACTCTCATACATAATGCCAGCAGCCTTGAAGATCTATATTCCACTGCTTCCAGCAAATAAATTGGTCTAAGCAGCAAAATAAAGACATAAATAAACATTGCCTGTGACCAGCCAACTGTGTTTAACTTCATTCCCCACCACTCTCTAGGCCCAGCCATCCAGACAGTTTTTTACCCTGTAACAGTGCACCTGTTCAAGCTGGGAACAGTCAGTTCCTCCAGGGAAATGACGTCAGAGACTTCACTGGAGTCCACGTAGACAACATCCACAGCCTTTCCTCATCCACTAAGAGGGTCACTATGGCATAGAACGAGATCAGTTTGGTCAAGCAGGACTTGCCTTTTGTAAACCCATCTTGACTGTGCCTGGTCCCCTTGTAGTCCTGTACGTCCCAGATGCTAATTAAAAATTGTTTATTTGCTGAAAGAGATACAGCGCTTTGGAAAACATAGGATATTTCATGGTGTACCTGTTATATATTTGCTCATAAATGAGAGAGCTGTAGGACTTTAGTTTGTCATACATTTTTTATGACTCTCAAAGAATTCCCAAGAGACACTATATTTTATAAAGAGTAGTTTTTACAGTTTTAGCATACTCTCTAGTTTAAAGGGAGTAAGTTAATTTCAAAGACATTAAAAGATTATTGTATGGGGTTTATTGTTAATTATCTAATGTATTTCTAAATCATTTTTTTTCACATTATCGTGCCTAAAATGAAAGACATAAGGGGCCATGTTTTCATTTGAAATGGCACTATTTGTGTGTGTGTGTGTGTGTGTGTGTGTGTAACAGCTGATTAGAAGCCTAAGAGCAGATACTATACTGCTTGCTAAATAAATAAATGCAAAACATAAGAGCAGTAATCAACTATCATCTTTTTATCATCATGTCCAAGAACAAGTCCCAGAAATTGTGTTTTGGTCGCGCATTTTCTCTCATCACCAAGAAAAACTATGCCAAATATCAGTAGCAGGAGTTAGTAGTTAAGTGATATCTGGAATTTGGGAAGACTGTCTTTATGATACTTATTTGATGACTTAGATCAAGGAGAATTTTATATGGAATAAGTGAAAAATAAATCTTTAATAAAAGAGACAAATTTTATTTCACAGGTTTCCCATTAATAGAAAAATCAGTAATTTAAAACCTGATTCCTTTTTGGGGAAACAATGGTAGCAATTTTAAGGGGAATTGAGGTATGAGTTTTAATAAAATGTAGAACTTTAGCTAAGAACTGAGTAATAACAAGCCAAAACAAAAATATTTTGATGAATTGATTAAATAGGAAGACCCAATTTTCCTTACAATTAGACACTTTGCTGGGTTATCACATGTAACAACAATGTAAAAGGACACCTCACAAAAGCTACTTTTCTTCCATGTTCTGTCTTATCTCCCAAAACAAAAGCCCAAAACCTAAAGCCCCAAACCCGCCAAAAATCAAAATCAACAAACCCTCTAAACTCCTCAAAACCACACATACACCAAAAAAATACCCACTCCAAGAGCATTGTGCAATATTTTTCATGTAGTATAGAAGAGTTGGAGAAGTTAATAAATAAATACTGTAAGTGTTTCCTCTGGAGATATTCTTCCTTTGTCCAAAATATTTATCCACTGTAGAGAGTAAAGAGGTAATATAAGTCAGCATTAATATGCGGTTTATTGTATTTTCTGAGTTTTTTTTCTATGTTTGTACTCAAAATTTCTGATATCTGCCACAGTACCTTAAATTATGAATTAGTGAAAAGTAAAATCTTCAGAAAAGAGATAAAGTTTTTCAAATTAACTAGTAGGTTTTTTTTTTAGAGTGGAACACAAATTCATGGCTTCTCTTTTATTCTTTCAATCACTTCTTCTGGAAGGAAAAAATAAAA
>VWZU01009955.1:344172-406405 GCA_013397095.1 Sterrhoptilus dennistouni | reverse complement strand
GGAAAGGAAAGGAAAGGAAAGGAAAGGAAAGGAAAGGAAAGGAAAGGAAATGCATCTGAAAGGCTAATTAAGTAGTTATCAGAGATATTTTGGCTGCTTGCATTTCTTCTACACTACTTCCATGTTATTTGGCCAAAAAAAAAAGGGGAAGGAGATGATCTTTCCCAAGGAATCACACTGAACTTTGACCTATGACCCTAATTGAAAGTGTTAATTAACACTCCTGAAATGGCTTTTCTGTGCCTCTAATCCAGAGGAGCTTTAATACACCTTGAGCATACCACGATAGATAGACCACATTTCTCCTGTGGTCAATATATGATACAAACATGAGAAAAAGCGGGATCAAAAAAATGATAAATATAAAAAAAAAAGGCAAGAAAATGAAAGAGGATGAAATTGAACTTTATCACCTATTCTTTAAGTGTGGATTTTCATGTCCCATTGAACTATTCATCCCCTTCCCTCCTCACCACCCTCCCGCCAAAAAAAAAAACCAAAAAGACAACCAAACCAAAAAACATTTAAGACATTTGAATATCCTTATAGAGGGTCCTTAGAACACTGAGCATTGCACTAGGCTCCTATCCCAGCAACAACGATTTTGAATGAAATGTTATATTACATACATGAACATGCAAATGCGCTACAGAATAGTAATATGAATTTTTGTACATCTGCAGGAAAATCTTTCCACAGAGGGTGTAAAAAAGGGTATGTTAGAAAGCTTCAGGTTTAGCAGCAAAGCTGAGGAGCTAGACTTCAAACTGTGGACTTCTGTTGAGTTAAAAAATAATAAAAAAATAAGACTAAATTTTGTGCAAAACTAAGAAAACGTTGGGAATGGTGGCCCAAAGATGGATGGACCTTATTTATATTCCACTGCTGAAGAGGAAGGGCTGGTCCCAGGACAGATGGTCACATTGACTTCATCTTGTGGAGAGATCAATGCCCTCATGTCCATTTAAAAAGCAGTTCAGGCAATCAGACCTCTGCTGGAATCAGACCCCAAATGACTGTTTCCTTTTGGTGATTCAGATAAAAAAAATTAGATGGGGTCATGAGCATATTCCCTTCCTGCAATGACCTTTCAGAAAGGCAGTCGATGGCCTTTCACAACGCAAAAATTGCATCTTCTTTTTTTCTCACTCTTCTCGGGATGTGTCGTAAAAAGAAACAGCCCCAGTGACTTCATAAAATCTCAAAGGAAAGTTTGTTGTTGTCATTTACTTTCTCATGAAAATCTTCACATATATTGTTTGTAGATGACAGCAGAAAAGCTCAGGACCGAATGACTGATACATAGCTGCTATAAAAGCTCTGTCTGCGTCAGCAAGAATGCTTCATGACACTTGGAGAAGTGGACTTTTTTGCACATTTTTGTGGATGCTATCATAAAATGATCTGATTTTAAAGAATTTGGGAATTTTTCATTATGTATTTTACTCCTGTTATTCGAGAGAGAGAGGGTGGGTGCACTGTACTGAAAAGAACATGGTATATTTGATATGTTTGATATATTTTTCTACACTGATATTTTTTGTCACATATATTACTGATTCTCTAGCTTTCTCCTTTGTTTGAGAAACATGTAATGCTTATCTTTATTATTCAAGTTCTGTGTCACATTACATGATTTTCGGATTATTCTGTTTTGCTTACACATGACTTTGAAACCCAGACTGCTCTTTGCCCCTCTGATGTCTGGATAGCATATATTACACATACTTGAAAGATCTATGCCATTTGCATTTTAGTTTGATATTTTATATTCACATTTACTTAACTAAAGGTCCTATTAATATTTAAAATCTCAAAGATTCAGACAAGTAGAACAGTTTCATAATACCAACAGATTTATCTTGAATCTTTTCAGTGAAGAACTCAGCCATGTTTTTATGGTTTTTTTGCACATATTCAGAGTTGTTGTGTCAATATTTACTGATCTACAAATATAAGTCAATCTATTCAGACATGATGCTCTTAAATAACAGTAAATGCAGGTTCAGGAATTGTTTGGATATTGGCCTAAGAGGATAAGTAAATTGTGTAATATCTGTATAATTATCACCACATATCTTTCAAAAACAAGAAATGCAAAGCATTCAGGTTTAGATGATTTGCTAAAAGATTTAAGAGAATGTTTATAGGAGCATACTGAACAACCACTATCTGCTGGTAAATGCTTTAGTTCCATCACAATCTGCCCCAAATCAACAGACACAAACCTAGACAGAGAATTTGAAGAGCTTGGAAAAAAATCTTGAGAAGCATGATTGCATGGAATCATATAATGGTTTGTGTTGGGAGGGACCTTAAAAGACTGTTTAGTCCAACCCTCCTGTCAGAGTCAAGGACAGCTTTCCCTAGATCAGGTTTCTCCAAGTTTTGTCCAGTCTGACTTTGAACACTACCAGGATTCAAGGGGCCATCTCCTACCCAGCCTCTCCTCCACCAGCTCCCCCAAGTCATTTCTGGCAGGGCTATTCTCCACCTCTTCATCTCCCACTTCATCCTTAGCCATTGGAAACTTGTTTTATGTTTAATCACTCTTTAGCATATCATATAGATTTCTGTCCATGCTGATAAAAGTAAAAGTATGTGTACAAAAAAGTTACTTCATACCTGGAACTAACATGAGAGAAGTTGTCATTTTTGACTAAAACTGCAGTTATATTACCTACGTCCATAAGTTTGTGGAAGACCACTGCCTTTTGGAAAAATTATTTAGCATGTTCCAAGAAATAAGTAAAATCCACCCAGAGTTGCTAACTCACTTAAATATAGAGTGTTTCATGTTTTTACAAGGCATGTTTGGAGATCTCCAGTGATGGGCTCATAGTCATAACCCAATATTTTATACTGGAGTTAAAGTTTACTGAGAATGAACTTCTGTATTTTGTGCCTACAGTTATTTTTCAGTTATAAAAGAAGAAATCCTGCAATTTCCTGTTGTTTCATTTTGGTTTCTTTCTATTTATGTTTTAAACAACTCTAGTGCCAAAACAATTACAAGCAGAAAGTTGAAGTTTGACCTTCATTGAGAAGTACCTTTGCTCCTGTGAAAATTGATTTTGCTTTGACAAAGGGATTCTACAAATTGCAGTTCTGAAAAGTGAGCAGTTCTTTGTGTATAACTCTAATACTTTTTGTCTGACATTTGTAGTTAAACAAATTAACAACAATTATGACACAGTGCTTTCTGAGCTAAAATAGTGATGCAGTTTCATGTAGCCTTCTCTATTTCAGCCTATGGTTTCACTGACAGTTTTCTTTTTGCAATTCTAGTATCAGATAGTTCTTTCTGGTTTTATATAGCACAAATATAAAATGAGGATGCCAGTAACTCTCACCTTTGATCTACAGATTTTTAGTCATGCAAGAAAGGTTGAATTTTAGATCTGAAATATACCGCACAAAGTTTCATACAGGTTTTGGGTTTCAAAGAGATTTTCAAAGACTGTTGCAAGGCTATTTATATGTAACTATCACTAACACAGAAGTTCAGTACAAATGTACAAAATAAAAATATTTTCTTCTCTAAATTCCATAATTTTCTAAAAACTATTTTATTTATCTTCTACTCAATTTAATTCCTTATCTATTCCATGAGTACCAATGCAAATACCTCTGTGAATTAGGAAAAAATGCCTTCTGGCCTTCTGTTCTTTCATATGTGTGTAATTGTCATAATAACTAGCATGTTAATGAGTGCAAAAGAGATTATAGATCTATCTGGGTCTGAAGTGATAGCACTATTTTCACTTGTAAATTTGATATTGAACATTGATATAGAGAATCTGTTTATGGAAAAAGACACTATATATAAATATTAATGAGGAATATTTCAGCATGAACAACAGAAAAAACAAAATTCACCCTGCCTGCCTTTCACCCTGACACTAAGAAATGAGAATTGTAATATTGAAATAGGCTGTTGGAAAGACTAACGTGTCTTTTATGTTACTTAAAACAGTGAAAAAAAAAAAAGAAAAAGAGTCAAATATCTGGACATTATGTGTCAATGAGCTTCACTAAATAATTTTAGTGAAGACTTCACCTCTTTGTTGAGGCTCCACTTATTCAAATAATCATAGAACCATTGAGGTTGGAAAAAACCTTTAAGATGATGTAGTACAACTGTTAATCCAGCACCACCCTGTTCACTACTAAACCAAATCCCCAAGTTTCACACCCACATGTCTTTTGAATGCTTCCAGGAATGGTGAATCTGCCATTTCCCTGGACAGCCTATTTCACTCTCTGACCATCCTTTCAGTGAAGAAGTGTTTCCTAAGACCCAATCTAATCCTCCCTTGTCACTTGTTACCTGGGAGAAGAGACTGACCTCACCTGGCCACATCGCCACATCCTCCTTCAAGTAATTGTAGGGAATTATAAGGTCTCTTCTCCTCCTCCTTTTCTCTTGGTTAAACAATCCCAGATCCCTCAGCTGCTCCTCTTAGGGCTCCTGCTCCAGACCCGTCTCCAGCTCCATTCTCCTCCTCTGGGCTTGCTCCATCCCCTCAATGCTTTTCTGGCAGTGAGGGACCCAAAACTGGACATGGGATTTGAGGTGTGGCCTCACCAGTGCCAGTACCAGAGATCAAGTTTTGATTTTCAACTACAAAGATCAGTTTTGATTTTCTGAATATCTATTCCAATTTGCTAGAAAAAAAAAAAAATCGTTTGAGATCCTAAGTCCTAAACATGGTAGGTTTGATCATTAGTGATTTGGACTAGATTGAAACAGATCATGCGAGACAAACACAGCAAAAGCTTGATAATTTCACTGTGTGTAAGCTGTATTTATACTTTTGGTTTCCACATTTTGATGCTCTTAACTAGCCTACATGTATTTTCCAAAAACAAATTCCTCAGAATCTGATATGGATGTTTTTGTAAACAACTGATAATCTATTTTGCTCAACACAAGAACAGACACAGCAGCCTTCAAAAGAAGTTGATTCATTTTTAATAACACATCAAGAACAAGCAAAATTCAGTAATAATTCCTGCATATGACTAATACTCATCTAAGAGATATTATTGCAGGATGTTATTCTAAAATACTCTGAATAGCACCACTGACACTACTACTCAGCATTGAGAGCTCAATCAGATGGTGATGGAATAGTAATTCCTTTGATCTGATTAGCACTTAGAGATGTATCTTCCCACTCATGTTTACAAGTAACTCCCTTCTTTTTCATTGATGGGGAAATAAGCCATTAAAAGTCAAAGAGCTAGCTGAAGAACATAGTGGAAAATGCTGCTGGAAGAGGGAACAGGATCATGAACTGGCTGACTTTGAATCTTGAGTCTGTAGCAATTAATTGTGTCTTATTAGATACACTTTAAAAAAAAAACAAAACCCTTGAATATCTGTGTTCAAATATGCACTGTTTAATAGTATATAAACTAGCCAGAGCTATTTACTCCATGTGTAAAGAAAAAATCTTCATGTTTTAATCAATGAACCCACTGAGAGAACATGAAAAATTATTAATTGACTTGCCATGTTAGATAACAAAGTTTTAGAGGTACATAAAACATAGATTTTTCTTCTTTAAAAGTTTATAGACCGGGACAAATTTAGGACAATCAGTTCTAAACAGCAGTTGAGATATTCCCAAAAGCAAAACTGTTCTCCCATATTCAAGGCATCATGTCCTATTATCTTCAAACTTGGAAATGATGTTTCCTGAGGACAGAAACCATGTGCAATCATTAGAAAATAAAAAAATCACAATGTGACTGAAAAAGAAAAAATATTATTTGTTGAGTTTATGTCACAACCTTTTGCAGAATTAGGGCTTCAGGGGCTACAAGTCTTTATAGGAACTTCTTTTCGACAACGAAGGCCATTATCAAAAGTTTAAATTAGAAAATAAAATAATTAAAAGAAGAAAAGTAAAATAATTGGAAAAACAGCTACATTTAAAAAAACTCCAACAAAACAACAAAACAAAACAAAAACTAAAAGACTAGATATTTCATATTTTATAAGTCTTATACAGATAACTTATTTTAGTTTGTCAAGGCATTTATCTGTCTAAAAATCAATTTGCAAATACAAAAAAGGCTCCAGTGGGATTTTCCTATGGCTTATCTTTCTGATTTCTTAGAATCCAGAGAACTTTCAGTTGGAAAGCTCCTTTTGAGGCATCTCCCTGTGTAATACTAGAGCTGCTTTCTCAAGCAACCCTGGCAGATTTCTCTTAGAACAATGCAAATTCCCATTGCTAATTCCTTCTTTAATTGGTGCAAAGGGAAAGGACACTGGTGATATCCTGTGATTTCCTTGCAGTCCCTATGGAAGGCTGGGTCATATCACACAAGATTTACTTACCTCAAATAATAACTTTATGGTAGCAAGAATACAAAATTCCATTGAGAAGTGGAGACTTTGTCAACAATAGTTCTGGAGAGGGATGCCACAGCAAATCATTGTGATAAGGCTAGGAGATATAACTTTTTGTGATTTACTGTTATGAATTATTTCTGTTGTTCACTAAATCTTGGAGCATCTCCAAAAAAAAAAAAAAAAAAAAGGATTTTCACCATTCTGACATTCAAACTTCACAGTCCTGAAAACTCTCTGAATTACTTTAGGCATGCAGACTTACCTGAGAGTAGCAGATGAACCCTGAGCAGCTTTTTAAGAGCAGCACAGGCTTTGTGATTGTTTCAAAACTAATTTCAGAAAATCCATATGAATATCACTATTCTGATAATTCATGTCCCATCATTGCTTTTTCAACCTTCTCATTCTTCTTTGAGATCTTTGTATCCTAGTCAAATATACTGGATCCAGTCACACTATGTACTTTCCTTTTTGAGATTGTTGGTTCCTACAGGATGAATGACTAAAAGAATGACTAATCTGTTCTTTTACTCTATTACAATGCCATTTTTTTCTCTCTTAATATGAATTTCTGTGTGATTTTTCCATATTTTCATCAATGTAATGGACAGTTACAGTTTGTAGAAGACACATTTTTTTTTCAACAAATCCTTTTAAATATTTCTAGTTTTTAAAGCTATGCCAGAATTTTTTCTCTATTTCTTTCTCTCTCTCTTTGATTAAAGCATCCACATTTTTAATAAGCTTTCTGCAGACTTAACTACCTCTTCCCTCAGGAAATAATTCCTGTTCTTATGCCCCAATGATTTATTTTAGTGTTTCTATGGAATAATCCTGTAGACATATATTCATGGCCAGCAAGTCAGTAATGTGTTTTTAACTGCTCCATCCACCCCCGTATCAGTGCAGAATATTATTAACACCTGTATTTCTAGTTGTGTACATATTTCTTCCACATCAGTTCCACTGCATTGCTCCCTTAGGATCAGACTAATAAAGGTAGTGTAATGTTTACAAATTCTAAGAAGCTTTTCTCATATGAGTTTCCTAGTGATAAGCTAAATAATAAATGAGCATGACCTTTATGAATTTGAGTTGGCTGCATTTCCTGAAGAGCTCCTATGCTCTTTATTGTGTCCTGATTCTTCATGTTACTCCAATCTGAGCTCCTGCAAATAAAGCAAAGTCATATGAACTACAAGAGCAGCACCAGATATTGCCTTTCTTACAAATGCCGGATCAGTGAAGGTGAGTGAGGTTAATGCCTCCAACTTATGGGTTTGAATGAGGCCTTTTAAATAAGTTTGAATATGTGATGAATGGCTTGCTGGAATTATTTTTTTTTCCTTTGGAAGAGATTTGGAAGCAAATGAAAAGGGAGGCTTGAAATTTCTCTATTGCAATTTTTCACTCTAGAGAATTAATAAAAAGCAGACTACAAACCATTGGCTCAGTTGTGACCTTTTCTGCAAGACCAGCTCACAGTCCTTGTTCCCCACAAAGTTTTGTACATGTATGGTGAATCAATAAATGGAATATGACCATATATACAATTCTATACCTATCTTGATAAAAAACTATACAATGTTTTTAACCCACATCTATGTATAAAGATAGTTTCTACTTAGATAATTTCTGTCTATCATATGTTTCATCTTGGCAGTCATGTTATTTAATTTTAGAGGGTGTAGTTACATAGTTACTGACAAGAAATGACACATATACCTCTTTTTGACTATTTGTTTTCCAAACACACATATAGCTAGTAGAAAACCAAGAAATATAGGAATAATTTGCCTTACCTATATGATATCTCTGACAGATAGGAACTTGGGTAGCAGTAACTCAGATACAGTACATATAGTATAATCACATTTGTAGAAGTCAGCATTTTTTGAAGACTTGTGCACCTCTCAGAGAAGTGACAGACAGATTGTAAGCTGGCTTTTTTATTATTTAACGTGCTATACGTTAGTAGACATATGTCATGTAATAAAATGTGCTATGCCTTTAGCTTCCATCAATAATGGGTCATACACCAAAAATGCCTTTACCCATATCTATATTTCATTAAGCTAAAATCCATTTATCTACAACAGCCTGACATTTATTAAAACCCTACAGAATTAGTCAATAGTCCTTAAAATAAAATGAGTCCTAGATAACTTTGTCCTAGTTTCTTTTTAGTAGCTGGTGCAGTGCTGTGTTTTGAACTTAATACAAGAATAATGTTGATAACCCACTGATACTTTAGTTGTTGCTGAACAGTGCTTACTCTTATTTAAGGACTTCTCAGTTTCCCACTCTCTGCCCATGCAGGTGCACCAGAAACCAGGACACAGCATAGCCAGGACAGTGGACCTGTGTTGTAGTCCTAGAAACTTAGAATTTGGGAGTTTAGTGTTCAGTAATACATATGAGTCAAGACAGAGGATTTTTGGGTGTTGTCTTTGTCCTTCTTATTCACCTTCTTCTTCCTTCTTCTTCATGGTTTTGGTTGGTTTTCTGTAATTAGGTAAAAAAGTTCCACATTGCAGGCCTTGGATGGCCATTATTGGGTCAGAAATATAAATAATATAGGTGTCACCTTGGTATTGGGTACTTATCACTTAAATAACCTTGGAAAGAGTTAGAAGCACTCCATTTTACCTTTGTTTTCTAAGAGCTCATGGTGTGTGAGCCTGTAAATACTGTAAATAGATAAAATATAATAAACATTCCAAGTCCATACCTGAGCTTGGCGTTTCCTGAGTATTATTCCTCCTGACTTTGGCAGAGAAGAAAACCCAAAACTGTCACAGACCTGAGTTGGTCAAAGGGACATTCCACACCACAGAACATCATGGTCACCATGAACACTGGCAGGATTGTCTGGGGGTGATCAGAGATGGACTGGGGATTGGTCAGCAAGTGGTGAGCTGTTGTTTCTCTGGGTGTTTATTCACCATCACCAACTTTTCATTACAATTTGTATTATGACTATTTTCATTTTGTTGCTTCGTTGGGGATTTTTTGTTGTTGATGATTTTCTCATTACTTTAGAAATATTATAATTATATTTTATTTTTAAAAGATTATTAACCATACTTATATCAAGCCATGAGTTAGACTTTTTCTTCTCTAATTCTCCTCCCCAGCTGTAATTCATTGCTGGCTCAAATTAAGCCATGAAAAACTTGATTAAGTTAAGAAAGTATATTCGATGGTTGAAGAAAAATGAGGAAAATACAAGTGAAATTTTCACTTTAAGACTTTTATTTCCTCTTTTGCATGGTTTGATACAGAACTGTAAGAGAATAGCAACAAATGAGTAAATAAATAAAAAATATAAATGAAAAAATTCTCCATTATTTCATATTTTCCTCCATGTATTCTCTGATAACTCAGTTTTATGCCCTCTTCTCACCAATAGTAGTTCTTAAACCACCTAGGTTTCTAAGTTCAGGAATGTCATAAAATCAAGCTTGACTCAAAAAATAAAGTCCAGATGAAATAACATGATATATTAAGAATTTCACAGAGTAATATTTAAAAAAAGAAAAAGTCCTTTGGAAGTCTCTCTTGTTGCAAAGTTTAACAGGCTCTTGAATAAAGTAGAAAACTTTTCATTCTAATGCATGTTGGCAGAGAGGCTGTGCTCTGACAATAAGGAATTCTTTCCTATGCCAGAACTGCTCAGAAAGAAAATGTGACATTCAGCTACAAAATAATAACCATGGAAATAAAAACTGAACTCACACTTGCATTGCTACTAGAAAATGATTTTTAAAATTATTATAATGTAAAAATAAAGCTGAAACAACAGCCAGCAATTTTATGCACTATGTCAGCATTCATCAAATATTTCACAGCAGTGAATTATTTAAAGTTGAATATTTAAAGTTTCCATAGATGTTTTGGAAAATAATAGGAAATTATTCAAGAAGAGGAAATTGTTAAATATAGTGAAAGAGATTGCAGATCCCAAGAAAAGTTGAAGAATAATTATAACTCCAACAAATATTAATAGTGAGTTTTCTTTCCTTTGATCAATTAACAACTGGTATCAACTTACAGTTCCTAGGGCACAGAGTAAATATTTTAGGCCTTTAAAAATACCAGCAATTTTGACAGAATTACATCATTTCAGGGTGCTTACTAGGGAAAATAAACACCTAAATAACTGCTAACTTTGGCTGTCTCCATTTTTTCCACATTTCTTTTTCTAACTTCATCTTAAACCAGCTAAAATTAGAAATATGAGTTTTGCCATCATATTGTCCCAACACCTTCCTTGTGTTGTGTTACAGAGAAATCCATATTAGGCAGGGAAAACTAAGGTTTCAGGAGCATATGTGAAAGCTTGGAGTGTTTTCTCAGAAAGGATGTTCACACCTAATTTCTACTTTCCCTTCTACCCAGCTTACAAATTATTTCCAATTACAGCTCTGGAGAAGAGATTGCACCACATGACCGATAAATTCAAGAGGTACTGGCAGGTCAGCAGAGACATAAAAGTGACCTGCATGCAAGTGCATAATAAAACAACACAAAGATTGTAAATGATCAAAAAAAATAGCAGAAATATTGTTCAAAATGGCATTTTATCTTTACCATGCTCCTCTCCATGACAGCTCAGTAGTCTGTCATGTTGTGTTGATGACCCTTGGGCAAATGCCCCCATTGTATTTAACAGATTGGTTCCCCAATAAACAACCTGAGGTCAGAGGTTTGTTTTCATATCCTACAAATCTGCTCTTGAATTTGGGCTTAATTATTATTTTCATGGCCAAAACTACAGGACAAATAACAGAGACTGAGTTGAAGCAAGTAGATTAATAAAAACAGCATTATCTCCACAGTATTTATACAAACACAGTGCCTATGAGTAATTAACATGTTTTTGAAATCAAGTCTAACCAAAACCAAAACAAACTAGAACTAGATTGCAGTTCAAGAACATTTGGGGTGTAATCCTTTGGGACTCTGGTCTGTTCCAGAGCACTTTAAACTCTGTTATCTTCATTCTTTCCTGCTGAGGATGGATCTGATCTCTGACACCAACAGCTGCTCAAAACATTTTGAGCTCATTATTTACCACTTTAATCAGTAACAGAAATGCACCACTGGACCCTATGCAGCCCCACATGCCATGATCCTTTCTTTGTCCCAACCCAAGCCTCTCTAAATGATGCCTTCATCTGCTTCATGTAATTTTACCCCAGGGCTCAGTGGGTACAGAGGTCCTCACACTGGCCTTCACTGCACAGACAAATGCTGCCTCAAGGATTAAGGTATTTTTCACAGCAGACTGTTAAGCATTGTCATTCTTTAACCTTCAATCTCTTTTCATGCTTACTCTTCAAATTTTTAGAGCAGTAGGTCATAAAAATGCTTGAAGCTGAAATACTGCCTTAAGCTGTTTAATTGTGATTTTTAATGGGTCACTGTGTTTTTGAGTTTGCCATGTACATAGACTAAAAAAAAGGAAGAAAAAATTCTAGAAATACTTTATTATAAAAAGCTTACTTTTTCATATGAGGCTATGGTTGAAGAGATCTAGCTAGAGAATGGTGTGAAGGAAGTGGCTGATGAGGTGACAGACAAAAATGTTTCAACTGGCAATAAAGGGTGCCTTTACTATGGAGAACACAAGTGGCTCAAGTGGGGAGCCTTTTCTAGGTGAAGAGGAGTAGTGGTTGTCCTAAGAAAAGGACTTTTACATACTCCTATCAATAAGCCAAGTTGCTTATATTCTGATAAGTTGTTACTATTAATCTTGAATAAATTATTCTCTAAAGCAAGAAAAGGTGTCCCTTGATGCCATTACACAACTCAAAGCTTTTTTTTCCTTCTATTTCAAAGGAAGCCCTGTGAGTCACTAGCATGAAACCACATTTTTCCAGCTTATTAAGCCTTCATATAAAGAAACTACCTCAGAAGAGCTAACTGAAAATCATTATTCTGAGTTGAGTTGCAAGATAAAAGATACATTTATTTGCCTTTAATTAATGACTTCTTCAAGGCTTTATATACTCATGCCAACAAATAATATTGTTTTTCATTTGCACATTTCTTATAAAAATCCATCTAACCAAAGCATTTAAATTTCTTCTTCAGCTTTTAATGATTTTATTTAAATATTTTTAATGATTTAATATTTTAATTTACATATTTTATTTAAATATATTTTTGTGTATATAAATTATTTTAATATTGTCCTCCATTCCCATTAATACTTTTGTAATAACAGTACTGCAAGGAAATTACAGGAAAGAAAAAGGGTGGGATTTAGTTTTGTTCAAATCAATTTATCACCCAGTCCAAGGAGCAGGAGTTTGGCATGTAGCCTTGATTTCTGTAGAGCCTCACCAGTTTCCATGTTCTGTGAATGCAGAAAATATTTCATTATTCTAGTTAAAGCAAACTTTTTCCCAGAAAGAGGAACGTTTTCTGTTAAAATAAAAAAAATAATTAACTTTTTAAAATTATATAAGGTAAAGGTTTCATTTTTCACCACAAAAAGTTATTAATATTTATCATATTTTATTTTTCTCTTACTGTAATAAAAATTGACATGGATTGCAGCAAAAAGCCTTATTTTATACTATATGGTGTTATTCCAGATTGAGTATGAGTACAACTCCAAAGAAGAGTCAGAATTATACGCTGAAATCATAATCTGCCTTTTTGCCATTCACAGCTGGATGGATCTTGAAAAGCTTTTACAGCTGACTGAATTCAAGGACATACTAACATATGCAAACATACAACCTTTTTTTTTCTTCTTTTTAATGGGAGATTTTAGTAACTAATTCTGTGGGTCAAATAAATGTCCCTCTGCTGGACACGCACTGTGTGACCCTGTTTGGACACTGCATAATGACCCTGGTGCTCTTTTGCCTTTATTGAATGAAATAAACTGCAATTTTCAAGAGCTGTCACTTCTCTCTCTCTCCCTCTTTCCCTTCCTTTCTTTCCATCTCTTCCTTTTGTTCTCATCCAAACAATCATAATAAGGATGTGGGTCCCTCTGAACTCCCTCCATGTTTTGTTGAACTTCCCTCGTAAATATTAAACCCTTTCTCTGTGAAGGTTCCCTTGCCTCCAGATTTCTTTATGTAATCAAAAGTGGCCAACTTATTTTGCAGAAAATTTTTGCCAATGTGGTCTCCCAGTTTACATATCAAATGTAAAATACTATTTCCTTTCTTCTATGGAAGTAGTTTGAATAATCTATTTCAAGGCAAAAATCCAAGTGAGATATTTTCTCCAAAACAAAGAAGTAAGAAAATGTCAACAATTTCTTTATAACCATTCTTCTAGTTCTAGATTCTGCATGGATATTGGTGTCTCAAATTTTTAGCCAAAGAAACACAAAAATATAAGCAACTCTCCATACAAAATAGATCAAGTCTACATCCTAGAAGGACAACACAAAATACCTTGACATGCCCTCCTTTTTATATGCCATCTACTCAGGAGAGAGAGGGGGAAAAAATGTTCCACTTCTTGTAATGAGAAGTTACAAAGTAATGCATGGAGACCCATGGAAATTTTCAAGGCCAGATTGGATGAGATTTTGAGCAACCTGACTTAGTGGAAGATGTCTCTGCCCATGACAGAGGGGTTGGAACTGGATGATCTTTAAGGTCCCATCTAACCCAAATCATCCTATAATTCCATGATCAGAGATTAAGGAACTTAAAGGAACTGGCTTGTACAAAACCATGGATAAGAGGTGTCCCCATAAATTTAAATTCTCAAAGACACACAAGTGTTCCACACACAAGAAAGAGCAGTAGAAATGCTTCAGTGTATTTGGATAACAGCAGTTGATCCTGTAAGAACTTGTACTTTAATATTTCTAATCTAAAACAAAAGTTAAATTTTGTATGATAAACAGTATATTAGAAAGTTACAATACAGAAGAAAACATCAGTGAAATCTGATGGATGTGTGTGGAATTAGCATGGTACTGTCAGGATGTCTTCCAGTGTCTCTTCCACTTGGGTCAGGTTTAAAAAAGGATTAAACAGATGTTAATTTTATGACCCCCTGACCACAATTTTGTTATGAATCCTTTTATGATGGTTTTGGGGTTTTGTTTAGTTGATTGGTTTGTTGGATTCTTTTGCCATCCTACAAGATTGCTTCTGTCTTTCAGTTTCTTCTTCCAAACTTACTACTTTCCACAACAAAGCTTCAGCCTGTCACTTCTGATCAGATTTGTTTTCAGTACACTTCCTTTTGTTCTGCAGCACTCAGGCTTGTCCTTCTAAATGTTCACCAGTTTGATTTTGTGTCTTTTTATTGTCTGATTCTTTGTCTGGCATGTTCAATTCCATTTAAACCATTACCTTCCTGGGCAGTCCAATTGTTCATTGTAGGTCAAAGCAGTGGATGGAAAGTTGTACTGGTGTTTTAATACTAGCACAAGTCCATTAATAAGACCTTAACAGTTAAAAATTAGGTTAAGTGAGAAAGTGCAAGTGTCTGAAGTGGGTATGATGATTTTAGCATTTGACTCAGAAAACTGAAAATAAAATATAATAGAAATATTTCATCAATTTTGTATTTTTAAAAAATCATTATCACTATATAACAGGAGATCCAGCTTCCAAATAGGACTAATAGTTCATTCATCAATGTTTCTGTGACACCTGCAAGAAATTAGCCAAGCAATAATGGCTTGGTGCAGAAACTGCAAGAAAATGTCTGACAGGTATATATAAACAAAACATAAAAAATATGTAAATAACTCACATTTCTGTCATTACAGTGAATGGGGATATAGGTAGAAAAACATAAATTTATTTTTGAATTAATATTTTTCTTGCTAGATGTGTATTTATTGATATGTAGAACCCAGTTCCAATATTTCAGTGCAATTTTATTTTAGTAAATTTTATGAAAAATGTTAGCAAATTTTTTTTGCCTAAATGATTACATTCTAAAAGCCACTGGGAGAATGTCAGTCCATACTCATTCAAAATTGTGACATTGTTTAATTTTCTGCTAGGAAGAACAGAAAAAAAGACTTCTGTTTGCTCCAGTAATAATCACAAAACAAATTCAATAGGGAACTTGTCTATTGATGCTGCAAGCATACTACAAACTCCTCATCCACAAGAAAAAAAGGCAATAAAAAATCCTTTCAGTAGGTCGACACCTTTAACACAAAACAGATAAACACATTCAGTTTCTGTCTGTCACAGAGAATTTTCTGATGGACCTTTAAAACTTTGGCATGTAACACCTTCATGTCCTTAAAATTGTTAAACATTTGGCAGCATGTTATTAGCCCTATACATACCAAAAATAGACCTTGTTCTTTCCTTCCTGCTTTCATGCTTACATATTTCAAACAACCAAAGCATGTGTAATAATGTTGCAAAGGGTTAGAGTTTAACGCAGGATATTATTGCTAGCATTCTATATTCCTTTCCACATTTTGCATCCCCAATGCAGCAAGAGATGGGTGTGCATTCTGAAAGAACAAAACATTTACAAAGTTAAAACCAAGTTGTGTTTTACTTTGCTCTTTGGTGACATTTTTCTGTATAAGGACCTAAAACTTTACACTGAAAATGTGCATAGGCATTCATTTCTTTGTTATTTCTCTCCATATTTTACTCTGTATGAGAACTGCTCGGAAATAACTAAAACATCCTTGTGGTCCCAGCAATGTTTTTGCCACAAACCCAAACCATAGCCCCGTACAAACAATTACAAATAAAAATAACTCTATTGTAGTCAAAATCAAACAATAGGTTTTACTTAAATTTTAATGGCTGTTCAGTGATGTTGCTTTGCTGTGACTCAGACCACAAGGAGTCACTGCAGTACAAAAGTCATTGGAGCACCTCTATAGGCCAATGGATTATGGGACACTTTAATGCTTGAGGACAGGGTACATGCATGATATCTTTCTGTAGTTTCTGAGATCATCTCTATAAAGTCTCAGTTGAGATAGGAGAATCTGCTGCCAGGCTGTTTATTTTCCCACCTTGCAAAGTAAGCCTGAGATTGATTTATATTTTTCAGACATTGAAAGAAAATGCTCAAGAAACTGAGAATATTTGCTGCCCCTTGCAACATCTTAAGATATTGTTGATTATGCACAAATAATTATTTATCAAGGTAACAGCTAGTAAATTAGCCTTTTTAGTATAAGTGTTGGCAGAAAAGCAGTACTTCAACATTTACATTTAATTTTCACTTTTATTCCTATTGCCTCTAATTGTGGTGAGCTGGAAACAAGAGAGAAAAAAATAATTATTAATTGTAAAATCAGTGCTGTAGAAAATGGATTTTAAAGGACAATCTAAATGCAGCGTTAGATGCAGTTAACATTTGAATGCTGAATTTTCATTGCTAAGTGTGATAAAAGTGCATTAGCTCATACTATCCTATATATAATTAGACTAGCAGTTTATTGAGAAATTGTACAAACAGAACCCTGTTGGGGCTCTTCCATATTTTTAAGCTATTGCACTTTAAGTGTAATCTGTCACTTTGTGATTCTTTCAATTCTGTAGACTATCCCGATAATCTTGCTATTCTGTTCTATAAATCTTTGTCCTAAAAGTCTATGTGTGTCTGTGCTTATGACAGACCAGATCATCTCCATTTTTGTATACCTGATGCTCCCAGTGGCCAGATTCTTAATGGTGTGGAAGTGCTTTGCAGATCTCCTTGTAGTTTGTAGCTTCCATATTCTCCACATGTAGTCAGTTGGTTCCTTACTCATCTGCTACATATTTCACATAAAAGGTTGCTAAATAATTGCTGGAGGGAACATAGCCTTCTCAGTTTGCTTTCAGATATGTTTGCAACAAAATCCTTGCAAACAATCATCAAGTCTAATACTGACTCCTATCAATATCAAGCAAGGAATGAGTATTAGAGGGAATTATGTATGTATTTATTAGGCAGCAAGTAATCTAAGATTTTAGGAAATCTATCAAAAAATAAAGTAGGAATTTTATAATTGTAAGCCAAAATCACATATACATTAACTGGAAAATCACAGAGTTCATGTGTAGGAAAATGACATTCCCAGGTAGCATTATCACGTCTTCACTGAGTTCCCCGTTGGTTTGCTGAAGCTTGAAATTTTCCTTAGTCAATGAGGTGATGTCTGTACAGCATCTTGAACAATTTTCAAGATGTGACTAAGAGTGAGTTTGGAGTATGGATGTGTGGTAATACTGGACTTGGACACATTTTCATTGGGTGTTTTCTTTGTTGGTTTTATGTTTGTTTTGTTGTTTTGGGATTTTTTTTTTATTTGCTTGCTAATATAAAGAGCAAAGTAAGCCATCATTAATATCACACACAAAGGTTGATAACTGATCTGAGACAGGTTACATTAATACATTAGCAATAAACCCCCTGAAATTTAGGACATTTATCTAAAGTAAGAGAGGTGACCAAAATAGAAAATAAGTGGGATGCTGTGCAGCCAATGTCAATCAACAGGAATTAATCAGAGCAGGGCCATGATCATACAAAGTTAAATTCAGTAATATTATAATAATAATAATATCATAAAATAATCTCTTCTTGTGATAAAACACATTCTTTAAAATTGAATCCTATATTTTATAAACATGAGGGGTGAAAAATTGTCAAAAACAGTAAAGGAGTTTGATGGTGTGGTGGGCTGATGTTGGCTGGATATCAGGTATCAGTTCCATCATTCTGCTGAACAAGGGGGGGAGAAAATAAGAAAAAAAAAAAAAACAAACCCAGCACTCATGGGTGAAGATAAAGACTGTTTTAAAAAGAAAAAAAAAAGGTCATGCATGGAAGGAAAGGAAAATCCTGTACCTCCTGTAGTGATGCACCCCACATCCCCAGCAGATGTTTCCGCACAGGGAGAGAAGTTCAGTTTACCTTTAGACATTTTAGGAAGTTGACCTAGAACCTTCCATACCTTGCTGACAAGGATTGGTTCAGGGCACAGGGCATAGGGGCATGGATTGGGCTCTGAGAGCATAACTCAAAAACCCTTGGTGATCTTATTGGCTGCAAGCCAGGTTATCCCTCCTAAAACATTCAGTATTTAAGAAAGAGCTCAAAAGGAAGTAAAGGCTTTTTGGAGGTGTCTTAGCAAGGTGCAAGAGGTTTTCTCAGGCACCTGTGTGTGGCTTATTATTTGTCTTCTGTAACGTTTGTTATTTTGGTATTTTTACTTGTTAAACCTTTTGATTTACACAACACCATCAAGGAGCAGTCTCACTCAAATTAATTACAGCCACTTTTCTGCCAGGCTGGCCCTCAGAAGTGTGGGTCAAACCCATAATCTCCCATCATCAGGTGATGCCCAGCCACTTCCTGAGAAGGCGGGCTTCAGCGGTGTTGCTACAGAAGGCAAATGTCACTATAGCAAATTTGGACCCCTCTCCTCTTTGCTCAGCATTTATATCTGAGCAGACATCACACGGTATGGAATGTCTCCTTGGTCAGATTAGGCCACTTGCCTTGGCTGTGTTCTCTCCTGGGATCTTTCCACTCTCAGATTACTGATGGGGGGAATGTTGGAGAGTCATTCTTGGTGCTGTGGGAACCCTGCTCAGAAGCAGCCCAAGATCTGGTGTGGTATCAACACCTTTCTAGCCACCAAGGCAAAGCACAGCAATCTGAGGACTGCTGTAGGGAAAATTAAGCCCTTCTTAGACACGTGACAACTACAGCTGGTCTATAGCCGCACAGATAATTTGGTCCAACAAAAACCAACTCAACCAGCCTAGCTCATTAGATAACAAAAGTAAACAACTCCCTGGGTGTGTTACTGATAGGTCAAGTTCAAACTCAAACAAGGGACCCCAGCCAATCCCTTTGAAGTATAAATGCATCCATACCATTGGCCAATGAGCTGGATGAAATTAAAATCCTTAACCAGTCGTGTGTAAGCATGGGAAATTTGCAGCCCCTATATAAGGGGGTGCCTGACAAAACAATTCAGCTGTTGCTGCATGATCTCAGCATGTTTGCATCACGTTCCTATCTCCATCAACAGCAACACAGACAGACTCAGTACAGGTGCAAAATTTGGTATCCTTAGTTTAACAGTTATTTTTGTATACATAATGAAGACATTTTCTGTTGAGAGAATGAAGACTCAGAGAAGTAAAGCAAAATTCTGAGATGTGGTCTCCTTTCAATTTTCAGCTCTGAAACATCTTAGCATAACAATTGCCTTATAATAGTGTTTTCAGAATGAAGTAGAGAATTTTTAGAGAAGCAGTTGAAAGAAATTTGCTCTGAATGCTTCTTCCTAGGCAGGTGTTCCTTTTCCACCCTTTAGAGACAGAAAGAAAACAAACAAAAAACTTTAAATGAAATCCAAATATAATAATGATTACTTATTAGCTGCTGTTTACTCACCTTGCAGATAGATGCTTCTATATCCAAAGTCATTCAGCCCTCATGAGATAATAACAATTAACATTCTTACAGCAGATTAAAATTTTAATTAAATTTTTTAAAAAAGCTGAAACGGAAAAAGTGAGCTGAACACAAGTACTAAAGACTGCTTTCTATGATTTTAACTTGAACCTACCCTTTGCCAGTCTGTTGCTGTGTGTTTTGTGGGGAAAAAAGCATGACTGCTTACTTTCTGATTTAGCTGTAATTCAATAATTGCCTAGATTAAGTGTCTTTTCCTACCACTATATTTATTCAAATTGAAGATCAAAATATGCATAATTTTTATATTAGAAAAATAGTGAAAGTACTTAAATAAAGTTTTCAACTCTGTAAGTTAAAATACTTTCAAAAATACTAATCTTACTTTATCATTACCAAATAAACAAATATGTGATATCAAATGTATCTTTTACTTTTTTTAATATACACAAATGAACCAGAACTAGAGTACAGTTTATTAGGTCTGTTCTTTGCTTTTTCTTCTTTTTCTCATCACTATTCCCTTTATAATGCTGAGAATAATTTGTGATAATGACATGAATCTCTTGTTTGAGTTGTTTTTCTTTCATCTAACCATTTATGCATTTCTGTCTTATGAGTGGATAATGAGAAATAACAAGTGAAGATTTGCAAAGATGTGCAAATACATGAAACACTCTGCTGTCAGCCTGCTCAGATACAAAAGGAATATTTTCAAAACTGTAGCTGAAAATATTCAAATTATAATTTTGTATCTGCCAAAAAAAATGTGCACATTTTCTTAAGAGGAAGAAAAAATAAAAAAAGGATAGTTGAGGATGAGTACAAAAATGGTATAGAGAGGAATTCTTTAGGTACTCTGCATACTCAGCTTTTTTTTTTCATTTTTCACACCACACGAGTGATCTGGGTGTGCTCAAGAAGTTGGGAGGGCACAGGGCCAGGAGAGCTGACCCCAGCTGCCCAGCAGGATATCCCAGACTATACAGGATCATGCTCAGCAATAACAGCTGGTTGAAGGAGAAGAAAGAGGGAGGTACATTTGGGATGTTGGTGTTTGTCTTGGCAAGTCACTGTTACGTGGGATGGAGACCAGCTTTTCTGGAGATTCCTGAACTGCCTGCCTTTGGGAATTGGTGAATAACCTGTTGATTTTTCTTTGCTTGTGTGCACAGCTTTTGCTGTATCTATTAATCTCTCTTTGATGCCACTTATGAATTTTCTCACCTTAAACTTCTGTTTCTCTCCTCATCTCACTGAAGAGCGAGCATTGAGCAGCTCTTCTGTGGGGCTGAGCTGCTCACCTGGAGTTAAACTACAAAAATGTGATAGGTAAAAATGGCCATTTCACAGGGGACTCCAGAAGAAAATTAAACACCTTTTTAAAATTTTAAGTAAAACTTGAATATGCTTTTTGGATATACTTTTTTCTTTTTTAAATTTAGCTCTGATGGAAAGTGCAGTTATCATAAAATGCCTTATCTGTTTTTTAATTCCCGTTCTTTTTTCTAAAGGAGAAGATAAATCTATCAAACTGTTCCTTTATGCCTGATCTCTTTTGACTTTTTCCAGCTATTTCCTGACGTTGATCCTCGCGATTAATATCCTTGTCAGGAACATCACTGCTGTTTTCCTTTGTGCTGCCATCCCTTTCAGCTTTGGCTGTTTATTCTCAACATGCCCCCACTGATGTGGGGTTCTGAGGAGGCACTCCTATCCAATGTCCAGAAGTTGCTGAGGTGCAAGTGACCTTATCAGTGAGTCAGACTTCACTTGGGGAGTGTTGGGCACCACACTGACTTTTTAAAACAGATGTTCAGTCACACAGGCATGTTGACTGAGATGGAAGATGGAGTTGATAATAGCTGGCTACCCCTGTGGCATTTCCACTGTGGTCTACTTATATCAATATACAGTCTGCATCAGAACATGATGAAACCAAGAACACTGAGGTACACTCTTATGGTAAACCCTTGCAATTGTTTAAGCCAGAGCCGGCCTTTGTAGCACACTATTGAATTTGTATGTACAGAGGTGACAGAGGCAAAAGGAAATAAAAGGAGACAAATAGATTAATGGAAGAAAATAGAACATGCCCCAAGGAAAGCAAAAGGGGTTTTGCTGCAGGTGTATCTCACTTGGTTTTGTTTTATGATAAGAAGAAGATTAAGAATCAGGGAGCTTCAGAGCAGAGGATGTTTGGGGATGGACGACTCTTCAGAGTTGCAGGAACAACAGACATCTATTGTCTCATTTTTGGCACAGAGGGCAGATGGGAAAATCAGTGACTGAAGAATGTACACCTTTATGTAGGTTCTTGCCCTTCCCACTGTGCTCCACAAAGGGTCTGCACCTCACAGCCTGCTCAGACAGACTCACACAGGATGCCACTTTGACTGTGCCAGGTCTACTGTCCATGAGGTGCTGAGGGAGACAGTGGCTATGGACGTGGCTAACAGCCTTTTTGCTCCTACTTTATTAGCATCTGTAGGAAGATTCCAAGGGCAAACCTGCACTATCGAGCTCAGAATAAATTAATCAGTTATGTCTATGGTATATGTGCTTATCTGTAAACTATGAGGATTGCATAAAACCCAAAGAGATAATGGCACTCATGCATTTCTCACACACACACCCTGCCCTTACACACCTCAAGGAGAACTGCATTTGTCAGTTCAATTTCTTTCTCAGAAATCTTAATTTCTTTCTGTCTGATTTACAATATCGCCTCAGAAATTGTTCACAGTAAGTTTTATACTTCTGTGAAATTCCATGGAGAGAGATTAATTGGAGGAGACTCATTCCAATATATTCCCCTGGGAAGAAGCAGACGGATATTTTATTGTAACATCACTACCAATTCAGAGTATTCTGCTTTTTCCAAAATACAGGTCATTTATTATTTCCCCCATGCAATTTATCAGCTAAATTGTACCATTGGTACTTTCCAAGCGTAATATTTAAGTTCAACTACAGAAAACTCACAGTTTTCAGAAAAGCCCAGCAAGGGGAACAACCACTTCCAGAAATCAGGAGTTTTCCTGTCTTGGTTTGAGAGTGATGGAAAAGTGTACTCTGAGTACTCAAGTAAGAAGCTCAGGTTAGATGTCACCACTGGTGCTACCTCAAGGAGACTTTCAAATGGTTGCTAACTGGATCTAGTTGATTTTGACTTAACTTCAAATGAAAGACAGGATCAAGCAATTAGAGATATAGAGAAAGAGCTAATGGCACATCAGAGGAAATTAAATAAAAATGTTACAAGATCATTTGTATCTTGATGTCACACAAATTTAAGCAAAATTCTTATGCTAAACATGTTATTTTATTTAAGGAAAAAAAAGATGACATAACAAGATAATAGTGATAAATGTGTAGCAAAACCAAGTTAAGAGGCAAGCAAAGATTTTAAGTAAGATAGTGTAATGCCATCTTCAGTTAATCAGTAGTATTTCAAATCTGGAACACTTTTTTTTAATGATTCAAAGGGAGAAGGACAAAGTGGAATTACAGTACATTTGCATATTTTAATTATCTGGTAAATATAACCTTGACAAAACCAGTGTAGGAATAGCATTACTATGCCAGAACCCAACCACATAAATTTTTTTCATTCAGACATTCTACTGATTTCAGAAAACCAAATTCTAACTTCAGATATAACATTGTGACTTCAGAAACTTACTCAAAATAAATAAATAAAAAAACATTTTAAAAAGCAAATTATACTTCTTTCTTATTATTCTTTAGGTATGACATATTAGTCATTGCATGTTAATAATTTATATTAATTTAGTCAGATATGCTTTATCAGTACTTTTAGACCTTTTACTTGGGGCTCTATATATTCTCCGTGGTTAAGTTTAATCTCTGTTCTGTCATCTTTGTTTCTATTAAATATTTATTTGATATTTCTAAGGCCACACAGCTGTGGTAGCTGGAATTTATTCAGATTAGTTGATATAAAATTTCTTAGTCACCAGGACCACAGAATAATGTAGATTACAAATGGTATAGGATTCAATAGTGTTGTGACGGGTGGATACCAACCAGTAGTTGAGTTTCTACTGAGCCATTTGCTCGCTCTCTCACTCAGCGGGATCAGGGAACAGAACAGGAAGAACAAAAGTGAGAGAACTTATCGTTTAAGATAAAGATAGATTAATACGTGAAAGAAAAGGGGAGAGGGAAGGGTACAAACACCAAACATATGGAACAAAAGAAATCAGACCAACATCTAGCAGGTCTCAAAGCAATGGCCTCCTTGAAAACCAAAACGTTCTTACTCCAACTATTTGTTTGTGAGGATGACATCATGTGATATTAAATGTCCCTTTGGCAAGTTTGGGTTATTCCTCCCAGCTATGCTTCCTGCCAACCTTTTACCCACTCATACTTGATAGGCAGGGAGCAGAGTAAGAAAAAGAGAAAGCCTTGACACTGTGTCAGTACTGTTTGCAAGCATCAAAACATTGATGTATTACCAACACTGTTTTAGTCACAAATCCAAAGCATCGCACAGGCTGCTGTGAAAAACAACTAGCCCAGGCAGATGTAGACCAAGTGTTTCAGATCCAACAGATTTGATTCAAAACTAAGAATCTTTTCCATTAATTTATTCAGCTTTAGTTAGTGCTCATTTGGCTTCAAGTTTTATATATTGACTCATATCTTTTCATGGCTATATCAAGCCTCTCTCTAAATAGGGCCTATGCAAAGTCCTCAAAGTATATTCTTTGAAGACCTGCTTTCAGTAAAAACTAGTCTTATGTTCAAAAGGATTTATTATATGATTTTGGATTTATCACCAGTTTTTAGAAGGTTCCAAGTACAGCAAGTTAATATGAAGCTTGTCTCTTGGTTATCTAATGGCTGTACAAGCAGAATGTTTAATAAGTACAATTACATCACATAATTGCATAAGATTAGCTGTGTGGGATTAGACAAAATCTTATATCAGAAACAATACTGAAAGGAATAGAATGGAAACAGTATCCTTTTCTTGCCATATATCCATGAGGGACAAAGAAGAGTTATTAAAAGTGTAGCAATAATTATATGGCATTATTATCTTTCTAGCTGTGTGAGCATAATCTTACCAATGTACCCTGCTTAACCAGCATAAGGCAAAAGAATAGTGAAGTTTTGTAGATTAATCATGGCAGCGTAATCATGGCAATCAACATGAGGTTCTGTTTGCAAGGCATTGCTACTGTCACCATAGTTTCCACTTTTCTGCTTCAAAAGGCAAGATATTAATATTTTTTCATTGTGACTGACAAAGCAATATGTAAATCACATGATTGACACAGAATCTGTTCCAAGAATATTTTTTAAAATTACATTTTCTGTAATCAAATGCACCTGAGCACGGCACCAAGGGTGATTTTTGTTCATGTGTCACATAAATGCAAACCCCACAGAAACATGAGCAAATTGCAATTATGACTTTCATGGCTGTGGGATACTGCACAGCTAGATATTCCTCACTAAAGTAAATTTTGTTTCCTCTTATTTAGTGGGAAGCACTGCAGATGCATTGTATGCAACAAAGTGGATTTCTGCTGATACTTTTTCACCTAAATTCAAGTGTTTAATTTAAGGGGTTCCACTCAAAATAGCCTTTTCCTTTCTCCAGATTTCCAAAACCAGATTTTAATCTCTTCTGATTTAATGTTTAAAGGCAAACATCTCTTCTGTGGCCTCCAAACAAACAACTATTGTCATATACAAATTTCTAATTTCTTTTCTTTTTTTTTTTCTAGAGGAGATAATACCTGCTTTAAAGATCTTGAAAAAATACCTGCATAGGGTATTTCCTGTTATATATATAAAACAAATCTCTGCCATTCACTGAACTAGGAGAAAGAGAAAGTAGTGCTCTTTAGTGTTATTTTAGTAGTTATTTCAACAGTATTCTTGGCTTTTTAAATTTGGAAAGCAGCATGATGTTGCAGTGAGTAAACCATTAGCAAATGGTGCCTAAAAGTAGACAGGCAAAGATGATTAGGCAATTCAGCGTTGACAACTCTGATTTATATGTTGCTGTAGAAGCTAGAGGAGGCTAGATATCTCTTTTGAAATCAGAAAAAGGAAATACTAAAAGTAGATGACATTTCAAGATGTTATCTAAAGAGATATAATATTTCCTCCTAATTTTCTATAGGGATTATCTTTCCAAATCAGATCTTGCTGCACAGCCTTCCTCTTATCCCATCCTTAAAGCAGTCAGCATAAGAAGCTTCAAAAGGAGGCAAAGCATACCTGAGAAAACTTACAGATGAAGCTTGATCTAAACTGGATAAAATATATTCTTCTGATCATGACTTAATGACTTTTAGTTATTTTCTCCACCTAAATATTTATCAACCATTTTCATGTCCTGTCTGAACTACTTTTAAGCTACTGGCTTCAATACAACATTAAGTTAAAAATAATGTATTTCACAACTTTTATTTTTCTGTTTCTTTTTCCTTGGATTTCAGAATGAATTAAAAAAGAAGAGGCATTTTATAATCCATTTAAAAAATATGTACCTGTATTTTCTATGGCTAATGTATATTTTTGTGGTATGCCATTTTGTAATCTTTTTTTCAAGATTGTTAATTGCATATTGAACACAATCCTAGCAATCCTTAGTAAGTCTTCTTCTAAGGTAAGATTTACTGACTGATGTTTGGGGCTTAGGCAGTGCTCTGCTTAATAAAGCCAGAAGTATTCTCACTGTCACTCATACCAAGTTTTGAGGCTAAGTGAAAACCTCTGGAGGCCCTTCCAAAAGCCTCTAACTCACTTGTTTCCTACTTGTCTGCAGCTCTGTGTGAAGTATTACACATTCAGGTCTGAGACATATTCCTTGGCAGCATTCCAGTGGCAATTTCATTCCCTACCTTTACCTTTCCATTCACAAGACCAGGAGTAGCAAGGGAGTCCTTCACACACTCTATATACGCACATACACCAGGTGTGTGGGGTGCCTAAGAACAGAAATCACAAGATTGGCCGTGGCACCAGACCTTAGAAACCAATTTTATTGCTTCATTTGACCAAAGCACTAGAAAGGGATTTTAATTTTGTTCAAACTTTTTTACTCAAAAATTTTTCAGTGTTAGCAAACAGCAATCATAATTATAATTGAGATAGAAATGAAATCAAATGCGAGGGTGAGAGGTGTTGGTAAAATGAATCTGTTTCTTGCATTTAATGAATGATACAGGAAGAACTACTGTAAGAACCCAAATCACTAAATGTAAATGATTGCATTTGACTGAATGTGCTGTAATTTAACTGCAATCTACTGATTTCGGTGTAACCTAAAAAGAACCATGAATATGTTGGTGTGTACATTTTCAACACCCTCATCAATATAAATATGAATCAAGGAAAGCTATGTAATGTCTGTGAAAATATTTTACTTATTTTACATTCTCCAAAATCCATATTTTCCTCCTCTTTCTTATTTGCACATTTCTTGCTTCTGATATAATCCACTGATTTCTTTATTATCTGAGTGTCTCTAGACAGTTATTACTATTCTGATTCTCCCTCACTCTTTTGAGAGACATTCACTTTTTTTTTTTTTGCTGTTCTGCAAGAGCTTTTCCTAATTTTTTTTTTTTTCTGCCATCAGTGTATTGGGTTATCTCTTAGTTTCATTTAGAAAACATTTCTTCTTATTTAAGAGATATCAGATTGGTACGGAACCCTCTAATTATTTTTCTTTGCTCTTGCTTCCTTCTTATTTTATTTTTGTTTAAGGATATGCAATTCTGTTCCAACTTAATTTTTTCTATACACATGTTTAATTAGCTCATGTTCCGAGTCCAAGAAGTTAAATTACCTTATGTTTCATTAAGAAATTTTAATTTGCATTGTTACTTGCCATTCATTATCTTCTGTTGTTTTAAATTCCCCTTTGGAATTATTATCTCATGAAGTTAAATTTTGCCATGTCTTGTCTCTATACAACACTGAAGTAAACACTCAAACTGACTATTTGACTACATACTCCAAAAACCTACATGACTTATATTTAAGGACACTCTCTTTTGTGCTCTAAATTATAGTAATTCAAGAGGCCTAAGAAACTTGGTTCATGAGCCCACTATGTGTATGCTTAAAAATGCAAAAAATTGTAGGCTGAGTAAATTGATTTTGTCCATAAATAGAATGAAAAGGATTCAAATAAAAATATATTATGAAAATTTTTGAAAGGAATATGAATAATCAAAATTTTTTTTACCCAAATAAGCAAAACCTTTCCTATTCTCACATTATACTTCTTCATGTAACTGTTCTATATAAAAAATATCAGTCACACACTCTTCTATGGAAAAACATTTTTTTCTGTTTTCAGTTTTTTAGTAAAATGAAAATAATTGTTAAGCGCAAGCACTTTTTTTGTTCAAGAATCAAAAAAAAAAAAAAAAGAATATAGCTTATACATTTTCATTCTATCTAATTTAAGGGAAAAACATCTCAGATTTTTCGTAAACAATTTTACCTTAAGAGCAACTAAGAGATTACCTTGAGAGCAACTAAGTTGATTATTAACTAAGTAAATCTTTCATTTTATTGAAAGAAAGCATTTGATTACACTGAGTATCTTTCATAATATTGAATTTCTATTACTCGATTTCTTTATGTTTTTCTGCTTTTAAAAAGACTTTCTCATTACTTAGTCAAGCAAATATGCACTATAATAGTTTAATGGCTACTGTAGCATTATTGTATCATTAGAGCTGCTGGCATTCACATCAATGCATGGAAATTGAGATTAAATCTTGTGTTCCCAAATAATCACAGAGACTTCCTGAGATTTCGGAAAGAACCTAATCTGAAATACATAAAGCTGGGATGGAAAAGGCTCAGTTCCACAGTTTCAAATGTCCACCATAAAAATCCTGACTCACTTAACAAATATTAAAATACACTCATTGTTTCCCTGTGTTTTAACCTGGATTAAGAGTAGCCACCATCTTCAAAAACTAAGCCATAATGGATAGCCAGATAAATATTTCTGATTATATTGGTTATATGCATTATATATAATCAATATATTGATTATATTGGTTAAATGCCTTCTCAAATTTACTCGCCATTGCTGGGTCACATCAGGACTTCTGCTTTTGCTCTAGTACATCTTGACACAGAAATATGACCATTTCAGGTAACATGAAATGAAACTTGATCTTGTTACTAAGACTTTTTTATAAATGATATCCCCCTACATTTCTTCTTTCAACTCCTGAGCAAAGCTCTACCTAGATCAACAAAACCTGAGGAAAATCACTATGAAATAAATGCACCAAATACTTACCTTCTCAGTTTTTCTTGGATCTTTTATAAATATCTCAGCATTACCTGAGCAAATGATTCTCTGAATTTTTGTTTCTTTGAAATTTTTATTCGTCAAATATTTTTTTATATATTTTTTAGGAAATCTAAGCAACAGTCGAACTAAAGAAGGCTGCAAATCCTATTTTGTCCCATTTCTCCCCACCAAGGTTATCAATAATAGATACCATCAGAAGCTAAAACTGAGAGCACTAACACTGACACCCACATCACTCTGCAAAATGCCAATACTGCAAAGAGAGACAAGTTTGAAGAGCTGCGTAAGTGAACCCTCTCTTCAGTAAATGTAGAGCCCTAAGTGGGTTTCAGTGTTCAGAAGATAAACACCAAAGGGTTTCACATTTCATAAGTAATTTTCCTGCATTCATTAGTATAAATACATGCAAGGTTGAATTCTCTAATATAAATATTACATTCCTTCATGGATTTCATCAACCATTGCTCATGTATGCAGTCTTAGCAACATCAGTTAATAAATTGCCTGTGTGAACACCTATTGCACAGCTCTAAACAATTCTCAATGCTCAAAAGAAATGTTTTTGTATGAAATGATTTGATATTTGATTTTAAAAAATGCAGAAGATTTTTTGCCAAATTAAAGAACAGATGAATTTTGCTGCTGTTATTTATTTCATATCAAGTTTATTAGCTGTCAAAACTGAATCAATTACCCCACAGTACCTTTTTATGTCTTTTATTCTTATTCAATAATCTGAACAGGGTTGTTCAGATTATAGGATATCAATAATTATAAAAACAATAATGAATAGACCAGAATATATCCAGTAAAAGAAATTAACTTTATTTTATTAAATTATAAAAATGTTACCACTTATTATGCCTCTTGTAAAATCTTATGCATTTTATTCATTTAAATGGAAAAGAAAATCAATATGTATGGAAAATATCTCAAAGGTATTTATTCATGTATTTGTTTCTATTTCACATAACATAATATTCTCTTGTAGATATGCCAATCCATTACAAAATACTTCTAATATTAAGGAAGGACTTAAATCAGCAGAATGCCAAGGGGTGCTCTGGAGTCTCTATCACTGCAAGTTTTTAAAAGTATCTTTGACAAACCTGTTAGGAACAGTTTAGGTAGAATTTATCTTGCCTTAGGCCAGAAGGTAGGATGAGATGATCCCTTGAATTTCCTTCCAGTCCTATTTTTGGTGATTCCTAGCACCTTCAGCAACATTATTTCTTGCAACAGTAAGTATATTCCAGGAAGTGGAATGACCTATATCAGTGATTTCCAAGATCCTTTCCAAAGCCTTTACTGTTTACTAAGATTTCATTTGCTTGGAACTGCGGCAAATAAATTTGAGAACAGAATTTTCATACATGTACGTATGCTTGTGTAGTTGTCAGCAGTTGTTGGCACTGAATTTATTGTTCTCTATAAGACTATACATTTAGTCTTCCCCTTTGCCTTCCAGGTGTGGGGAAGATCCACTAGAAAGAAACCCACCAACCCTCCTGTGCCTTTTCTATGCTCTGGTGCTCAGACTGAAGGGCTGCTTACCCTGGGAGTGAGCTGTGGTGTGACAGACTCAGCCTCAAAGGGAGGAGGCAACTGGTACATGGCTCAATGGCCACTGTTCTTCCCAGGATGTACTGTTTAACCCTCAGCAATCAGCCTCTTCCCATCTCTGTGGCCCTGTCCCCCATGCAGGGCCTCTCTTTGCTTGGAGCTGCAGCATCTTCTCCCCAGCACCCAAAATGTCTTTTCTTTCATGCAGTGCAAAGAAGTAGGAGGGAAGAAGCAGCTCTAACTCCATTATCTTACTGTTCACATGAAAGTCCCAGCACAGTTTGATGCTTGGTGACAGATTTCTAATCAACCAGAAACTTCAGCTGCTCCATTTCTTTTTTATTTTATTCTGCTCTAGCCTGCTCTTCTCTTAATCTGCCTTACAGAAATATTTTAATGACACTTTTTCAGTCTAAACATTTCAGACTCACAGAAATCTACTTCTTAAATCTACTTCTTTCAACTCAAATGTGGTCTCCCCCTCTCTCTCTCTTTTTTTTTTTTTTTTTAATTCATTCCTCTATCAATTAAATGATACTTTGAAACTCATGAGTGGTACTTAGTCACTAAGCTCCATTGACTTTTAATTAAAGGTGGGTGTCTAATTGCCCAGAGTGCAACTGAAAATTGCCCAGAAGCCTTTCTTATATATACTCATTGCTTTATCAATCTCAAATGCCTTCTTCTTGTACAGTAAGTTCAGAACATAATTTTCTCTGAGAAAACCTTAATAATTTTAATCACAATGAAACAAAAGGCACAAGAGCACAGAGGTCAACAAGACCTTCCCATGTCTCCAAATTTCTCTGTCAGTGTGGTATTACATTCATAGAGGAGGTTTGCTCTGGTCTTGTAGATATCATTGAAAATATTAATTTGATTTGAATAACATATAGTCAGTCCCATAAAAGATATAAATCCTCTCAGAAATTATAATAGTAATTACTTCGATATTTTGTTCCTACTAACTATCTCAGATTTTCTATTAACCTTATTAGAAGTACCTTATTTTATTTTAATAAAAGGAAGAAGTATACCTAGATTCATCACGGATTTTGAGAAATGATGTTCAGTTCTGCCTTACAGATGACCTTGGGGATATACACTTATTGGTATTGACATGAAATGACACAAACAAGTTTGGATGAACAGAAAATGGTTTATGTTCCTACATTACGCTCAAATCAGATTAAATAAAGAAAGAGAAGAAACTAATTTTCTATGCAAAGCTTGAATGCTTCTAGATTATAGAATCCCAGAATCATTTATGTTGGAAAATACCTTTTAGATCCAATCATTAACAAAAGACCACCAAGTCCAGCACTAAACCATGTCCCTCAAGTGCCACATCTACAGGTTTTTTAAGTACCTCCAGGGTGGTGACTCCATCACTTCCCTGGGCAGCCTCTTCCAGTGTTTACTAATCCTTTTGAAGAATAATTTTTTTTCCTAATATCAAGTCTAAACTTCTTCTAGTGCAATGTGGGGGCATTTTTACTCATCCTATCTCTTGCTACCTGGAGAAAAGGCCATCATCCACCTCAAAATAACCTCATTTCAAGTAGTTATAGAGAACAATTACATCCCCCCTGAACCTTCTTTCCTCAGTTCTCTCAGTGACCCCTCACAGGACTTCTCCTCTAGATCCTTCACCAGCTTAATTTCTCTTCTTTGGATACAATGATTCCCCACAGAAAATGAAATTGCTTTATTCAGCAAGGATCCACTAAAAGTTTGGAAAAGATTGCTGCCCAGCTTCTGCAGAGGGTTCTTCCAGTCTTTGAAGAAACCTGCCATTTGCTAATTGTGGCCAAAATAAAGCTGGATTAGCAGTGAAATTCTCAGTGCTCTCTCAATTCTTTGAGTGACACCAACCAATTCTTCTGTCAGTTATCAAGCTTTGCTTCATATAACTCTGATGAAGTGCAGACCCTGCAGGAAAGAATTAGGAAATAAATGCCATGAAGGAAGGGAAGGAAGACTTAAACAGCATCAAAAAATGTTCCATAAGTTCAAGATCTAAAAAGATGTCTTGCAAAGAAAGAAACAACTGTAGTTACTCAAAGTGTATATATATTTTTTTCTTTTAAAACAACAACAAACCAAACCACCAAACAAATCAACCCCTCAAAAAAACCCAAAAAACCCAACTGAAAACACCACAGATGCAATGCAAGAATGTTATTCATTAGGCAATTATTTTTTGCTCTTGATTGTAAGAAGCTAATACCACACTAAACAGTATTAATATTTATTTAGAAGCTGTTATTAGGAAACTTATTTTAACTATCATATATCAGCTTTTCCACTATAAGTTGTTATTTTTTCAATGAGAAAAAAAAAGGGTTTTTACTAAATTGAGACAGTGGTGGAAAAAGTTGAATGTCAAAGAGAAACTGTACTTGGGAAGACTAAATAATCAAAATGGCCCAAATTTATTAGTTCTTTAATTTTTCTGACTATAGTTTTTCAATTAAATATTTGCCAAATTTCAAATTGTCACATATAAACTTAAGTTAATTGCAGAAGCTGTAGGGGTTTTGTAAGGAAAAATGGATTTTTGAAAATTTCAAATTCTGTGTATATCGTAGTCAAAATAGTGGAAAACAATTGCAAAATCCAGTTAGTATTAAAAGAACCCAACATACCTCCTGATCTGTTATTTGCATATGACAGATTTTAATGGGCATTTATTAATTCTATTCTTCCATAGATTTCCATCTCATCTTACGTTAAAAAAAATGACTTCTTTATTAAGTATTTATTTTTATTTGGATTTCAAAACAATGTAGCTTGATAGGTGAAAACTATTGTGATGACCAAATTAAGAATTTCCCTACTCACATCACTTCCATTGCTAATTTCTCCAGTGCCTACAGAATCTCTGCTTTAAAACTGCTCCCTGAAACACAAAACTCTTACTTTGTTTTACTGTACCAGTGATGGGGTTTTTTTTGGTTTATTGTACGACTAATGTCATTTGCAATTAAAAGGATGGAAAAAATCAACTGACAGAACTGCTTTCTTTGGGTGAACAATTTTGTTTGGAACATCTCTTTTCCTATAATGTAACTGTGAAAACTTACTTCAGTCTAGCTAGATATGTATGAAGTAATCAATCTCTACACTCTCTACAATTTAAAACTAATGGAAAATCTTATATATTTAAGGGTTTCTTGGAACTTTTACACTAATATTAAAATGAGATGAATTAAAGTTTAAATTTTTGGAATACTTCAGTTAATTCCTCCGAGCTGCCTGGGATTTAACTTTGGTAGGCAGGTCAGCCCCACACCACTACTTGCTCACTCCTTTATGTTGAGATTTGGGAGAGTATTAGAGGGGCAAGTCTGAGAAAACTTGAGCTTTGAGATAAAGACAATGTAATGTGTAAAGCAAACGCTGCATGCACAGGCAAAGCAAAACAGGGATTTATTCACACTTCCCATGGGCAGGGAGGTGTTCAGCCATCTCCAGGGAAGCCAGGACCCCTCACATGTAACTTGGTAATGATGCCTTCAGGGGAAGGCTGTCCTGAAACAGAGACTAGACAGAGCTAGAGAATAAAGTAGGTATTTATTGAAAGGTCTTTAGGAGGGCAGGACAAGAGGTTGGCCAGGGCTACACCCATGGTGGACTAAGAATGGTCACAAAATGCCCCATCTGTCACAAGGTCCAAAACTTTTATAAGTTTTGGTCCATTTGTATGTTGGGGTTTAATTGTCCAACCACAGCCTCAGGTTATGAAGTCTCATCCTTCTTGTTCCTCCCCTCAGTCCACCATTGTTTGTGCTATTGGGCCTGAAAACTTGTAACCATTGTCCTTGGTCTCCATCTGGGAAAGATATGTCTACCTACTCTGTGAAGAAAGCTTGCTAACCGTTAATATGAGGCTCAGAACTGCACCCCTAGGCAGCACAGAATCTGAAAAACATGAAAGTTAAAACTTATGGTATCATTTCCCCCCTTTAGAAGCTTCACAAAGGCCTTATCCCTGTTGAGTGTCTATGCTAAATATCTACTAATAATACGGATTTAATGACAAATAAGTATCTAACAATAGTAAATAGCTAACAATAATAAACAGTGTAAATCTGAATCCCCCCCTTTTATATTTCCCCCAGCTTTTATTGTGGAGCCTGAGGCCACAGGGCATGAGATGTCCCTTTGGTCAGCTGTCTCAGCTGTGTCCCCTTCCAGCTCCCCACGCAGCCCCAGCCTGCTCTCTGGTAGGTGGGGTGAGGAACAGAAAAGGCATTGGCTCTGTTCAAGAACGGTTCAGCCATAACTGAAACATCCCTGTGTGGTCAACACATCACAAACCCAAAACATAGCACCTCATCAGCTACTATTGACAAGAAACCAGCTCCTTCTTAGCCATAGCATGTACGGCAAAAATTGCAAATTGATTTCTAGCAATTTGTTATCTATTCAGACCTTCCAGAATTATTTATTTCTCACTGAAATTAATGTATTTCCCTATAGATCTCATCATTTATAAGAACTACTGTGTGTTTCACTCTCTTGTTTTTAATATGGTGTTGCGCAATGCAAAATAATCTCCTTCTATTTTGTGTATATTATTAAATTCCAGATCAAGTTGTTATGCAGGGTGTTGATGTACCATAAAACTTTCTGCTTATCACTATATTGGGCCAAAATTGTATTGTGGGGAGGTGTACATTTTGTTTTGTTTTGAAATCCTGTGTTTTTTAATTTCTACTAACATCCATTAGGTGATCATCCAGCATATGATGTTGGTGAATACTCTTAAGAACGTAAGTTGTCATATTCATTAAAGTTTGTATCCATCTTAAAAAATTAAAATTAAATTAAAATAATTAAAGTTAAAATAAAATTAAAATAATTTAAAGGTTTTAAATTTCTTTTTAGAGCTCCCCTTTACCATCCTATTTTATTGTCTCTATTTTCTACTGCACTTGGCACTTCCTGTACCTTTTTACTCATTTGAAAGAGGAACAAAGGCTCACTAAAGGTGGAAGTCAGTGAAGATGTGCCAACTTTCAAAACTTTCTATTTCTGATTACAATACATCTAATTAAAAAACAGTGAATCTGCAATGAAACAATTATTGCTGCTGTTATCATCTATAATGACTCACATGGTTCTGGTTTCAAGTGATAGCTATTGACATCTCTGCTTCCACCCCTCATTAGTGTTCCAGATATAATTGAAATGTTTAATTTCTCTATCAGTAAGATATGGAGTGGATATTATAAGTAAAAATACTGTTTAATACATTATTGTATATAAAGTACATTTTTGCTTTTCTTAGGGCTTGCTGCCTGATTATTTTTTATTCCATTCCGCAATTCTAATTTGCTGGGTGGGATTAACAAAATTATTCTAACCTAACATACTGGAGTAGATCAGAACAAAATACAAAAATTTCTTGGGCTTGGTTCTGCTTTCCTCTGCTGGACCCACGTCCTGATTCATCTTTTCTGAACACAGAGCTGAGATTTTTAACATGCATGCTTTTAAGAAAGCCAAAGTTGCTGCTGACAACTTCATCATGCTTTGTATATTGATGAAACCTGCTTGTACTAGGAGTGTGAAATTATTTTTCATTTCATATAGAAAAGTGCCAAAACAACACAGATGTTCTGTTCAGGAATCTGGGCTTAAATTTTCTTTTCAGAGAAGTACAGTGTTATTTTCATTTTGTACAATGAAGAGGAAACATCTGTCATATAACACATTTGTTTTAAAGTATATGCTGGATTTTTAATGTATTTCCTATAAAACTTGAAATCCAAGATTTAAGAGAATATACTCAAATAAATTTATTGGGTAAGAGTAACATAATAATTTCCTAAAGATGACTCCCTGAATTTTCCTTCCAAGAATTTAGATGGTTATGGGAAGTACAAGTTTTCTTAGTGGTGTCTTAATACATTCTTGTGCATGTTTTTTGTTTTAAATATCACTACTTTAACATATTGCTACTGTTTTTCTACTATCATATTTGAAATTTCATTCCCCACTTTCAATACTTTTAATAGTTCCTGATTTAATTATTAACCTAAGTACTGAATTGCCTGTACCTGTTGCAGCTACTAGAATTATTTATGAATGCTGTTTCCAAAGGAGACACAGTATTGGTCGATATTTCCCAAATGGCCTCCTATCTCTGGGTCTTAATCTGGGTTGGTTTTTTTTTTTTTTTGTAAGGGTCACTGTGTAATAAGAGGACCATTAATGTAATGGCATCATTAGGTGGAGGTGCTGCTCATAAAGTGCTGAGGAAGTCTGTTAGTTGGAGTGTATCTTAGAAAGGAAACAAATAACTTCACCTGAATATTCTGACCAATTTCCTGCCTGACAGTCTTGACATCTTGGGAAGGTTTCTGTTTCTGAGTAAGACTGCTAAAAAAACACTATAAAACACAGTTTGCCTGTTTGAAATATTCCAATCTCCTTGACTTTTGTCTGTCTAGGTTTACCAGTAACTCTTCACTCGTTCTGATTTTCCTCAAAATAAACATCAAACATAAATTAGAATGTAATTTGATCTACCGAGAAACTTTGATGTCAAGGACTCTCAGGCACTGCTGATAGTCTCTATTTCTTTAGTATGAGTAACAGCTGTGATACCAAGACTTTGGTTTTTCTTGGTCTCCTGAAGAGGCTGAGAAATAATCAGAACAGATTATCTTCCACAAGGCAGAGTGGCTTCTTTAAAAAAAGTCATCAGCCTTTTTGTACAGTATTTTTAGGCAGAATAGCTGGCAGGAATAATGTTAAACATGAGTTTATTTTATAGTGCTACTGTTTCATCTAGTGTTTCCTCTGACTTCAATGACTTGGGACGATATAACTGTCAAAAAATGGCTATGAAAGAAAAGCTATTGCCAGCAGCTCAATAGGAAAAGTAAATAGTGATCATTTTAACTAAATGGAAATTGTTGACCATTAGTTACCAAAGTCTACGGTGAAAAGATAATATTGATTTAAAATGTATTAAATTACAGGAGTTCAAAATGTTTTGTTGCATGTCTGCACTTTGTTCTCCCTGATGTTCTTTGCTCTCTATTATTTTTTCCTCTTAAGAAAATCTGAGCTGCCTTTTCACAGAAAGAATGGTGGGGATGGACATAGCAGACCCATTTAATTAGGTAGGTGTTACAGTGCATGACATAGTGAGTGCATGAACACTGGAATGCTGTGGATTACATTTGCTTTTTCTCAGTTTCCACACAGATATCAAACTGAGAAACCTTGATGTCTCAAACTTCATTCTTTTCCAGTCTGATATAATTAGAGATCCAATTGTTAGAGGTACAGGGGGAGAGAATCTTTCCAGGAGAGTCATCCTCTGCAATTTGCTTTCATATTTTTAGTGTAATTTTGCTGGCATTTGGGTTCCTGTCTTTTTGGGAAGAGAAGTACTCAAGTGTAGGCACGTGAATTTTCCTGCACTAGAGTATTTATCAGGCAGACAAGTGTGGCATACCATGACTTTGATTCCTTTATCTGGGATATTACACTTTCAAAAAGCTCAGAATGTAGCAGTCCACCTTTTAAAGTGTGCTGGTTCTTTGGATCCCATGATGCTCCCTGAAATAGATGGAATCTTTCACTGCACCTCCCATACAGACACGTCCTGTCAAGTATTTTGGCACCCTTTTACCTCCAATTTGTTCTCTCTCGTGCTAATAAAAACAGATGCTAGGAAACAAATTAATGCAGTTTTGAGAAAAACCTATTTTTCAGGAGAACATTTTTTCCTCAGCCTTTTCTTTGGTCAAAAGTTTTATTATATACAAGCATATCTTTTTACTTTTCAAAACCTGAGAAACAGCAGGACAGTCATCTGAAAAAATATGGTTCAGCAACTTACCAAAAAAAAAAAAAAAAAAGTAGGAAGAAAAAAGCAATGAAATTTTTTTTCTATCAATCAAGCACATTATGAAGAACTTAATTAGTTAATCTGGCATCTTTCAGCTTTCACATATTTCTCTATATTTATTATGACTTTTAAATGCTTATTTTCTGCCAAATGATTCATAACAGGTTTAAAGAACAAGTTCTGTCACTTTTAATGTAAAATGTTTAGAGAGAAAGTACTGAAGAAATACTAAGGGAATATAAAAGAACCTGCTTGTTTAGAGATTTATCTAACTAATGAAGGAATCATGTTATAAATTGGTAGTTGAAAGAGGCACAAAACATATTGCATATCTTCACTGTTCCCAGAAATTTATACTTCTGAGGTAAAACCTTGACATTTGCTTTACTTCTTGCCCTACATTTGAAACCCACACAGACATAATTATGGTGACCTCAAGAGACTCCAGTCATGCTGCAGGTCAGAAGATCCTTGCTAATGCCACATAAGGGTTTGGAGCTTCTCACAACTCAGCCAATCAATCTCTCCCTCCTAAATGGGCAGCCACTATAAAGGGTGACATCTTTACCTGAAATCTGGGGGTTCACTTCTAATTAGAGCTGACAAAAGCTTGACACCATCAGCAGCACTGGGAACTGAAATGCAGTTTCTTGAGCATAACAAAGCCTACAGTTCTTTCCTTTTAACATCATTAAGTGCCCTGAGGATAACAACAGAATGTGAGGGAAGGATAACACGATCAAAAAGATGGAATCCTCCACTGTCTTTTTCTCTGGCATGAAGCAGGTTTTAACAAAAATAAATCTCAGGCACTGATACAGTAACAGTAGAAATGAGTACACTTTCATAAAACTGAGGAAAATACTAAACAGAATGTTTCAAATGCAAATTTCTATTTTAAAAAGACAAATTTTAAAAATATTTTAGAAATATAATGCAGAGAAATCAATACATAATTGCAGTTTGGTTGAAGCAAATACATTATTTCTTTAGAATTATTCATAAAAACATGCAAAATATACAGACAGTCATGTATTTATGGTAGATGTAAATTTCCAGTCAACTTTTCCAAGACTTTGGCTTAGTGCTGCAAAGTGAAATACTTTTTAATCTGTATTTTTTAAATTAAAACTACTGTGCCAACGCTGTCCTTGTCAGTAAGCACCAGCTGACCCTGTTAGCAGAAGATTGGAGTAGATGATCTCAAAAGATGCCTTCCAGCCTCAACAATTCTCTGAATAAATAAATAAATGTAGTGAAAGTAGATCAGGGAGTTAAATAACTAATCCTTAAACTCAGCATTATGCCTCTGGATTTGATCTAACATGAAGATGCATTTGATATTCGTGTACTTGTACTGTTGCCCATGAAGTAAAACCAACATTCACGGCTGGATGCATGATGAGCATGTGGTGTTTTGCTTCTCCT
The DNA here is from genome assembly GCA_013397095.1 of Sterrhoptilus dennistouni. NCBI lineage: Eukaryota > Metazoa > Chordata > Aves > Passeriformes > Zosteropidae > Sterrhoptilus > Sterrhoptilus dennistouni. The sequence continues at coordinate 366,445 of VWZU01009955.1, read as the reverse complement.
GACAGGAGTAGAGGCTGTCAATAGCTGAAGCTTTCTGGAGAGCTCTATGTGGATTGATAAGAAAGCTCAAGGAAAGGTCAGGACATGCAATGGACTTGCTGCCACCAGTATGCAAATTGACACGTTTGTTACTAGTGGTGCCTTAGTACCAGTGCCCAAAGATTTCAAGACGTCAGGAGTAATCTGAAAAAACATTTTGAGTCAAATTTATTGCCAGTAAGGATATGATGGATTGGGGAAGAAATGGCTGGAAGATATTGCTGAGCTAGTACTCCTTAGTATGTGCGTTAAGGTACAGGTGATTGAATTCAGTTGTACCTCTAAATGAATAGATAGAAGCTTGAGATAAACATGTTTGATAAGTGCTACAGGGAGCTCTTGCTGGGCTAGAACATATCAAAATTAATGTGCATTGGTTTTGAAAAATTATGCAGTTTAAAAAGGAAATGTCATTAGTAATCCTAAAAAAAAAGCAGTTTTCATTTATATGTGGGTGACAGGAACAAAAGTCAGATATGAGGCACATATTTCCATCCACATCATATATGTAGTTCAATATAGGATTAGAGAAGAAAACACTGGCCAGAAGAACCTCTTGAACACTAAAGGTAAGTCTCTGTAATAGCAAGCAGCTATAAAACATACATCAATTCAGAATGGTCCATGGTACTTTATTACTTGGGGTGTTTTCAGATGTGTCTTCTGTATTATTCGAAGACCAGAAAAATTAATTCAGTGTTTGGATTGATGCAGTGGGAAGTAAAGTTTTTGACATCCAAAGTTAAAGACTTTTACCTCTGGAATCCTTTGCAGAAGGAAAACAGAAACTACTCTCTGTGTATAACTGAAAAGATTCTTTTTTCAGCAGGCAAAAATACAACCATTTAACAGATGGATATAGTAACCATAATAGGATTTACTCCATGGAGAAAGCAGAATATCCCAGTCTGTGAGCCAATTAGTCTTTCTTCACTTCTTCTGTGTCTCAGAGGAAGACTGTTGATTCAGGAATCCAGTTCCCACTTGAGTTTATTTAACTTCAGGCTATTTGCTAAGGTTTGACCATTCCATTAAACTCCTTTAAGATTAACTGATATTATAGGATTATATACCATTGTGGAAAATTTATTATTTCTATCTGCGCAAAACCGTTCTATTCCAATTGTAAATGTGCTTCATGACAGTAAAAACAAACAAACAAACAAACAAACCCAAAAAACAAAAATCTAAATCCAAAGCATTTTGCAATGCATGGAAAGTGAATATATTGTTTCTCTAACTAACTGTAGGGAAAAAAACTCACAATGTTATGGTTTTGATTTTGTGAAAACAGAGGAAATAGCCCAAGAGAGAGGGAACATGAAGGAGCTTATCATAACAGAATAAAGGCACCTCACCAAAATTCTCACCCCATGACCTGTAGGTCTGTGTCACATGATTTTGTGTCAGTGTCTCTTCCCAGTGGAGAGTGAGAATCCAGTCTGAATCAATATTTAAAAGTTCACAATACTGAAATGAAGCAAAGTGAGTGCTCACATGTACTTAAGGATAAACTCACACAAGCTGTTATAAAGTACTCCCTAGTAATTTGCTCATCTTGATTCCCTGTCCTCCTCTCCATGGTGCTTCATTTCCAGTTTGGCATCTTAGCACTGGCTCTTTCCAAGCTGCTCTTTTTCTTCTCCATTTTAATCCTTTATCTGGTAGCTCTAGGCTTGCCTAGGATTTAACCTTGTTAATATCTTTGGTACATACATTTAGGGTGACAAATCTTTGCAGAACCTCCATATTGACAACTAAAAATTTCAGATTGTGGCTCTTTTTTCAGGAATAAATGGAAGATTTCTTTACCCTTAGAAATATATTTTCAAGGTCAAAATATGAATGCAGAACCATATATGTTCTAAAAAAACCAAATAAACAAGCCACAAATGAAAAATATGTGATAACTCTAAGACTAGTGTTTTCATTAATATGAAATGGCATGATGCCATTCAAATGAGGGCACAATATTTTTTGAATTGGAAAATGTTTGGGACTTCTTCAGTACATTAAATATTTTGTCATTCCATAAAATTGAATTCTTCATCATAATAAGTTATTAATTTTCTTCCAACATACAAGCTGCTAAGAAATGTAGGCACTTAGAGGATAAAAGAAGAGATTAACTATTAATACAATGTGTCATCAATATTTGACACCCTACTTAGCATGACTATTATCTACTACAATCTACAGAAAATATTCTCCATGCTCTCACTGCACTGCTCAAGTGCCATATGGCTATGCTTGTTTTTCTTCAAATAATTTTTACATAAACAGCTGGTGAGCTGTTTTCTTTGTAACGTGACATATTTTTCAAGACAGTTAGGAAGGACTGATGCAACACCAGTGTCTCCAGTGCTTTTTGTGTCAGGGTAGTAAGGAACCTCCTATTTATTATTCAAAATTCCAAGCTCATTCTGTGTTTTGGTTGCTTTGGGGGAAGCCTTTTTTTTTTTTTTTTTAAGTGACTGCTGAGCAAAAAACCTACATTTTCCCACTTTCTGCTGATACAATCTTTGAAATAAGACTGAGTGTAAGTGAATGCTTAATCACACAATAGACAGTCAAATTATAAAGTCTTCTGGAAGCTCTTTAATATCCATTTAATTAAAAGTGGTGTTCAGCTAGCCTAGAATTTGACCTCTGTCACCTTAGATAAAGGTAAATCTGAGCTGACTGGCAGCACAGGGATTATTTGACTTACATGGTGCTCAATGTATTCAATTTAGTGTTTTAACCTATGCAATTCTGAGGGAACAGTACTGTGCAAACAATAACAAAAACTGAGTAAAAGATGGATTTTAAACCTTTTTTAAAAGATTTTTTAAACCTTAGATATCAGTGATACTTTTTCAGGACTATGCGCCAAAGTCCGTTTCACCCAGTGATATTAGTTTGCAACAGCTTTATGTGAAATTTAATTTTCCCAATATATTCACTTGAAAAGCTTTTCACTAATCCCTTCTCTCACTTGTAAAGACAAAGTATAAGAGTTTTTATTTTATAAAAAAACATATATATATATAAATATATATAAGGAAAATCAAAACTTAGATACAGGATTAAAGGATGAGAAAATGCTCTACAGATTTTATTCTAAAGGCTTTCTTTTGTTTCCTCAAGTATAAGGATTGATAAATATTTTGTGTTTTACTAGTGGCCAAAGTAACCATTTGTGAAGAAAACATCATGTAGTAGTTGACAACTGTTGAAAACACTTTATTGAGATTCGTGGAGAATATATAACTTCAGGTGAGTCAACTGCTATCAGAAATGTTGGGTTAGTTTAATGTCACAGTGTGTCTTGGTTTGCAAAGACAGGTGTCTGCTAAGGGGAAGCAGAAGCGTCCCTTGGAATGGAGAACGTAAAGCCCCTCCATCCAAATTATTATTATTTTGCAATCAGAGGCTTTCAGGCAAAGATATGGGAATAGGAATAACTGTTCTTTACTAGGAACATTAAAAATACAAATGTAGTAGTACAAGCCCCAAGCAAGCAAACAAACAAAAAAAAAATCCCAGAAACCCTGACAGAGTCAGAACATGACCTGATACCCTGTTGATCAGGGTGTTGGAAGCAGTCCAATTAAGTCCTCTTGGAGTGACAGATGTGGTTCTATTGGAGCAGAGATGATCCTGTAGAACAGGTCCAGTGATGGCAAGATGGGTCCAGTCTTCCTCTGGAATCCAGTGGAAAACAGGCTGTCCTTGTGTTCTGAATTTCAGGTTTTACCCGGGTAGGAATGCTTGTCTCCTCCCACTTGGTGGAGCATCTCAAAATGGGATGATGTAAATTCATCAGTCATGTGATGAGCCTTAATGGCCCATTAACAGCAGATATCCCCTGGTGGGGGGATGGGTCCTGGAAGAGATAAGGAACATTCCTCCACCTGGTTTTAACAGCTGGCCCATTAACAGAGGGCACCCATCCCCTCCCCCCCAGAGTTAAAGAAAAAACACCTCCTCAGCTGGTTTCAACAGATTGGCAATAAAATACATCTTGCATTGCAAACCAAGACAGAGTGGTTCACATGACACCAGAAAGATTTCTGGAGGAATACAGAGGGATAGGACTACACTGAAATGGTTACTCGGTACCAGGTGAGCAAATTAATTCCTGACAGCAAGAACTCATAATAAATTCTTCAGTTTGTGGTACTTGATTTAGCACTTGATGTAGGTTTTCCTGCGTGTTACCAAAAGACATTATCTGCAGATTAAAGCAGTAAACTGATGGATAAATTTGCATGCTCCTGAATTTTACAGGGAATTGCAAACACTCCTGAAAAGTAATTGAAATGCTTACCAATAGCAAACAGTTTTAAAAAGAAAAGGTACTTTCTGTGGAATGCTTAAGAATTGTTTATCCTTGTTTTTTTTTTTGTTTTGTTTTTGTTTTTTTTTTTTTTTTTTTTTTTTGCTTGGTTGGTCGATTTTTTGGGTTTTTTTAGAGGTGGGGGGTTGGTGGGTTGGTTTGGTTTAGTTTTGGTTTGGTTTTGTTTTTTTTTCCTATGGACTAGCTGCAGCTCTTACTTGAAGTGATTTTCCATTATAAATTCATTTCAAGAATTAAAAGATTATTAGTTAATTTTGCCTAAATTTAAGTATTTTTAGGTATCATTAGTGACAGATTAATAATGTGTCAGACTTGTTTAGGCAGATATGAGCAGAAGTTATTCAACAACTAGCTAAAATGAATAAAAGAATAAAAAGGTATCAATTCTGGGGAGGAAAAAAAAAAGTCTCCACTGCTAGTCTTATTCATCCTGCTCCAAATCCAACATTTCCTGGTAAACACTGCTGCACAGAGATCTATATCACTTTTTGCTTATCAAAAAAACTGTGATTTTCTCCAGACTGGGGCCTGAAGCAGTTGACTATCTCTGCTACCAGAGGCTGAACAACTGGTAGACAAAAAGAAGGAAATTTGCTGAATTTCTGTCCAAAAAATCTACCAAATAAAAGGAGAAACTGAATCTATAAATGGCCCATCTCTCCAGTTGCATGAATTTCCAAGCAAGTGAAGGAATACCAAAGAGGGGCACGAACACCTGGCCTGACACAGAATGTCACCATCAGGATGTGACACAGACCTAAATGGACCTTCTGCTCAATGGGGAAGTGTTTGCAAGTTCAGAGCATAAGGGGGCTGAAGATGCTGACTGCATACTCAACACACATGTTCCAATTTTCTGTATTGGTGCAGAACATTGTCATAACCACTCAGTTTAATTATTTTGTCCCATAAAACTGAATATATTTGATAATCTGTTGGCCTATTTCCTTTTTTTCTCCCCAAATTACTTATTACATATTTGCTATATTTTCTTATTGAAATTGTGCAGAACATAATAATACTGCCTTAGCGTGGTAATAATGTTTATATGGGAGACCACTTTGTATTGTTGAAATTGCTTTTTATGGGACTGTAACTGTTTTAATCTGATGCTCATATTCTGCAGTTAACTTGTGTTTGTAAAACATAGGTATTGCTTCTTCTGTTATACCATACCAGTTATGAAAGACTTAGCACTCGAGGGATCAACAGTCTGTCAAACTCTTTGTAATAGCAGTAATAATAATAATTAAACTTACAATATTTCTTAAGAAATGGAAAATTATGACAAGAAATATTTGTTGAGGGAATTAGTGAATACAGGAACACTGAAGAAGTCTCTAAATACAGTTTTAGACTGGATGTGATTTGTATCCCCATAAAGAGATTTATTTTGGAAAATAAAGGATATTTAAATTTTGAACATCTGCTGTATCTTTACAAGGTGTTACATTTTAACAGTTAAGAAGTATTTTGTTTCCTTGAGTCTTCTAGTGAAAATCTAATTACTCCTGTAAAAAGTAGAAAAAATATGGGGAGGTAGGTGATCCTTTAGCTTTGGTTTTAATCAGGGAATCTGTATATTAAATGAACCTTTAAAAGTACTACTCTTACAATCCTGTAAGCATTCACCTTTTAAACAAGATGCATTCACTTGAATAAATATTTTGACACATCAGTCAGACATTGATTAAATTAGTTCTCTAAATCATCATCTAAATACTTCACTGAAACAGGGTAAAGTGATTACATCTTCCACACAGTAAATTCTCATTTAGTTCCAATACTAAAGGGAGGGAAAAAAATCTTTCAGCTGCATAATTTGAAGTTAAGGTAAAGATTAAAGGACTGATCACTGAGCTAATCTTCTCTAACCTTTCACTGGCAGGCGTTGGAATTGCTGCTCTTTAATATTGTTTGAAAAAAGCTCTCACTCTGATAAGGAATAGCCCATGGCTGTGAGAAAAAAATACATATTTTCAGACACATATGAAAATGCTCTCTCAATATATCATTGAGACGTTTATTTGCATTTTTAATTGTGTGACGAAACTTCAGGACAAGTAGAAGTGCATGTGGACACAATGCAGACACAGAGGTGTTTATAAGTTCCTCTTTCACATTATATGATCAATATTAAATCATGATATTAAATCACGTGACTCAAGAGATCGCACTATTTTGGCTCCAAGGATATTTCATGAAGATAATTTATAGTTTCCTTCATATTCATGGAACAGGTTTTTTTTCAGAAGCCTTTACATTTGGTCAAAGGTCACAATAAGTATCTGAAGGAACATGTCCCATGTCCCCAAGACATTTGAGAATATCTAAGGGACTTAATTCCATCTAGGATGGCTTTTTAGATCTGATCTTGATAGGAGAATTCTCCTGTCCCATAGCTTTAAGAACAAATTATAAAAATTATAAAATAATTGAATTTCTGTCCTAAAGAAAACTGAAGTTGAAAAAAGGTGTTGAAAAATCTTATTAAAAAGAAGCTAAAATAATATTTTATTCTGAAAAATTATAACAGATTTAATAATTTAAATTCAAATTTAAATGTTGCTGATGCTCAAAAAAATGAGTTAACCAATTTTGTCTCAGAAATGTTTCAATCTGTGCATGTTTTACTTGCACCATATGTTCTTGTAGCTGAAAGATATTCAAAATTTAATCAATGTTATAACAGAAAATGAAGTTCTACCAGCTTATTAGGCAGTAGGAAGTTTGGTTTCTAAAATCTACTCAAAGAAAAGTTTCACATTAAAAAGGTCACATTGTGCTATTTGGCTCCATTAAGTACAAATTCACTTGTGTGACATAGTGAAAATCACTGGGTATTCTAAACTTTGCAGAAGTGGGGATGCGGCAAAGTTATTGAAGTAATAGCACAGGAAGGTTCTCTGATCTATTGTGCAAAATGTGATGCTCCTTTTTTCATAGCTCTTGACTAAAACATTTTTTATCCACAATTTCTCCTGCAGCAGAGCGTCTTTTGTGGTGCCTTTTTTGCAGAACCCACCAAACCTTCAGCAAAGGTCCCTGTGACTGCCACTCTGGCTTTCAGCTCCTCACATGCACTGCCTGCCGAGCTGGAGGAGCAGCTGTACACTTTCCTCTGTGCACTTTGCAGCCTGGACCATCAGTGAACATCCTCAGCCTTCTTGAAGAAAAAAAATTACAAAACCCACATGGAAATGCTAGAACGTTCTTTTCTACAAACTTTGGACTCTTGCAAGGGGACTTATGAGGATATACATTTTCTACATTGGTGTCTTTATTGCTGGCAGAAGGAGGCAGCTCTCTTTATCCCAAGAAAAAGAGAGGATCTTTGAAAAATAGATGAAATAGACAAGAAACACCTTGTGATAGGCTTGTGAAAACCAAGAGAAGAGCAGCAGTTACTTTTTCTTAGTGAGCAGCATATCTTCTCAGTCACTTTGTGAGCAAGATGTGTGGAAAGAAAGGCTTGATGGATCAGCTCAGGGTGCCATTTTGTGGAGATGAGGCAGGACTGGCCCATCTATCCTGCTATAGCTTTCACAGATTTCTGGAAAATCCTATTTTTAATTAACTCTTTTTGTATATGTTTATAAAACAGTTTGGGGAAAATGTCTCTGAATTTAGGGATTTTATGTTTGTAAGGTCACCTCATCAGTGTATTCAAGAGCCGAAACAGCTGGACAAGCTTTTCCTTATGAGTATTGATCCAACTGAATTAAACAGTCAAAGATGATGGAAACAACTGCAGCAGAAATCAACAAAGTATATGATTAGTGCTACTTTGGACACAAATTATTCCCATTTTCACAGACCTGTAATACTTACAGATAGTGTTTTGGGGACAATTCCACAGGGCCAATGTAGAAAAAGCAACATTGATCTATATTTGATTTAATTATACAATTTTAAGTCTAGAGCAATATATCAGTTGATTTAAGTCTGTCTGAGAATCTAGAATAAAGATGTGGTTTTATATTGGACAAAAGGGCTATTTAATAAAAAAAGAATAATCTCAGAATTTGCATATCAAAACAACAACAAACAAAGAAGACCAGGAATTAAATAAATAAAAAAATTAAAAATTAAAATACAAGAAAACGTAAATTGTGTAAGAATAAAAATTACAGAATCAGCGAGACTGGAAAAGAGCTTTGAGATCATTGAGTCCAACCTGTGAAGGCATTTAGCTTTCCTAGAAGTAGAAATAAAGTTTTGAACTAAAATGTAATTTTTTTTTATTTTTTAAATTGCTTTATATTTTGTGAGTAGTAAATTTTTTTTATTTCTGTCTCCAAATGTTTTATTTTCCTGCTAAAAAGGTTAGCTGTCTAAACAGAAATATTCATTAATATATGCAGGAGAGTAGAGAACTGGAGTTGTACTTGGTCATATAATTTAAAAAACTTTTGGTTTATACAAGATATTCTATTTCTATTGTTCAAGACATGCTGTACAATACATCAATTAAATTTTCACTCTAGTCAATATAAATTGGAATTTATATTGGGAGTAAAATTACAAGATGAAGAGAGAATTTTTAAAGGGCAATTTTCATTGATAATGAACACTGTCAGTGTTGGGAAAAAGCAAAAAAAATAAAGAGGATGTCAGATGTAGGTAGTTGTGTTTACTGTCTTTAGAAGCAGACCATGCAGTTCTTGAAAGTACGATATTAAATAGAAAAAATCATGTTGACCGTTTTCAATTGACTGTAGTACAAAACCCCAACTATCCATCAACTTGAGTGATTTTCTTATGGACATTCATGAATTATAGTTGTAGATTATTCTTTGGAAGTTTACAACAGAGACTGAATGAATAGAAAGTGTGAGTTCAGAGTTCATTCCTAGACAACCAAGAAGATATTACAAAAGTTAAGGACCTATAATTCCAGGCTTTTACAAAAAATTACGTCAAATAAAAATCTATTTTTAGGGGAATCCTTCATAACCAGAATAAAACAGAAATTAATTGGTTGTGATCTATTCATTCTGAAGTAATCAGGAGTTTGATCGTTTTTTCTGTGGCCAAAGCCTTGCACTCCTCATGCAGAAAGATGATCAGAGGGATGGAGCACTTTTCTTATGAGGAGAGGCCAAGATATTTGAGGGGGTTGTTCATCCTGGAGAAGAAAAGTCTTCAAAGAGATTTTACAGCTTCTTCCTGTACCTAAAGGGGGTCCACAAGTGAGCTGGAGAAGGACTTCTTAGAAGGGCATCAGTGATGGGATAAAAGACAATGGCTTTAAACTGAAAGAGGCCAGGCTTAGATTAGATGGAAGGAAGAAATTTCTGCAATGAGAATGGTAAAACACTGGAGTAAGTTGTCCAGAGAGTTGGTGGAATCCCTGCTCCATGAAACATGCAAGGTCAGGCTGGATGGGGCTCTGAGCAATCTGACCTAGCTGAAGGCGCAGCGATGCTCATCGCAGGGGTTGTGTACTAAGTGACCTTTAAAGATCCCTTCCAACTCAAACTATTCCATGATTTTATGATTGATGGAAACATTCTCAAGAGTAGTGAGTTAAATATATAAAAACAATTTTTATTGTGGCTGAAAGGGAAGCTCTGTCTCCTTCCTATTTTATCTCTTTTTGAAACATGACAGATGGAAAGTAATTAATCTAACTGTGAATGTCTACAGAGAGATGCTCAGTTTTGAACCAGACACCTCAGATCTGTTATCCATCCTTTTAAAGTCAATGGAGAGACACGGTGCTTTTACAGCACGAAATACGTGAAGTAAACTAAATATCTATTTTAGATTAAAATAGTCATGCATGATGTCTTTCCACTGCTTACAAAGTGAACCTGAGGAGATTCTTGTAGGTCATAGCACCACTTATTCAAATTAGATCAATTTAATTATATACTAAGTGTGTACATATAATACCATCTTCATGAAGAAACTTTATGGGTAAAAAGAAAACACCAAGTTTTTATTTCCTTTGAAAAGATTCTAACTACTCAGTGGTGTGTGTTAGTTATGACATCAAGGAAGAACTTTTATTAACCTGAATTGCCTTCACTTATTGATGAATCTAAATGTTCTTAGACATTGAAGTTGAAATATCACTGTTACCTGCTGAGGCAGTAGGAAGAGATGCTGTTACATGAAATGGGATGTCCTATTGAGGCAGGACAGACACAAGAGGAAACAGGAGAGACCCCAGCCGAATGCTTCTTGTTTGTCTTCTGAGGCAGTACTTTACTTTTCCATCTTCCCTATGTCCTTTTCCCTTTTTTTTTCTTTTTCCTTCCATAAGTACATAAATAAGTTTATCTCTAGTGTGGAAACTTTTGAACCCCTCTGAGGAATCCCCACAGTCTTGCCCTGGAAGAACATACCATAGAGTCTCCACCTAAGCTGAAAGAAAAGACTTCCCCCATGGTGTCTTGCAACACTTTGTGACCTATTCCACTTTTGCTCTCCCCATACTGTTGCTATTTCGGACACACAAAGGACGAGGCAGACAGCAGAAGGTCAGGCAGGAAAACTCTATTTTAATTTTCTGACTCCATCTTATATACACTTTGATCAGAAGGCAAAAGATTGGCTACACAGGTTTCCACCTATTTGACTTCATTGGTGAACATCACCATCAATCATATTTCTCCTCCCAGAGGAGAAATATGTAAACAAAATACATAAGTTCTAAAAATATACATAATTTTCTTGAAGCTGTGTGAGAATAAAATGCAAACACTGAAAAGCAGGCAAACTTAGGGCAACACCATACATCCCTAATTCTTGTGGTTTCTCCTTTCCCCCCTGGTTGTGGTATCCCTGGTGCCCTGCCCCCATGTCCCCTATAGGGCACTGCCCTTTGCCCTGCCCTTGTGCTGCCCCTTGCCCTCAGACCATTGGCCCCTGACCCCAAAATTAAACCTGTGTACACTTTATCTGGGTCTTTTGTCCCTGATTCCCTTCTGTGTGTTGGAATAAAGTCATGCTGGAATTTATCATACAAAAGGCCCTTCTTGCCTCTCTTCACTGAGCAAGCCATGGTGTGTGTGGTGTCTGGACTTTGGACTGCTTTGCCTGAGTGCCTCCCCAGGCAGCTTTTCCAAAAGAGATTCTTATTGGGAATAGGTAGCAGCAACCACCATCTAAATCCCATGTTGCTGCACTCTAGGTTAAAAGTAGAGGCCACAAAGGTGTTGGAAGGCTCTATAAATAAACCAAAGGGAATTGTAGGGATATGGCAAGAGTCCCTGCTGAAAAAAAGGTATCATCATTTTGGGGTACATGCTGAAACCCTCACAGAAACAAGACAAGCAGAAAAATATCTTCACTGTGACTTTAGCTAGTGGGTCAGGGGCACAAACTAACAACTGCAGAATTCTCTAACTGCAGCAGAATGTCATGCAATACATATGCAAATGCTTTAATGCTTGCAAAAACCATCATCATCTGTGCAGGTTTCTGTCACTATTCTATATTACATGCATTTATATTGCCAACACTGCCCCAGGCATCAATGACAAAACCTTTATTTTGTATGGATATATTAGGGCAAGCTTACCTATATATAGCTAACTTATAATTGCAGAGAATGCATACAGCAGTAAATATATATTTTTGTGTTCTGTCTAAGGTTTAGATAGTTTTTAGTTTCTATTGAAAATCTGAGTAATTTTATTCAGAATAATAAGGGGAAGACATAGGGAATGTCTTTAACATAAACATACATACACAGACTGACAGATCCTCTTTAATTAAAAAATTGGCACAAGTTGTATTTTCTGCCAAGAAAAAAGTTTAAAGTTCAGAGTAAGTTTTGACCCACCACCCACTCAGAGTGGCAAAAGCATGTACAGTTGTAGAAAACATGTAGAATATTAGGATCTACATAACACAAATATTTTGCCATGAACCAAGGAGACGGGACTGTATGATGAATAATTAACTTATTCATAGTTGCTATCAAATATGAACACTTTATTATAATTAAAAGAGTAGAAGGCAAGATAAACAGTTTCCAGCACATCTTTCATGTATCATGGGGACTGAGTGAGTAGAATTTAACCACAAATGGAACAACAGCGAAAAAGAAATATTAGTGTTATAACTAAAACCATGTGAACTTTTTTCTTCTCAAGACAATAAACAACCTTCCCTACAGGTGTGGGAAAGGGGGATATTTCATACTGAGGCTTCGCAATGAGAGATGCTCCACAGAGCCCAAGGAAATCTTGACTGGGAGAAATATGTCTGAAATAAAGGTTTTGGGGCTTCAGGAGGGCAAAATTGCTCTTTAGGGAAAAGAAATTTCAGGCAGGATTTCATGTACAATTGCTTCTTTGCCAAAGGTGAGATATTGGTTTTGTTGCCCAAATTGCAGAGTGACTTTTGTTGTTGTTGCTTACAACATCCTCTAAAAATCCATCTTCTCCTTTCAAGTGTTGAATCTGGAAAAAATCTGCAGAAATAAGCTACAAGACAGGTTTGACACTCGGGGATTTGGCTGAAGATACCATGGAGATGTCAGTGGTGATCTTTGCAGGTCTACTGCAGTTGGCGCACAGGGGCCCTCTGTGATTAAGAGGAATTAAGACACAAATCAATGCCTAGAAATGGTGCCAGTGAAATTACAAAAGAGGGAGAAAAGCTTAGATCCAGGAAACCTTAAAGAGAGGTGGAGTGTTATGTACCACAAACAAGCCTGGTAATGCTCCAGGAGAAAAGGCTAAGCCACCACTTAAAACTGGCATTTGTGGTTAGTTTATATAGTCTGAAGAAAAGGAGGGGCGGCCAGAACTTTGCATAATTAGATGTATTTCAAATAGCCCATCTGCAGTCTTTTAAAACTGTGAGAAATATTTGTGCACACAGTGAGCTTCTGATGAATTTCAAATTGAAATATTTGTTCTTGGGATAACCACTGTGCTCCTATCTTGGCAATTTATCTGATACAGGCTCTTTGCAATTCATCCATGTAATCACAGTATAACAGGTGAGAATTAGTGGATCAAAGTGAAATGTTCAGGATCACACAACCCATCTTTTGAGAGAAATAAAAACAGATTGCCTCTCAGCTTACCACTAGCAGAGATAGCTGTTCCGCGTTTATTGCCCAGTGAACCATATCCAGTATTTAGCAAAGAAAATAAGTTTCTTTAAAAATCTTGTTCTTGAAAGCATTATTTGACTATTGTTTGAATTTAATTTCCTGAAATAAATAGATATTGCAGCTTGAAAAATTCTTACCAGTATCTGCTGATGCCTTTGTAGCACTGGCTTAGGAAAAAAAAAAAAAAGCTTGCCTGGAGTGAGTTTTGCATCAAATTTGCTACATAGAAATGTGCTTCTAGAAAATTAATCGTACAGATTTTCTATCAAGGGAAGGATTTTTGCCATACAAAAAAAATCCCACAAAACCAAAAACCCAACCCCCCAAAACCCAAACAAAGAGAAAAACAAACCTACATACAAAAACCCAAACCAAACTAAAATAATCAACCCTCATTTTAATTAAGGACAGGAAAGGAAAAAAATCCTAAGGCATATGTCTGTTGATGAATAAGGAAAAGTAAATAATTCAAAATATCATTTAGCGTTTCCAGTATATGTTCAGTATATATTCAGAATCTGATTTATGGTTTAAATGTTTAATGCGGTGTAGTAAGAGTCAAGAGAAAGGTAAGACAATTAACACTTTGCCTGTATTTTCAGTCTCTCTGCAGGTACATATTATAGTATGCAGATTCATGTAAAAATATTTCACATTTTTAGTGAATTACTTTGATATCTACGTGTGGTATATATTCCTGAGAACAAAAGTTTTAAATCTCTGTCCTTTTAGTCTCAAACCAGCTCTTTATGCTAACAAACATTAGTGGCTTTTAAAAGAGTAAGCAGTAACATTGGATAGAAAATATGTATTTGAAAATTCTCTGGTAAAAACACCCTGCTTGCAAACTAAAATATTCCAGAGAAAAGAAAAAATATTTATCAATTTAGAATGAGAAGCATTTTGAAAATTATAATACTTCATGTAAGGAGTACATGTTTGGCCTATTAAATAATATAATGAAAACATGTAGCTGCACAAATGAAGCAGAGAAATAATCCTTCTGCTGCCCACAGTCTTCTCCAGAAGCAGATCTCCTTTTCCTTATATTTGAAATGCAAATCAGATAAAATAGATTTTTAAGTCCACCAACAAGGTCTTCTCCAAGCCACACTAAGCTAACCATCACAGACATGATTTTTAATGTTACTTATATCCTTCTCTGTTTTCCTTTAATTCTTTTGCACTGAAATTAAGAATAAAGGAATAAATAATAATGCTATCATAAAATAAAAGTCCAAACAACAATAATTTTTTAAAAAATTACAAAATGACCCCTTAACCCCCCTTTTTTCTATTGAGTCATTCAGTGTGTCAACTCCTGTTTAGATTCCCTATTCCCTCTGCTTATCATCATGCCCTTCTCCACTGTGCAGCTTCACAGATAAAAATTAATCAGCTGCTGTTTACACTTAAGCTTCTTTCAGAATGCTTCTTTCTATACACCTAAATTGGAAAGTTGAGAAAAAATATTTAATACATGCAGAGGGCTTCGTGGCATAAAAGTGTAAGGTTGGAGTCATGTTTAATTCCCAGCATAGGAAAGGCTCAGGAATTCTCTTCTTCCTTCATTGCTGTCACTGGAGGTGAGGTTATCTCCTAGAAGGACATTTCCTCTCTGATTTAAACACTTGAGAAATTGAGTGTCCATTCAACTAGCCAGCATTCCAATCTCAGATTGCTAGATTTAAGGTCAAGCTCAAGTTTTCCCTCTCATGTCATCCTATATTCAATATACAGAATCCTGTAATTTTTCTACTTGTATAGGGTTGTGTCAAACCATGAGCCATAAGTGCAAAATACTAGACAGGAGAATATAATTTAAAGAGGAGATTAATCTTTGGAGCCTATGGTTTTGATTTTTTTCTATCAAAATATCAGGAAGTGCCTGATGGCTTTGCCCTAGAAAGAAATAATCTCACACTGGTATCATGCCTAGAAGACCACCACCTCCAAATCATGTATACATAAAATGTATTCAGGCTTCACGAACCCCATCCTGCATCTCACCAGTACTTATTCTCTAAATTTCTTCTGAAATTACCTATTTTTTGCATCTCTACACTACTAAAGGGGGGAGGAAGGAATACTTGCTATTTAAATGGACTGCATCTATTATGCTATTACAATATATACCATAAAAACCTATTTCGGTACAGCCTGTGGATGTTGTTGTGATATAATGGAAGGATGCCAAATGTGTACCATTAATCCTAATGAATTTTATTCTTGGTAAAGAATTAAATATCTGTAAAGGGATATTATAATTTCATATGAAAAAAGAAAAGAAAAAGTAAAAAGGCTTGGTGTAACTTTGCATTAGCATTCAATGAAGCAGTAGATTATAAAAAACCCGAACAAATTAGGATTATTTAGTTACTTCCAAAACTTAGGGAATCTTCAGATATTGAGAAAAACTTGGCAGTATCTACAGCTGGGACTTGAGAAATGACAGGACATTTAAAATCAATGAACTGTTTAAATTTTCTGTGCATTCATGTGGAAATCATTACAGTGCTATTTTTGTAATGCAAGACAGTGGCAATTAAGGAAAGGAATTTAAATACAGAAGGAAAATTCAACCAATGCAATTAAACATAAAAAAACGTTCAAGAGAACATCCCGCATTAGTGCAAAGTCAAAGTATGTTTGTAATTATTAGAAATATAAAGAAGGTGTGGTTCATTTATATCTTGTTTTATATCTAGGTTCTTTTTGTGCTTCTTACACTCTACACTGAGCTAGCAATTAGTACCAGAAGTCAATACAAGTGCTTGAAGACCTACTCATGTTAACTAAAAATAGAAACTGCAACTTTGCTTCTTTACTGATATTTGGAAGTTTCTGGTAATAATGCTAGCAGCTGGCAGAGAGAATCAAAATTCATAAGGGAAAAATAACTTGAGAAGAAACTAGAAGGACACAATTCATCTTCTAAGAATGCTGTAACGATGGTGATGTGACAGCGAGAGCTTGTTTGTTTTCCCTTGTTGCTTTCTGCATCCAAAAAATCTACACTTTCCCCTTCTGAACACCTGATAAAAATCATCAGTCTCTGATGTTAATTCCAGTTAATTCTGAAGTCAAAACGTTGTTATTGCCTGTTATTACAAATCTTGGCAGATTTTTGCAGAATTAGGGCTTTTCTAGTCCTTGCAACACACAGAAGAAGCTAAGTGCATGAAATCTGCAATGGATGACTTGCTCATTCTGAAGTAACATTACTTACTTTTTGCTCAGGATAGATATAGATAGATAGATAGACAGATAGGTAGACAGACAGATAGACTGATAGATACCTTAGGTATCAAAACACCATGGGTTTCAGTTGTTTTCTCATTCTTCTGAGATAGCCTAGCATCAGAAATTTTGATGCCTGTATTTGACAGTGTCTATTTTAGACATTAAACTATGTTTTATATTTCATTAATATTGAGGAAATGAGTTTTTGTCTTCCTCTTTCCAAAAATCTGACCAAATCTCCATGCTTGTCTTCCAAGGTAATACTCATCCTCTCCTAAGGAAGCTGAACAGATCTGGAAAAAAAAGGGAATATAAAGAAGTCTGACTCTATCCCAGCTCTCAACATAATTACTTATGCTGAGTTCTGCATCTATGCTAATAGCTAGACAGTTACATGTATTTTAAATGCCTTTTTTTCTGAATGAAAAAATTCCTTATCCTGGGTTTGAATTTAAATATGAGCAGGATTAGGTAAGCCAAGTAAGTGGGGAGAAATATTTCTCAGGAAAGAATGGGTTTTATGAATACAGTTTCCAATTTACTCAAATGCAGGATGCCAGAGTTTCCACCCTATAGATTTTAGTAAGTGACTGGAGTCTTACTATCTTTTTTTTAGCTTTATTACCTAAAAATTAATAAGCACTTTTCTAAAAACATTAATTATCTACAAACGTAAGGAATTAAAGAGCTTATCTTATGTTTTGCTGTTTCAGGTTATGTATATTTAATGTTGAAAAAAGGTGAATTAAAAATGCTATTAATTTTTTTTTGCTGTGATTAGTATCAATTTATTTCTGAAAGGAAACTGTATTTTAATTGTGTGGAAGATTAATCTAGTATTTGATTGCTGTTTTATTCAATAGAATTTAAAAATGCTGTACACAAACCAAATGCAAAATATATGTTTCGTAAAAACCTGGAGTACTTAAAATAAAATATTAATGAATTAATTTCTTTTTGAGATAGATGGGTTATTTCCAGTTTGATCAACCCATAATTCTACAAACATCATGCCTCAGCATTTCTAACCTACTTTTTATTCATGGATCAGGAAAAGAAAGCAAGCTTTCATATTTTGTCTGTTAACAAGATGGTTTAAAGCTAAAAGGAAGCAAAGATCACGTCTTTATCTGAAGAGCAGCATGACTTTCAAAAACTGGGTTGTGTAGCCAGTGATATTCTTAATTTCCACAATTTATGTCTTCAAAACTACGGTGGCATTTCCTGAATAGTATTTTTATTAGATTTAAAATTTTACCAAGGGCATTAGAACAATTTTACCAAAATACTTTTGGCTTTTTAATTCCCTTTTTATCTTGACATTTTTGGGGCTTTTTTAAACAAGAAAGTGTATGTTTAACTGAATAAAAAAGAAAAAAATTTAGAGGGTTTCCTTTGTATTCCTCTCCACCATGTATATCTCAAACTTTTAATTAGGAATGTTCACATCGATTAACATGTTACTTTTTATATTCTGTCATCTTAACTTTTCCATTCTAAAACCATTCTGTGAATCATTTTCTATTGAATAGAAAATATAGAAAAGAAATCCAGAGAATAAAACATGAATTTAACTACTTGTGAAATAAAGAAAATACCCTGAATTTGCAGAAATACATTTGCTCTTTTGTAACAGCAGTGAATAACCCCATTTTCTCCAGAAATATGGCGTCTGGATCAAAATAAATAGATGTAGGTTAAAAAAGAAAGGTATAAAATTATAGACACCTTGTAAATCCATATTGTGTCTGAGTGCCAGTCTGGCTATAAACGTGGAGACGGGTGACACTGGAGAAATTCAGGTTTTAGCCCTGCTGTTCACTACCAAGTCCTGCCATCTGCACTGCAAATATTGGAAGGGAGTGTGTAAGGCTCCTGTTGGATGTGCAGGGATGCAGCTGACTGTGCGGGAGCAGCACAGGGAGATGTGGCCCAACTCTGTGACATGATGTGTGCCAAAAAAACCCCCAAACACCACAGAAGAGCAAACCACACATTCGAGGGCTGGAACAGCTTCAGAGCTGCATTACAGGTTTTATCTACTAGGTTCTACATGTTGGAGATTTCTAAGGTTTTGAAATGCTTTGGACCACTTACACATCTTCAGTTTTTAGACAGAACATGTATTATGACCAGTAGCCTCAGAAATGAATTTACTTCTATGTATTGTGAAAAAGAAGAATCTGAAATGTACATTTCTATTTCTCCTTGCATACCTTCATGATAATACAGATGAATAATCAGCCAAGCCCGAGTCCTGTGCCTGACTATTATAAAAATGTCTGGGCTTCATGGAAATTCCAGGGTTCTTTGCTCTATTTTTCCATGGCACAGTGGTTTAAACATCCTTCTTGCTTCCACACAAAGAATCATATATCTTGAGAACAGGATGTAGACAGGCAGTAAGGTCCTGGAACAGGCATTCCAGAGGCTATCAAGGTCTGGGTGTAGAACTAATAAAAGCCTGGTGGTTTGTGCTCTATCATCTCCATATGTAGCCCACACAACTGTACTGGTAAGAAAATACCAGTCATATTCAAAAAGACAGGACAGTGCAGACCCTCTCGTAATTTGTGTTCACAAGTGCTTACAGAATGTTATAAGATGGCTGCAAGTTTTGTATCCTAGTGAAGGTTTTACTCTTTTTAATTTGCAGAATGATCATTTAATGAAGGCTGATTGGTTCTGGCAATTTAATTGCAACGATGTCTTTGGCCAGGAAAAAAATAAGTAAATACTTACATGTTTGGATTTGTTTTTTACTTTCTGTAATTCTTGTAATGTCTTTTATGGGTAAAAACATAAAAACACAGGTTTGTAGTGAATAGTTCTAATTAATCTCATCAGTGAGTAACAGGAATTTAATGTCTTTATAGCTGAACATTTTTTCTGCTATTATAATCAATCAACCGGAATTGTAATTATAGTTTCATTAGCATGACTATAGTTTAGATATGTCCATTTTTCTGTTTAATAAATAAGTATATATTCATACACATAGCCCTGTTTTTACCAGGATCTACAATGAAGCCCATGAAAATAACTTTGGATAGAAATTTCAGCTGAGATTTTTTCCCCTCTCTTTTATTTGCTGTTCTTGAAATTTCATCATTTTGAGCTTACTTTCGGACATTCTGGCCATTTCTAGTATGAAAACCATGGGCTTAAAATTTAATTAAAACCTCCACATTTTCATTCTGTTCAAGTGATTGCGTCATTCCAGAATAGTTTTTTAAAGCTAATTAATAACAAGTAATTTTTATTGAAAAAGTATTTTCTCATTCTATTAAAAACTTGGTAACAAAAAATAAAACTTTGTCATGATTATTAGTGAATCAGATGAATGTCTATGGGTAACACTGACCTTGACAGAAGAGAGGTGTCATTACAGGATAATTAAGAATAGAAAAAAAACCTTACTTGGAAAAAATTCCAAAGAGACTTTGTGGTCATTGCATCAGAAAGAACAAGTCCAAATAATGAATCAAAATTTTTAAAAAATTCCACCCTAAACCCAAAATAAATTATTAAGAGCATGCTTGAAGTCATTTCTTCTCACTAGTAGTGTCAGTCATCACTGTCAGTGAACGTATAAGTTTTCTCACATGAAAACTTCTCACATTTCTCACTCAGCCTGGGCAAAATCATTTGGTGAATTAGAAGTAAAGATAATGGAGTCTGCAATCCAGAAAGGGGCTTCCTTCTTACATTTAAGGTAAAAATAAATCTGATAATAAAAATGTATCTTTTTTTTTTTTTTTTTTTAGATTTGGAAGCTAGGAAGAGTCTTGAGAAAATGTTATATTCAGCACTGCTATGACATATGTTATGAAAGGTGACAACCTCAACAGCTGTAGGTGGAATGTAATTAGGCTTTATTATCCCCATTTTACAGATGGCAATCTGAGACACATAGCAATCAAAAGCTGCACAAGGCAGAGATTATAACACAGAACACTTTTTTTTTCTTTTTTTTTTTTCTTGGCATAAAAGAACTTCCAGTGATTTTATTAAACGTTATTTGTATCTCACTGAAAAAAAAAAAAAAACCAAAAAAAAAACCACACCACAACCCAGAAAGAACTCTCAATTTTACCAGTCCCCAGCCCTACACTAAATCCTCCAGCAGTTTTTACTGCCTTCAGGCAAGTTGCGCTGTTGCAACCAAAGCAGAGTGTTAAAGACACTTTACAGGGGTTTTAGGTGTTACACCATAATTGACGTGATCAGCAGGGGTTCCCTCTGGAGTCTGGGTACCCCACAGAGCTGAATTCCTAAGGAGTGGGTAATTGTAGGCTCTTTTCTGTCTGGAGGATCTAGGTGTGAGAGAAGGCAAGTGAAGTGCTTTGTGGTTCCCTCAGTAGGGGCAGATGTGTTCTGCAACCTTAATGAACCGATTGAGGAGTTTAAAAAGGGTGAGGGGCTGTGTCTGGCTGCATTTTTAAGGAAAGAGGGTGCTAGAGAACCCATTGTACACCAAGTTGTACCAGCAGGATTTTGGGTTGAACAGGGTCTACTTGTTTAAAAAAATCCCAACGAATTAAGCACACTTAAAATTCTGGAGAATGCATCTGTGATAATGATTAACACCTAACTTAACTCTGGCATTCTGAATGGGGAAGAATTTAAAAAATATTGAGATTATCTTGGAATTTCCCTGCTTAAGACTTGTGTGTGTCTACCCATATTTTTCCTGGTTGTCAAAAATATATGTTTTTTAGGATCTTTACAGGAAAAAGGAGTGAAAAAAGGACAAATAAGTGCTAAATCTGGTATATGGAAATTACCTGCTTCTGTGAAGCTGCAGAAGACACAAAGTATTGCAGATGCTGCTCATAAGTTTATTTCTATATTCTTCTGACATTCAGTCTCTCTAGATTTTGGATGTTTTTTGGCTTTACAAGGAAATATTTCCCAGTTTATACAATATTTTGTGGGCAGAGAGTTACTGTTCTTTGCTCTGTTTCACCCAGAAGTATAAATTTGTGCCTGAGCTGTCATCAGAAAGCGTTGCACCCAGTAAAAAAAACACTTCAAACTCTGTAGTAAATATACTTTTGCATGGTTCTTTAGAGTTACAGTTGCCATAAATGGTATGTCCTGTGTAAATGAAGTCTAATAACAGGATCTCTTCATTCAGTGCTGAAACACAGCCACTCTCAGAAGGGAGTTGTGGTTCAGGAGCTCACAGCAGGACAGTTCCTGTCAGCTGGAATTCACGGTAGGCTGTGTGTAATTACCTGCATTGAAATTTGGTAGACACTACAGACCTCCTACACCTTTTGTTCTGTAGGACCCACATTATGAAGAGCACCTGAAGATGATATTAGCATTTCTTTCTTCTTATTGCTAAACAAGCCCTAAACAAAAAACCAAACCAAATCAAACCAAACCAACCAACAAACAAAAACACACCAAAAACAAAACAAAAAACCCCAACCCCCCAACAAACAAAATAAAAACACCAAAAAAAAGCAAAACAAAACAACAACTAAAATGAAAACCAAAACCACAAAAAAAAAAACAAAAACAAAAACAAAAACAAAAAACCCCAAAAAACCAAAAAAACA